>OX578135.1:115354330-115871830 GCA_951213105.1 Amaurobius ferox | reverse complement strand
GACACTGCTTTTAGGATCTGAAAGTGCATGAGAGGGGGGGGGGATTCTCACAACGCCCTGAGACAAGTGTTGTTAGTCATCAAATTTTCTTATTTTTGCTTTTATTTTTTCTTTTCGATAAAGAACGATTTTATTTGTATTGAACCTAAAACAGTTTTTTAATTGCCATTTTTATCATAGGATTTATGGTGCTTTCACAATCGACATAATCGCAAGTTCTGCCTTTTCTACTAAAATCGACTCTCACAATGATCCGAACAACGCGTTCGTGCAAGCAGCGAAATCTGTCTTCCCACGAAATGTCAGCTGGAGATTCGTTGCTTTATGTAAGTACTTTGGCGACATTTCAGTAAATATTTTGGCGTTTAATGAAATGTCAAACTTCCCTTCTCAGTAGTGTCATATTTGGTATCATAAACAAGTAATTTTATCATTTACCTTTAAATTAAAAATTAAAAAATTATGAAAAGGTAAAACAAAATAAATAAATAAAATTTGTTAAAAGAAATTTAAATTCCAAATGTTTTATATTATTTTTCACATTTTGTTAACATTAATTGAAATTTCAAATTTTGTTAAGATGTTTAGAAAAAATGTATTGTTTCTTTTTAATTTTAAATTAAAATTTTAATTTTTAAATTAAAATTTTAATCGATAAATTCACATTTTTAATGCTACATTTATATTTAAACTTAAATTTACAAATTTTAAATTTTACTTTTAGAAAGGTAAATTTAATAATTAAATTTGAATTTTAAAAATATGTTATTTGATATATATTTTACTAAATTCAATTCTAGGAATGATTCTAGCAATGCATATATGCAAACAGTTCTTACGAAATCTAACAGAAAATTCGTTGTTTTCAGTCTCAAGTAAATAGATGCTAAATTTTAAAGCTTCTTTTCTCAATGTAATATCGGTGAATTTATATTGAGCGAGGGAGAGAAGTTAGTTTTCACTCTTGAGTTGGAATTGATTTGGGGGGGGGGGGGAATTGATAAACGAATGCCGACATTGATAATGAACACGGCCACGTTATCACAGGCAAATTAGACATGATGGAAGAGGATGATTTTAAAAAATTCTACGACTTGATACAAAATACCGCAATCAGAATTTTTATAATTGTGACATAATTTTTAGTCAAGAAATAGATGATTTTATTTATAAAACCGCCGTCAAGTATAGTACAAAAACGTATACAACAATGTTGATGAATGCAGACTGGAAAAGAATAAATTGGAAACTTTACGAAATAAATACGCAATAACATACATGGACAAGGCCCCCTTCTAATTTTGCATTTACATGTAAAAAATACTACGTGGATCTCCTTAGAACAAGTTATGACAACGAAATTATGTATAAAAATCTTGGATTAACACATAGCACTGTTGAAAATCGTATTAAGGCAATTTATAAAAGAATCGGATATGATATCGGGAAAGTAAAATTTCCATACTTAGTAATGATTCCTAGAATGCACAAAAAACCAGTGGCATTCCGCCCCGTAACTGTGAGTTGTGGAACCTATTTCACAAAAGCCAATGCCATCTTGCTAAACATACTGAAACCTGTATTAATAGAAATTAAATCAAGCGGCACTGTCATGGTATCAAACAGTTACGAAGTGATTGAAAAATTGTGCACAATACCAGATAAGTTATACTGAAATTGTTACGATTTCAAAGACCTATTCAACAATGCTAATTTAAAGAATTTGCATGATATATTGGTCAAAACACACAAAACTTACCAATTGCAATCAGCGATCACCATCAACAAATACAAACAATTGGTAAAACTCGTATTATACTAGAGCATCTTATATAATGGCATATGTTTTTACAAACAAGTACAAGGAATTCCTATGGGAGGCGGATGTTCTTCCATCCTCGCCGACATTTATCTTAATAAATATGAACATGGGACATATATACTTAATGAAGTTTCATTTTCTAGGTTCGTGGATGACATATTGATTGGTATTAAAGATCGTTCATGGCAGTTTGATTTTGGATTCTACCCAACAAACCTCGAACTTATTGAATCTCATAATAACGAGGAAGAGTGCATGGATTTTTTGGACATCAGAATTTATTATAATACAGAGGATTCCATATGTTTCAAACTTTTTGATAAGAGAAATACGTTCGATTTTGATATAAACTACATAATCGATTGGAATTCTAACTTGAGTAACAGTATTTTCCGAAACATGATAATTAACCATCTACAACGTTATAAAATACTAAATACTGCAAAGGAAGAACATGAAGGATGCGAAAGAAAATTAATAGCAGAAGCAGTGAAGCAACATTATCCAATTCGTTATCTAAGGTATTATTATAACGCCTTTTATAATAATGCGAACACCACTAGTGCCAATTTTAGCACACTGATGTTATAATGCGTTATACCTGCACATCGCGCACTATGATTCGGAGGTGCGACTAGATTATGTAAGGAGGAAGAGTGCATGGATTTTTTGGACATCAGAATTTATTATAATACACAGGATTCCATATGTTTCAAACTTTTTGATAAGAGAAATACGTTCGATTTTGATATAAACTACATAATCGATTGGAATTCTAACTTGAGTAACAGTATTTTCCGAAACATGATAATTAACCATCTACAACGTTATAAAATACTAAATACTGCAAAGGAAGAACATGAAGGATGCGAGAGAAAATTAATAGCAGAAGCAGTGAAGCAACATTATCCAATTCGTTATCTAAGGTATTATTATAACGCCTTTTATAATAATGCGAACACCACTACTGCCAATTTTAGCACACTGATGTTATAATGCGTTATACCTGCACATCGCGCACTATGATTCGGAGGTGCGACTAGATTGCGGGGATGTTATTTGTGAGGTGATGTACCTGCTTTTTGTGGATATGTTCCTTTGTTCATTCTACACGTCCCCATCTGGGACTCTGGTTTCTGATTCATTTGAGTGTTGATGTTTCTCGGTATTCGTCGGACGGAGGATTGCTTCAGGAAGGTAATGCCTCCGGGAGTGTTTCCATGGATTAAAAGCTGCTTTAACCGGGAACAGGGGGTCTCAACCCCCCTGGCCATTTACTTTCCCCCCTCTTACTTTTCACTTTTTTTCCTTTTTTCCCCTTCCTTTTTCTCCCCCTTTTATGTTCCATCTCTAATATATATATATATATATATATATATATATATATATATATATATATATATATATATATATATATATATATATATATATATATATATATATATATATATATATATGAACTCCTTTTTAACTATCTTGCAAACAATGGGATAAGGCCATTTGTAGTAGGCAATTTTGTAAAAAAAAAGGAATCTATCAAATTTGAATAAATTTGAATGCTTTAATAAACTAAACTGTGTCTCAAATTTCAACTCTCTAGAAAACAAGTAATTTTTTTATATTTTATCTAGAAGATATAGAAATACAGGCGTCTGAAGCATTAATATTTTTGAAAACACTCCAATGTTAGAGATACTCCAACGATAAATGTTTAACACAGCGACAGAAACTCTCCCCAAACAATGTGTTCGGGGATTGAAAGAATTTACAGTGTTTGAGGTGAAATGGGTTATTATGATTCGGGTTATACCCCGTTCTGCTCCGGTAGTAAAATGCCTTGCCAGTTCTGAAAGTAAAGCAGAGACAGAAACGAATAGCAAAGAATAAAAGCAAAACTGCAATTCTTACATAATCTCCCTACAAGGCCAAGTTAAACGAATCAGTAGAAAAGTCCAGAAGTCTAAACGAAAGAAAGTAGAATAAAGACGAAATGATGTTGGATCAAAATGAATAAAAGAAAACTACGGAAAAAGAACTTAAACTAAGAAAGCAAAGGAAAGGGTAGAGGAAAAGGATAAACTCATAAAAATAAAGACGCAGCCTGTTTGTATTGTAGCGAACTGTATTCAACACCTCAAATGAAGATTTGGTTTCATGTATTAAATATAAAATGTGGACAAATGGCTCAGGTACCGAAACTGAAAACCACTACATGAATCTGTTTTTATTCGTGAGCTTTGTTAATTACAATCATTTGCGATAAATGATTTTTTACTTGCTCCGTTTTACGAAATTAATTTTTGAATAAATTTTTTATACTTTATGTAAGTTTAAAATTATTTGAATAAATTACTCTTTGTTTCCATATTTTCTTTTGTTATGATTTATATATTTAAAATTCCCTTCAAATATTTGGTGAAAATATCTGGAAATGTTGCATATTCTAATGGGAGAAAAATTGCAGCTCCAGTAGAGGAATATGGCTACTTGCAAATATTCTTGAGTCACTAAACAGTTTAAGTGGTATATTCGTTCCTTTATGTCCCTGCAGTCATGCCCGTTTCTGCTGTTTTTGTGAATCGTATGTTATCTTGTGTTTTTAACAGGTGCTGTATTTTAAATTTTGATAAGTTTCAAACTTATTGAAGGACAATTCTATTTTACCGCAAGAACCTTTATCACTTGAAAGAAAATGTATGTAAAGACAGTGTATCATATTTATTTATCTTTGATCGTGTGTTTTTTTTGTCTCATTTAATGTTAATGATGTTATGTTTCATAAGATTTTTCTAAAATCATTATATGTTCCGAATTCCAGCTAATTCAGTTCTAAAATTAAAAAGTATAATTATATTTTTCTTATTTGAATAAAAAATATTCTTAATTCATATTCAAAAGCGATTATGTTCCTATGGTAAAAATCTGCTCAATGTATGCATAATGGGCGTATGAAGACAACTCGATGGGAAATGTCTCATAGCTTACATTGTGCATTCAGTTTTGTTTGATGTTAGTTATAATTTCGGAATCCATGAGTTGCTAAACATTTTACACTATTGAATTCCGAACATTCTACGATTTTCTGTTGTCACTACCAATACAGAGTCAACGCTATTTTTCTATTTAAGATCAATAATAGTAAGTAAAAAAATCTGGTTTACAAATGTTTAATTTTAATATATTTCAGTTTTGGTTCCATGGTTCATGAAATATTTCAAAATTAGCATATTTTCCCCAAAGAGTATTGCATTCTTCACAGATGTGACGTTACAGATCATCGAGGAGCGAAAAAGAACTGGTCAGGTAACGTATTTTTGATCATTGATTTTTGTCCTGTTATCGGGGTGGAGATAAGTATAGCCTTCTATTGAATACATTTCAGTTTTAACCTGTTTCAGTCTAACGCTGTGGGCGATGTACTTTGTGGTGCTATCGCGGAAGTACTTTTGTAACAGTAATACCGAATTTTGCAGAAATAAAACACCCTTTTATGTCTGCTGTGTAAAAAATACGAAAATAACTTTTCATTAAAATGCAATCAATTTCCTGAATAAAGCATATTAAATAAAAAATCGCTCAAGCTTATTCGATGACCACATGATTGTTATTTTTTTTAAATGTTTTTTTTTTCAAATAACACACCAAAGGTCATTCCAAAGTCAACAAAGTAGGCACATTGCCCTCACTATTTATTTATAAGTGATTAGTCACTTATTATTCAAGGTCTTTAGTTTATATTGTTTTCTAACGAAAATAATACATGCATACATTTATTAATTGCTGTTGTGCATGTTTATCTAACTTATTTGATTCTATTATTCCCTTCAAAATTGAACTTATTTATACTTAATTATGGTTATAAATCGCTTAGCTCTTTTATTACCTTAATATGGTTTTCCGCTCAATTAGTTTTGAAACCCCTAGTCACCTAAGAGTCATATTTTAAACCCTTGCAGACGAGAAATGATTTCTTGCAACTGCTATTGGATACTGCAAAGGAAGTGGCTGAAGAAGGTAAATTAGACCTGCAAGACGAAGAGAACGATATCACAGAAAACTATGGAAAGAATGAAAATGATAAAATATTTAGGAGCGTATATAGAAAAAGTAAGTAGTAAAAAGTTATTTGTTGCTGATGTACAAAACCCCTTATTACTAGGGCACCCTTGACTTTCCATTTCACCTTCTGGTCGTTCATTTTTTTAAAGCGCCTCCTAATGACCGATATAATTCCACTGCATCGGAACTGACTTTTCACCTATTTATGAGATAAAGGAGAACCCTGTTTCTATCCATCGCAGATGTCAGTTTCATGTTCATTATATAAATCGTCCGGCATTTGTGCAGTAAATAAAACATAAATATATTAATTTTCAAAAAAAGAATTAAAATCACAAGAAAAACAGTTCTTATTCACTGAAACCACGTCCTTTATATGCGCATAATTGCTACAAATATATTTTAGGTCTAATATGAAAATAGAAACATCGTTCGTGATCACTTAAAAATGTTAACAACATTTTGTTGGGAGTTACGATGGCCAGAACCAACAACATAGAATTTCTCTTTGACCGTAAAAAAAAAATCTTATATATATATATATATATATATATATATATATATATATATATATAAATATATATATATATATATATATATATATATATATATATATATATATATATATATATATATGTATATATATATATATGTATATATATATATATGTATATATATATATATATATATATATATATATATATATATATATATATATATATATATTTATATATATGTATGTATATATATATATATGTATATATATATATATATATATATATATATATGTATATATATATATATGTATATATATATATATGTGTGTATATATATATATATGTATATATATATATATATATATATATATATATATATATATATATGTATATATATATATATGTATATATATATATATGTGTGTATATATATATATATGTATATATATATATATATATATATATATATATATATATATATATATATATATATATATATATATATATATATATATATGTGTGTATATATATACCGGATGATTCAAAAGTTCGTAGCAAAAGTAAATCGCTATAAAAAATATCTATGGGTCGGAGAGACATGCGGTTTGCAGAATAATATTCACCGTGATGGGGGATTTTGTGTGGCATGAAAAAAAAAATAGTTCACACTCTTGACACTCGGGGGGCTGCGGCAGTTAAAGCCATGGAGATGACTTATGCATGGAGGTGATTGCACACATGACTAGCCTGCGAGATCCCCAGATCTCACAGCCTGTGATTTCTAGTTATAGGGATGCCTAAAATCACGGATCTGTAAAGGAAAGCTCCAGTCCTTACCGGCACTGAAGGGCGCCTTACGGCAGGAGGTAGCAGTCATTCCCGTTAATAAGCTGTTTCATTCTGTATCAGCCGTAATACCGCTACTGCACTCAGTACTGGAATGTGGTGGTGGACACATTGAGCACTTGCAGCTGTAAATCATGCTGATATAAAATATCTCATTTCACAATTATTACCTCGTATTGTTTTCGTCGCAGCAGCGCTCCCCTAGTGTCGAGATTCTGAACTATTTTTTTTTCATGCCATACAAAATCCCCGAACACGGTGAATATTAATCTGCAAACCGCATGTCTCTCCGACCCATAGATATTATTTATAGCGTTTTATTTTT
Organism: Amaurobius ferox; assembly: GCA_951213105.1. Taxonomy (NCBI): domain Eukaryota; kingdom Metazoa; phylum Arthropoda; class Arachnida; order Araneae; family Amaurobiidae; genus Amaurobius; species Amaurobius ferox. Next base: position 115,864,281 of record OX578135.1, on the reverse strand, counting down.
GCTCCGAACTTTTGAATCACCCGGTATATATATATACATACATATATAAATACATATGTATATATATATATATATATATATATATATATATATATATATATATATATATATATATATATATATATATATATATATATATATATATTTATATATATATTTATATATACATATATATATATATATATAAATATATATATATATATATATATATATATATATATACATATATATATATATATTCATAATCAATTTAAGAAAATATATTGATTTTCAATTATCAGTAAAACTATAAATCTACTACAAATTTTTCGAAAATTATTTGATATTCACAAACGAGCTCAATCGTTAAAATCTTTACAAATTAGTTGTTATAAAACTAGGAAGCCTTCACTGGCTATGAAACTACTGTAAAGAATCTGGGTTGCAGTATTTGTTTGTATACATATTTCATGTTCTTTTCCAGACCTATCATTTAACGAGGTTGTGGCCCAGTGTGTAATGTTTTTCCTATCTGGTTACGACACGACAGGAGCCACTTTGTCCTTCGCAACCTACTTGCTGGCTCTGAATTCAGATATCCAAGAAAAGCTTATAGAAGAGGTGGACGCTGCATTGAGAGCGAACAATGTAAGTGTTTGGAAATCAATGCTTTAAATTACTACAGCTGCTTTAAATCAATTATGAGAAGAGTAGTCCTCAATTTTGTGTCAAACCACAAGCCTGGTGTCCATATTGAAAGACTTGGAGAATGGTCATTATGAATGCAGTTTGATTCTTATACACGCAACTTTTAATTAACGTTTTTGCAACGTTTCATTACTTTTACACGTTTTAATGTGAATAACATCTATGATTGGGGCTTTCTCATGCGGAAAAAAAGAGCGTTACGAAAAACGTAAATACTAGAACACCTAACCTACTAGTTAAAAATCTAAATAATTTTCCTTGTTTTGTCGGAAATAGGGTACAGATTATGAATATATAAAAACAATTTAAATATTTTGAACTTTTTTTTACAAAAAAAATTAAAATGTATACTAGAAAATTTAATATAAAAATCTATATTTACTATTGAAAGAAGCTCTTACACTTTTCAAGTAATCGTCTTGTCAAATTGAAGAATATTGAAAATTTTCAATGTTACAAGTTTGTAATGCTTATATCTCAAAAACTAAAATAGCTTTGAAAAATAAATAAAAAATTGCTGCTCTATAAAAGCCCTACAAGTGCATTTAATTGAATTTTAGATTGAACTCTATTTGTTTTGAAAAAAATCACTTGAGAAATATATTTGTCCGAACTAGCTGTTTTTCATTTTCGATATTCTCACTCGAAGCAGTTTTAAAACTGTAAGAGATAGATAGAAATAGTAAGCCACAAAAACATGTATAAAAAATTTAAAGTTCCTAAATCTGAATTATTTTAAAACAAAAAAGATCAATCATGCTTAAAGCATTGATTATGAAACACTTTCCAACTTCCATGCAATTTTATTTAAACAAGTCTAAAATGCAATACATTCCTCGGTAATATTTTGAAACTTATCACAATACTGCATTAATTTATTATATTTGAAAACGTAAACCTTCATTGAAAAAAATGAACTTCATTCAAATGACGGCATTGAAATATAAATTGCCTGGTTTAAATATCTCTAAAATGTTATACATTCCTCGGTAATAGTTTTAGAATTATCATAATACTACGATAATTTATTATATTTGAAAACTTCATCGAAAACAACTGAAATTAATTCAAATGACGTCATAGAAAAAATAACACGCCTGGATCTCTCTATAAAAACAGGATTTCATCCATAACTTTCTCCCATTCATTTCATTCATCACAATACTATAATAATTTATTTTATTTAAAAATTAAGACCATGGATCTTCAAGTAATTAAACTCTATGCGTAAAACTTCATCGAAAAAAATCCTCCTTCTCTTTATGAAATCAATTAATATTTCATTCATATCAGCCATGCAGACACCATGGACTAAATTATTTTGTGTTAAAAAAATACAGGAATTCTAATACAACTCATTCTATATATTTTGCTGCTTATATTTTCCATAAGTGAAAAATAGGCTTAGTTGTAGAAATAATCAAATTTAAATGAGCATTTAAACTCAAATATATTGTTATTGCGTTGTTTCAGTATGTAGATGCACAGAATTTAAGCAAAAATAAAGTAGTTTTAGGACGGATACAACACTCAATATGAATTGAAAAGAACTTAAAAAAATCACGATTTTGAAACAAGATGGATGCCATATAACATTTTGAAGTGGGTCATGTGATCGTTTCATGTCATGGTCACGTGATCGTTTCATATAAGAGGTGTAATTATTATTTTAATTTTTATTTAAAAAACTACTGAATATATTTTGCTGAATTTTTTTTTATATATTTTATGGAACAATTTGAATATTACCTAAAATTTTCGAAGCAATTTGTGAATTTTAAATCCGCTTAAAAAGTGTTTGAAAAATTAGGTCCCATAGGGCTCAATGTATTTCATTTTTTCGACCCGGGTTCAATCCAAAACTAATTGGGTGATATTATTCATTTATATTCCCATAGGTTCTACAGACCGTCTGAACAACATACTAAAATTTTATTTTGATTAAGTCATTTTTACGGCAGTTATCGTGCTAACGGACAGACAGACAGACAGACAGACAGAATGAACAAAGTTATAAACACTTTTCAACTTTCTTGTAAAGTGTTAAAAAAAGAACTCTCATACTTTTCGAGTAATCGTTTCGTCAAGTTGAAGAAGAATAAAAAATTTAGGTTTTTACCGTTTGTAATGCTGATATCTTAACATTAAAGTGATAGTTATACACAATGGGCAATAATCTGTAGCTCTTTAAAATCCCTATAAGTATATACTATAATCAGATTTTGAATCAAGTTCCTCTTTTTTTTGTCGATACTACAAAAGATCAAGTTTATTTTGCAAAATCTTATTCACGGCCCATTTCGGCTCCATCGGGCTGGAACCACAGCCGATTTTTATTTGGATATTTTAAGTCTTTGAAACGCTCCAATGTTTATGTCTTGTATTGAGTAAAATTTGCCTTCTTTGCAATTTGCTTCTTTGTTTGCAAACTAGACCTCAAACAACTGTAATTTTTAATTTCCCTGCAATACATGGTAATGTATAGGGAAAGTATTGGAATCATGTCGAAAATCGCAACTCGAGTTTTCGACGGATCTACACGTCTCGAGACCTCTAGAATACGAAAAAACTATTTTTAGAGTGACGTCTGTGTGTGTGTCTGTGTGTCTGTCTATCTGTGTGTCTGTCTGTCTGTCTGTCTGTGCAGATATTGTATCCACTATAACTAAAAAACTAATTGACAAAATTCCATAAAATTTGGTAGGCATATCACTTGTGGGCGAATCTGATGCTGATTAGTTTTGGGAACGATTCGGGATAAAAGAACCCGCCTTTTTTTTAGAAATGGCCAGCAAAGGATTGTATCCACTTTAGCTAAAACTCTAATGGACCGAATTTCACAAAATTTGGTAGATAAATCGCTTCTGGGTCACTCTGGTGCTGATTAGATTTTAGTACGATTCGATAAAAATAACCTGCTTTTTTTGCAAAATGGCCCGCAAAAATCGCCAAAATTTAAAATAAAGGACTACGTATGCTCAAATATATCCATTAAATGTTCGTTTAATACGTAATGTTTAACGAAGAAAAGAATAAGACCAACCCCATTACACTAGGACTAGCCGTTCTTGAGATATTTTTTTTTTTCTCTACGCCACCTTTGAAAATGAGTCCAGTTACCAAATAAGAACGAAAATTGAATTAATAGTGAATTACATTTAATTAAAATAAAGAGAATGTGTATATAAGTCTGCAGGGAAAGTCATGTGCTGCCCACAGCAGATTTTTTATGTTGTGCTTCTTCGTAGTTACTTGTTTGTTTTTTCACGTCTGTTTTAAAATAATTAAAAAAAAATATTGAAATTATATATTTAAAGTTTATTATTTAATTATTAAAAGTTTCTAAATAATTTCAATTTGCCTAATAATGAATTGGAAAAGTAGAATATTTTATTAATTCGATGAACTTAAAAAAATATTTAAAAATATGAAAACAGAATGCTGCTCATCATTGGGTTAAAACGTGAGAGCTTAAAATATGCAACATTTTATTTACATCATAGTCAGACTTTGAATATATATAGCTAAAATTCATTGGCATATTTTGACGAATCGCGTCCATTATGAGAGAAATTGCACAATACTATTTGTTGAATGATAAATGATGCATCTTAATACTCGTTTTAGTCAAAATTGGTAATTACAAATTTCAAAATGGAAAATAGAGCATTTGGCTGACACAGAAATTTATTTTTTGAAAATAAAAGCAGGTGAAATATGCATATTTAAAAATGTAAAAAAGCACTTATATTTTAAAACTTTAATATGTAGACAGTAGTACTGAATTTATGGAGTGTAGTGACCATCAATTAAACTGAGGTTTTGGGCAGAATTGGTGTTACCAACATTGTCATTGTATTATCAGCGCGATATAAAAAAATTGACTCTTAAAATAATCTGATTTTTTTTTACAACTATGAAACAAGAAGACTGATACAACGAAACACAACTAATTTTATCGGAATGTATTCTGTTGAAAAGGGAAGTAACTGAAGAATGTACGGAATGAATACCAAATTCACCATGAAGATTAATTATAAAGGGAGAAACATTTGCTAATTTTCAAAAAATAAATAAAACTGATAAGATATATTTTTAAGAATGGCCAGGCACTTAAAACACCATCATTCACCTATACATCGACCAGCATCGTGAACCATTTAGTCGTCACATCATGTTGCAACGCCGTACCAGTGAGGGTGGAACACACTGCGCCCAACAACACAACAACCGTGCCCGCAGATGGGACTCGAACCCACAACCCGCCAGCCGAGTGAGCAGTATGAAACGTTGCCCACATCAGATTTTTTTATCTAGAACTTCGGACAATACTGACAGTCTGGATGGCACCGAGTTTTACAACCCGTGAACCGAAAGGTCAGAAAACCATAAATTTAGGGGTGCCATGACAGAGGGGCCGAGCTGACCCTTACGAGGATGTGGAATGGTTTCATTGGTTAAATAAGTAACCAATGGAAAAAGGAGCTTGTTGCGTCATACTGAATGCTACAAATGAAAGCAAGGGGGAAAGTGACACCCCCGAAAAGGAGGGGACTACAACCTGTGACCGAGGAAGTCGAGGCTAGTGAAAAGACTAGTGCGACAGACTTCACTCAGAGATGACTTCGATATATAGCATTACGACAATACGACTTTAGAGGGTGACATGACAATATCACTTGTGTGATTGTGTGATTGTATTAATAATTATGTACCAATGTTTAAAGCTTAAGCAAAAATATTATATATGTGATGAAGTTATCAATTATGAAAGGTGATGAAGTATGGAAAGAATTGTGGTAAAAATAATATACTGTGCAATTTGTACAAAAAATGTGAATTGTAGTAAAAATATCAAGAGTTAGATGACTAGGTCTGTAACATTGCAAAGTGATAGTGCATATATTTTTAAAATAGTTTTAAAATTTACTCAAAATTTAATTTTGCTTCAATTGAAAGCTTGACCTGATATAATTTGATGAGTACATAACTTATGTTTGTTTAGTGTATGATGTGTGCTAAAAACTTTTGTGTTTACAGCAAGACTGTGTTGAACTACAATTCTTGACGAACTTTTGTTTAGTGAAAAATGCCAATTACAAAGTTGAGATTCAAACAATTTTTTCGAAATTTACTGGTGTTGTATTGTTTTTTGTTTTTATTCGAGGGGAGACATGTGAGACCAGAAATAGATCTCACATTAAGTGTTGTGCTATTGTGAGACAGTTTTATACTAGTTATTTATTGATCTAGAACATCGGACAATACTGACAGTCTGGATGGCACCGAGTTTTACAACCCATGAACCTAAAAGTCAGAAAACCACAAATTTAGGGGTGCCATGACAGAGGGGCCGAGCTGACCCTTACGAGGATGTGGAATGATTTCATTGGTTAAATAAGTAACCAATGGAAAAAGGAGCTTGTTGCGTCACACTGAATGCTACAAATGAAAGCAAGGGGGAAAGTGACACCCCTGAAAAAGAGGGGCCACAACCTGTGACCGAGGAAATCGAGACTAGTGAAAAGACTGGTGCGACACACTTCACTCAGAGGTCCGGCCGTCCAAATAGATGCTCAAGTCCTCAGGACGAATGGGACGGTCTGGGTCTTCAACACTCCTTCAACACTTCACTCAGAGATGACTTCGATATATAACATTACGACAATACGACTTTAGAGGGTGACATTTCAGTATGACTTGTGCAGATAATAAGAGAATGCAATAAGTGCGGGTGTGCGTGCCATGATTACAAAGTTATCGTCGATATCACGAGTCGCTGAAAGAATCCTGCGAGTTATTTCGGTGATATGATCGGAAACGTACGTGGCGGTGACAAAACCCAAGACAGACTTGAAGGTATGTGCCCATTGAAAATGATATCTGGTCATAACCACTATTTAGGCGTTTCCGTACTGGTCGCATATGTCCCCTCCGCTGAAATCATATAATTAAATATTGCAATTGAATTTAATAAGTATTTTATGTTGTTAATAAAAGTTATTGTTAAAGTTTAAATGGAATAATCCTTTTAGTATTATATTAATTAATAATTCCTTTACAGGGCTCACACAGAGGTTAAATAATTGGAGGGTTATTACAAAACACAACGCACAACGTAATAATGATGATAATGATAATTAATGCCAATAATAACTGTAAGTTTTATATTTTAAATGTGTGCCACATCACCTAAAATTTGTAAAAGCAATTTCATCAAAATATGTAAAATAGTTTTTTAAATAAAAATTGAAATAATAATTACATCCATATTATATAAAGAGATCACTTGACTCATTGCATATATTTATATTTAGTGTAAAACGCTTTATTTTTGTATATTATACGTGTATCTAAATTCTATGCCTACACAATAACAATATTTTTTATTTTAAATGATCAATAAACTTTGATTATTTCTTCAACGAAGCCTAATTTTAATGTATGCCGAATGTAAACAAATCCAGCGATTGCAAGATGAGTTGTATAAGAATTGCTGAATTTTAATTATTTTGCTCTGGAGTCTGAAATATAAGTGTTATGAATGAAATATTCAATGATTTTACATCGAAATGCAAACGATTTTATAGCATTGCCTTTTTTAATAAAGTTTTGAGTTTCCAAGTAAAATAAATTATTGTAGCACTGTGATAATTTAAAAAAATATCACCGCTGAATGTATCGCGTTTTAGAGATGTTTAAATAAAATTGCATTTCATTTGGAAAGTGTTTCATAACCAATGCTTTATGCATAAATAATCTTTCTTGTACTTAAAATAGTTTTTGATCTGAGACAACCAGGTGAAACGTTCAAATCCCGGCTTTGGTTAAAAAGGAGCCTTTCTTATTCTCGCTGTTATTAGTGATGTGTGTCAAGTACTTTGTCGTTAAAGTTTGGGGAAGCACACTCCTCTTGCTTTATATCACGTACGCTACTGGTTTTGAGAATGCAATTTGGAGAATACGCTATGTTTAATTACTGGTAAAGAGTATTACAAATTATTGCTTGCTTCTATAATAATATGCAATTCAGTAAATAATTTGTATTGCTTCTTTTTATATAGGGAGAGCTGACTTATGAAGCCATTCAAGGTATGAAATACCTCGACAACGTGATTTCAGAAACACTCAGGATGTACCCACCAGCCATCAGGTGAGATAAAAATGTACACACAAAGTTTGACAAAGTACACACAAAGTCGGTTGAAATGAGTTTTCGTACACACAAAAATAATGGGTAAACACACCCATAAACCTGGATTTACGGCCAATAGAATGATACATTTAAACAGATAAATTTTTAGTGACACTCTTAAACGAGAAAGATCAATCATGCATAAAGCATTGATTATGAAACACCATCCAACTGAAAATATCTCTAAAAACATTTGATGTGGGCAGCACATGACTTTCCTTATATAATGCAATGAATTTACTACTTTTACAGTAAAAAAAATAGGTTATCCTTATAGTAGATACTTATACTACTATAAGATGTTGGATTTTCGTCAATTAGTCGTCATTTTCATTGATTTAGCGCCCTTTTTATCCATTTGGCGAGATTTTCGTTAATTTGGATACACTTAAAAAAGTCGCCAATTTGGCGACATTCGCCAGTTTGGTGACATTTCGCCAAGTCGCCAAAATCTCGCCGAGCGTTGTGGGAAGAAAAATAAGTTATTCTTATAGCAGATAAATGACTATTGGCGTCCAAATGCAAAACTATTACCCAAAGGATCTTCTTTCGTAAATGAAACGAGCTAGATCCACGAGAATGATGTCACCAATTTTATTGCATGATGTTACATATGAAAAGTGAACATATTTCTCAAAAGTTAATATTTTTTTTTAAATTTATGGGATTTCTCGCTAAATTTATTTGAAAAATATATAATACCTCGAGAACTTTTCATGCTAGCGTTCTAAAGTTTGTATCCATCGTTTTCTTAGGGAAAATGACATAAGAAACGTCTATTTGAATAACTGTATTAAAGGTTTTAATTTTTTGATGATTTTTTCAAAATTTCACTCGGAAATTTTGGGAGGTTCTGAACATTCAATTATGTGCAATTTAATTGTCAACAATAGTAGGCTACCAGTATTCACGGAATGTAATTTTTAGACCAAATTTCATTCGAATCTCTCCATTCGCTCGTGAGATAACGTATCCACATACTCACTGACACACACACACACACAGACGTTACCTCAAAAATGTTCGGTTCGTGATCAGGGATGTTTGAAACATGCTCTCCCGTCAAAAACTCGAATTCAAATTTTCGACCTCGTCACAATAATTTCCTTATACATTATACTATGTATATAAGGAAAGTAATACGATACATTCAGTTCTGGTATTTTTCAAATTATCACAGTTCAACAATAATTTATTATATTTGAAAACTTCAGACTTCATAAAAAAGGCAGTGCTGTAAATCGACTGCTTCTCTATTTAAAATCAATGAACATTTCATTTATATCACATATATTCCAGACTTTAGAGCTAAATAATTTTGAGTTAAAAAATTTTGCAATTCTTATAGATGATATGCAAAAATAGAGCGACTTTATGACGGATGTAACACTAAACATAAATTTCAGCGGTTTTTAAGCATCACGATGTTTACACTGGGAAAAAAATGGATGTCATATTTTATTTTAATATGAGTCACGTGATCTTTTCATATAATATGGTTGTAATTATTATTTAAATTTTATTTAGATAACTACCTGCAATATTTCGCTGAAATTTTTTTTACACAACTTATGTGATAATTTATATATTTCCTAAAAAATTCGAAACAATTTGCGAATTTTAACTCCGCTTAAAAATATTTGAAAGATTAGGTTATATAGGGTTGAATGTATTTCATTTATTCAACCCGGGTTTAATCCTAAACTAATTGGGTGATGTTATTCATTTTCATTCCCATATGTTCCACAGACGATCTCGACAGCATACTAAAATTTCATTTTGATAAAGTCATTTTTTACGCAATTATCGTGTGAACAGACAGACAGACAGAATAAACAAAGTCATAAACACTTTACAACTGTGTTGGAAAGTGTTAAAAATTGACTATGTCTATATGAATGTGTTATTTTATTCTTTTATATGAAACTTAGTAGAATGGGCGAATCTTATGTAATGCGGAAATGATTGTTTTAAACAGGTTAAGAGGTAACATGAGACGTTCATTTTACACTTCAGTTTAACTGATACCCACTTGTTTATCTGCTTAAAAGGGCGCTTTAAAAAGAGCCCATATAAACAGGTAAACAATTGCGTAAAATAAATATCTTATGTTACCTCTTTACCTGTTTAAAATGGTCTTTTCAGCGTAAAATTAAACATACCCATTATTCTGTACAATTCCATATAAAAGAATAAAATAATACATTCATATAGATATAGTTACCTTTTTCAGTGTGTATATGGAAATTTATCTCTTAAAAAGTATCATTCTATTGTCAGTAAACCCAGTTTTTTTGGTGTGTGTTTTTACCCATATTTTTTTAGTGTGTGCTATTGTAGAGTGTTGTAATATTGAAGATTGTGTGTCCTATTGTTTCATAATTTTACTTTCCCTGCAATACAAGGTAAAATATAGGGAAAGTATTGGAATCGTGCCGAAAATCGCAACTCGAGTTTTCGACGGATCTACACGTTTCGAGACCTCTAGAATACGAAAAAACTATTTTTAGCGTGACGTCTGTGTGTGTGTCTGTGTATCTGTGTGTCTGTGTATCTGTGTGTCTGTCTGTGTGTCTGTGTGACTGTCTGTATGTCTGTGTGTCTGTCTGTGCAGATTTTGCATCCACTCTAACTAAAAAACTAATGGATCAAATTTTATAAAATTTGGTAGGTAAGTTACTTGTGGGCGAATCTGGTGCTGATTAGTTTTGGGTACGATTCGGAATAAAAGAACCCGCCTTTTTTTTGCGAAATGCCCCGCAAAATTTTGTAACCAATCTAGCTAAAAATCTAATGGACCGAATTTCACAAAATTCGGTAAATAAGTCGCTTGTTGGTCACCCTGGTGCTGATTAGATTTTGGTATGATTCGGAAAAAAATAACCTGCCTTTTGTCGCAAAATGGTCTCGAATGGTCAAAAATCGATAAAATTCAAAATAAAAAAACTACGTATGCTGAAATATATCCATTAAATTCTTGTTTTATACGTAATGTTTAACGAAGAAAAGAATAAGATCAACCCCATTACACTAGGACGTGCCGTTCTTGAGATATTTTCTTTTTTTCTCTATGCCACCTTTGAAAATGAGTCCAGTTACCAAATGAGAACGAAAATTGAATTAATAGTGAATTAAATTTAATTAAAATAAAGAGAATGTGTATAAAAGTCTGCAGGGAAAGTCAAGTGCTGCCCACATCAGATTTTTACTTTCCCTGCATTACATGGTAATGTATAGCGAAAGTATTGGAATCATGCCGAAAATCGTAACTCGAGTTTTCGGCGGATCTACACGTTTCGAGACCTCTAGAATAAGAAAAAACTATTTTTAGCGTGACGTTTGTTTGTGCGTCTGTCTGTCTGTCTGCTGTGTGTCTGTGCAATGTATGTATCCACTCTAACTCAAAAACTTATTGACCGAATTTCATAAAATTTGGTAGATAAGTCACTTGGGGATGACCCTGGTGCTGATTAGTTTTTGGTACGATTCGTAAAAACAGACCCCGCCTTTTATTGCGAAATGGCCCGTAAAAATAATATGGATCCAATCTAGCTAAAATACTAATTGACCAAATTTCACAAAATTTGGTAAATAAGTTACTTGTAGGATACTCTGGTGCTGATTAGATTTTGGTATTAATCGGAAAAGTACAACCTGCTTTTTTTTTACGAAACGGCCCTCAAAAATCACCAAAATCCTAAAAAAAAAGCTACGTATGTTAAAATATTTCAATTAAATTCTTGTTTTATACGTAATTTTTTATGAGGAAAAGAAGAAGAGCAAATCTATATTACTCTAGGACTAACCGTTCTCAAGATATTTTATCTTTTTCTCATTTAGTTATGCCACTTTTGAAAAATGTCCAATTACCACATAAAAACAGGAATTAAATTAAAAATGCAAATTTAGTGTTATTTTGTGCAATTAAACTCAATTTAATGAATTATTAAAGGTATAAAGAGAAAATGAATTTGAGTCTGCAGGGAAAGTCAGGTGCTGCCCACATCTGATTTTTACTTTCCCTGTAATACATGGTAATGTATAGGGAAAATATTGGAATCATGCCGAAAATCGCAACTCGTGTTTTCGACGGATCTATACGTTTCGAGACCTTTAGAATACGAAAAAAACTATTTCTAGCGTGACGTCTGTGTGTGTGTGTCTGTGTGTCTGTATGTCTGTGTGTCTGTATGTCTATCTGTCTGTGCAATGTATGTATCCACTCTAACTCAAAAACTTATAGACCGAATTTCATAAAATTTGGTAGATAAGTCACTTGCGTATCACCCTGGTGCTGATTACTGTTTAGTACGATTCGTAAAAGCAGAACCCGCCTTTTTTTGAAATGGCCTGCAAAAATCGTTGAAATCTAAATTAAAAAACTACTTATGCTCAAATATGTCCATTAAATGATTGTTCTATACGTAATTTTTAACGATGAAAAGAATAAGACCAATCCCATTACACTACGACTATCCGTTCTCGAGATATTTTAGTTTTTCTCTACGCCCCCTTTGAAAATAAGTTCTGTTACCAAATGAGAACGAAAATTGAATTGAAAGTCAAGTCAATTTAATTAAAACAAGAAAGATCAATCATGCATAAGCATTGATTATGAAACACTTTCCAACTGAAATGTAATTTCGTTTAAAAATTTCTAAAATGTGATTCATTCAGTGGTAATATCTTTTACATTATCACAGTACTACAGTAATTTATTATACTTAAATATTTAAAACTGTATCGAAATATAAATCATCTGATTCTTTATGCAAAATCAATGAATATTTCATTCATATAACTTGCATTCCAGACTCCAGAGCTAAATAATTTTGTGTGAAAAAAATTCAGCAATTCTTATGTAATTCATCTTACAATCGCTTGAGATATTTGCATTCTGCATATGTTAAAATTAGGCTTCCTTGAAGAAATAATAAAAGTTTAGGGATCATTTAAAATCACAACTATTGTAATTGCATAGGCACGGAATTTAGATACACAGATAATACACAGATAATATATATGTGTATGTGTATGTACTCAAAGTATTGGAATCGTGCCGAAGATCGGAACTCGAATTTTCAAAGGATCTACACGTTTTGGGACTTCTAGAACACGAAAAAACTACTTTTAGGAAGACGTCTGTGTGTGTAAGGGTGTATCTGTGTATGTTTCTGTGTGTCTGTGTGGATATTACATCCACTCTAATTGAAAAACTAATGGACCGAATTTCATACAATTTGGTAGGTATGTTTTTTGTGGGAAATCCTGATGTTCATTAGATTATAGTACGATTCGTAATAAAAGAATCTGCCTTCTTTGCGAAATGGCCGCAGAAATTGCCTTTATCCACTCTAGCTAAAAACTAATGAACCAAATTTAACAAAATTTGGAGTATAATATTTCAATAACCTACAAGTGATTTATATACCAAATTTAACAAAATTTTGTATATAAATCATTTGTAGGTTATTCTACTACGATTCGGGAAAAAGGAACGGGCTATTTTTGCGAAATGGCCAGCAAAAATCGTTATATATAAAAATAAAAGACTACGTGTGCTCAATTATATCAATTAAATTCCTATTTTATATGTGATTTTTGACAACAAAAAGAATAAGACTAACCCCATTACTCTAGGACTAGCCGTTCTTGAGATATTCTAGTTTTTTCGCGTTTTCGCTACGCCACCTTTGACAATAAGTCCAGCTATCAAATGAGAACCAAATTTAAGTTTAACGTGTAAATTCAATGTCATTTAAAATACTTATGTTGTGCAGATAAACTCAAATTATCATTGAATAAATAAAGAGAACGAATATGAGTCTGCAGAGAAAGACATGTGCTGTCCACATCAGAATTTTTAACAATATTACACCAATGATTTATAGAAGTGAACGGGGATTATTTTCAGGCCATTTCGAAAAAAATGTATGATCTATATTTAAAGATCCATCAAATTTTTGTCGAATAAAATGTTCAACAAATTTAAGCTGTGTACCAAATTTTAACTCTCTAGGACGTAGGAAAGTGCATTTAAAATGCCATCAATTAAATTTATCAAGAAGAGTTATATAAAATTTAAAAAAAATGAAAAATTGTTATCTACCAAATTTATTTTAAAATATGAAGCCACTCCCATATGCAAAACGTTTAAACAAAGGGAGAGATATTTAGTATATAATATCTCTCTCTTTTCTTTCTGGAAGATATCCCAAAGTCAGAATTTAATTGAATTTGTTTTTTTCCCTATATTAAATAATTTTTTTAATTAAAAAACTACTTAACATATTTTACTGATTTTTTTTTTATATATTCTATGGGATAATGTGAATATTTCCTAAAAATTTCGAAGCAATTCGTGAATTTTAAATTTACTTAAAAAATGTTTGAAAAATTAGGTCCCATAGGGTTCAATGTATTTCATTTTTTCAACCCGGGTTCAATAAAAAACTAATTGGGTGATATTATTTATTTATATTCCCATAGGTCCTACAGACCGTCTGAACAACATACTAAAATTTCATTTTGATAAACTCATTTTTACGGCAGTTATCGTGCTAACGGACAGACAGACAGACAGACAGACAGACAGACAGACAGACAGAATGAACAAAGTCATAAACACTTTTCAACTTTGTTGTAAAGTGTTAAAAATTTACTTAAAAAATGTTTGAAAAATTAGGTCCCATAGGGTTCAATGTATTTCATTTTTTCAACCCGGGTTCAATAAAAAACTAATTGGGTGATATTATTTATTTATATTCCCATAGGTCCTACAGACCGTCTGAACAACATACTAAAATTTCATTTTGATAAACTCATTTTTACGGCAGTTATCGTGCTAACGGACAGACAGACAGACAGACAGACAGACAGACAGACAGACAGAATGAACAAAGTCATAAACACTTTTCAACTTTGTTGTAAAGTGTTAATAAAGATAACGTGAATTTAAGTCTACAGGGAAAGTCATGTGCTGCCCACATCAGATGCTTTTGTAATATTGTAGAACTGGGGAGGTGCTTTATTTCTCTTGTTAATTTTTTCAAAAAACCAACTTTGAAATTGCTAAATTTTCAAAGATCTTGAATAGAATTCATGTTTGTAAAACCCGTCACTGTACAGAGATAATGCAGGTTCTTCGCCTAGATTTTAGTGCATAAAACTGTTTCTCTTCTACTTAAAAATTAACAGTTTTATCAGCTGATATTCTGAAAATGGTGTTTTTTAAAGTAATTTTAATCTATAAAAAGCCAAACTACACATTTTTTTTTACTTTCTTATATTACTCTATAAAGTATTTTTTTTCCCAAATTTTTCGAGTTAACACTTAATACATTTAACGCTTAAATAACATTGAGACTTCATCACATTTCTAACATGTTCAGAAAGCTGAAATTTATCCGAATATTGACAGTTTGAAAGCAGTATTTTCTTTGGATGAGAAATTATAACTATTCTACATGATTCTATTAAAGTAATAAATAAAAGACTTCATTTGCATTTTATAACCGTCTTTATTTAGCATACAACTGAATATATAATATAATAACATACATTTAAAACACAATAAAACATGCAACTAGAGATTCAGCTTAAGAGACTCAACTTTTAGATTAAAAGTTGAGTATTAAATTAACACTCATCATTTCCAACGCCGTGGTGTTTTGCCGTCCAAAACCCGCGTTATAATCGGAATTCACTGTATCGCTCGAAGTTTCTTGCAAAGATAAGTTATATGAAAAATTAAAACTAGATAGAATTTTTAGTAATTAACCCAATTAGAACTCGAATTTTGGGATTTCCAAACCACTATTTCCTTTGAATAAGTAATTATGATTTCTGGAACAATAACTGTAGTATAGTGCATAGTGTAAAACAATAGTATGAACTACGCCATGGATTTATTGTTATCGATATAGTAGTAGATATTAACACAAATCAGTCAATGCGTATAATTCATTAAATTCACTAAAATGTTGAACCTCATACTTCTAATATTTCAAATATGTTGTCATCTTTTTCAGGTTGGAGCGGGTTGCCGATGAAGATTACAAATTAGCTGATACTGGAATTGTTGTTCCCAAAGGCATGATTGTCACCATACCCAACTACGCTATGCACAGAGATCCAAAACACTTCCCAGATCCTGAGAAGTTCAACCCTGACAGGTCATAATTTTTTTTTTTATTGTTTTATTTAGTTAATGTTAACATAGTCCAGCTGCATAGATAGAAATTTTCAAGGATATATTTTTTCTTTTTACTTATGCATAAATGCATACAATTTGGCTAGACGAACAGGTATAGGAGTATAGCTGAGGGTCATTTCAAGATAGTGGGTCACTTCAGATTTTACCCATGAGCCATTAAATTCCTTATAATTATCCTTATATTTCTCATCTTTATATCCAACTATCAAATCATCCACATAACGTAGGTATATGATCTCATTATGTAGATGATTTGATAGTTGGATATAAAGATGAGAATTATAGCATGAATATTGATTTCTACCCACCAAACTTAATCTTAAAAGAAAATCCTACTACACTTAACAATGTAGTGGAATTTTTAGATTTAAGCATCGACTTCAGTAAAATACCAGTAAATTTTACTATATATGATAAAAGAAAAATTTTTAATATACCAATCACCGGCCTGATAAATTGGAATTCCAATCTTCACTTGAATATCTTTCGAAATGTATTCTTGGGTGGATTAGCTAGAATACAGAGAATCAGCAACAATGACGACATCCGTATTGATTTTTATAGGGAATTTCTACAACAAGCATATCTACAGCAATACCCCATTCCTTTTATGCAACATTATATTAATAATTTCTATGGTAATAATAATGAATATTGTTCAAAGTTAAAATCAATTTTATCTCAATTTGGTCGATGAAGGTTCGCATAAAATGAATGACAGGACCGCAGAACGATAACACGCAGATATATAAAGGTCATAGTTGTCTGAAGGATTGGTATGCCATACTGTAATGGACTGAACATTATCACTGGACTTTTCTTTTTCAACGGTCTTGTGATGATTGTTATTGTCACTTCGGAGGTTGGCTTCAGCCAGGGTTGGCGTCCAGGAGTGCACTGCCGCGGCAATTATGACATGCATGTTGACAACTGGGGTGTAAGGTCACAACCCCTTACCGCCATTAAGTAAGCTTCTCGCTAAGCCTTCCTTCTTCTATTTTTTCCAATGTTTTACATGCTATTTATACTTTTTATATTTATATCGTGCATAGTATTTGTAGTTGTTTTGCGCATAAATGCTATAACACTTCAATATCTTTAAAAACTTCCACTTTCCATGTTATATATTATATATATATATATATATATATCTGTGTGTGTGTGTCTACGTATATGAATATATTTTTTATAATAAATGTATACATTATGAAAATTCTATTGGGATCTAATGAGAAGCTCAAAAATATTTATTTTTCGGGAGGAGAATTTTTTATTTCATTTCTTCTAAATAAAGGAAAAGGGAAGCAACATTTTCAAATTATACTGACGCTGTTTCAGTTCTGTTATAGTAAAAAATATTTTGGGATTTCGTTTCATACATGTAAATAGGAATTATATTCTAATTTGTTAATGTCGTTGATACAGGTTTACCCCTGAAGAGCGAGCTAAAAGACACCAGTACGCGTACCTACCGTTTGGTGCCGGACCCAGAAACTGCGTGGGAATGAGATTTGTCTTGATGGAAATTAAAGTGTGCTTGGCCCACGTGGTCAGCAATTTTAGGATCAAGACATGTTCAAAAACAAAGGTAATTACAATTGTATCGCATAATCATACTGTCGATTCAGAAACAATATGCTCTATGTGAAAGGTATAGGTTGTATTGTCTCATATTTATCTTTACTCTCTCTCTCTTTTTATAGTGACTATCCCCACTTTGTTACACGATATTTAAAAAAATTGACAACTTTTAAATTTATTTCCAGTGCTAAGCTAAGCTGATTTTTCTTTTAATAAATTAAAAACAAAATAAGTTTTAAATTTATGATTTTATAATAGTTTCAACAATCCTTTTCACGTAATGTACGCGCTCGTATAATAATTACACCAAATTAAAAAATAGCAACCTGTTAAGATTTATGGATTTATATAGGTGATAGGTCGATTTTCAATTATATAATATTGTATATATAATTCGGTAAGGTGCACAAAAGCTGTCTATTGATATAAAATGTTTTCTGAGATCAAAGATTTCGTTATAAGATATTTCCGGCATAAGACCTGTATGAAAGAATTCACAGGCGCCGACTTTAAATTTCGGAGGGTGTTCAAAAATTAAAATGTCTTTAACATTTTTAATTTTGAATTTAATGAAGTCCTACAAGGTTTGCAAAATTGATCAAGATGAAACATAAATCCATGCAGATCTTATATACCCATCAGGGGCATCTCCAGATCGAAATCCAGTATGGGGCGGGCAAATAGCTTAAAACAGCGTCATAACATAAATGAGAAAAGTATTTGCACTCTCGTTTGCTAGTAATTTTTGTTATTACTTATGCAAAATGTATTTAATCGGACTTGTGCTCTCTTTATGAACTCGTCTGTGATTAAATCCATGTTCAATTTGACAGCTATCTCCTTATGAACATGCAGAATAGCCACACTATTTAGTCTCTGCTGCTTTATTGTAGATCTCAAGTAAGTCTTGAGTCGTCGGAGATTAGAAAAAGATCATTCAGCTGTACAGGATATAACCGGAACTGTTAATATTCGGTTTATTAATTTACAGAACTCTGATATGAGCGAGTGGAGAGAAATGTTTTCTTTTCTATTAAAAACTTCAACTATATCGGATATGCTGTTAATTTCTGCAGAATTCGTCTTAGCTGTGTTCTCAAACATATCCCGGTGAAGCGACAACCTTTTGCCATCAAATTACGAACCGTAAAAAGAAACTATTTGTTCTTCACTTTTAATTTTATTGAGGGCAAAGTTCTGAATCATGGAAAGATGCTCCATCGTCTTTTTCTCAAATCTTGTTTTAAGCGGACTTATGACATTGTCCACTAATTGAAAGTAAATCGGACGGTATCTTTCTTTAGGTGACTGAAATTGATGAGGTTTACTTCCCTCGTCAAATCTTCTTGAAATTTTTTTAATCCGTGGAAGGATAGGATATTCTAAATCCAATTCTACAACTTTTTTATTACTTCTTCCCATACATCCACAAAATTATTTTCTTCTCTCTGAGTCTGAATAGACTCTACTACATTTATGATGCAATTATTTGCATCTTGAAAGTTCAAGGATGTTTTCTGGAGAGCAGTATTTAATGTCTCCACTCTTTGAAAGACAAAATAATAATTTTTGTCATAAATAAAAATTCGAATTCTTGATTTTTTTAAGAAAGCTGTTACAGCTGCATTTCATCATTGCAAAAAATTACGAAACTGTCATTAAGTTCGTAGAAGGTATGTGCAAGGAAGTTAGTGAAGCAGGAGCAAAAGCTAACTGCTTTCTTAAAAAAAAATCAAGAATTCGAATTTTTCTTTATGATAAAAATTGTTATTTTTGTCTTTCAAAGAGTGGAGACATTAAATATCGCTCTCCAGAAAACATCCTTGAACTTTCAAGATGCAAATAATTACATCAACAGTGTAGTAGAGTCTATTCAGACTCGGAGAGAAGAAAATCATTTTGTAGATTTATGGGAAGAAGTAATAAAAAAGGTGTAGAATTGGATTTTGCTCCTGCTTCACTAAATTTCCTTGCACGTACCTTCGAGGAACTTAATGACCGTTTCGTATTTTTTTTCCCATGATGAAATGGAGCTAACTCTCAAACACCATCTAGTTGGGCAGAATGGTCGCAAGGAAACTGTATTGTCTGAACCCAATTGAAATGTTTGGATAATTTTTAATCTCTTTGGAGATCCTCTTTTAAACAACATTAACTAGCGCACCAAAGTAAAGTAATCACGAATTATTTGTAATTTGCGCATACTGTCTTGCACTACCCAATTTAAAGTATGTCCAAAACAATGAATATAAATAGCCTTTGGTTCAATCGACAAAATCCTTGATTGCCGTCCTGAAATATGACCGCTGACATTAGCAGCTCCATCGTAGCACTGGCCACGGCAATTTTGATATCCAAACTGAAGCGAGCTAGAACATCTGTTATTGCTCTTAACAAAATTGGTTACTGATAAAATTTTGGAGGATGCTGAGCACCCCCTAAATTTCGGCGCCTATGAATGAATTCATTTAATGCCTGCTTTTTAATTTCCGGGAAACGCAGAGTACATTTTCTTGTTTCAACTCTCACCAAAAACATTTCTTTCGCAGATATTGAGAACTTCGCAATGACAGTGTATTCTGTGTTAATTCAACAGCACAAATCACCTTGCCACTCATATGCAACAGATGCATTTGGCGTGTTACAGAAGTGTCTTCAAAAGTTGGAGAAGAAGAAAGACATTGATTTAGCCTTGCATGTATAAAACCGCGACGGTTCATAAAATTATTCAGCATTGAATCTCATTTTGAGATGTAAATCTTATATTTCTTCAAATGTCTTGCGTTGGATTAAATTTCCTCGTATTTGTGATGTGATTGTCAGAAAAATCAAAATGTATGTAGTACGTAATTGTGTATGCATTTACTATGTAGTACTATGTCGCATGTCCTGCAATTTATTGAAAAAATATTTTATTGAAGTCCATGTTCTAAAAAGAAAACGCCTAACATTGTTATTATTTTTTTAAGTTCGATTCCCTTGAGTGCAATCAAAATATTAAACTATTTTCACAAAAATTTTCAGAGCTATTCTCGATATCTTTATTACTTTTTATTTCGAGGCCAAAATTATCTAAGAAAATATTTTTTTATACGCGCATTCTGAAGAAACCTAAGATTTCAATTTTTTATGAAATTTCGATTCCCTTGTGAGCAATCAAATTATTAATCTTTAGTACAAATTTGAAGTTATATTATCGGCCACAATTCATTAACATTTTTTTTTCCTATACGCACAATCCGAAAACACCTTATTCTTTTATTTATCTGAATTTTCAACCCATTAATATCGATCAAAATGTTATTCTAAAATTCTGACATTTTTCATGGAAACATCTTATACCGTTACATAACACACACGCACATTATACACTCTAAGACAAAAAATCAACTCAGCAAGAAAAAATTATCCAAATGAGACAAAATTTGGTACTTGCAATATGGATGTACAGAAACAGAAATCATTAGAATTTCAGATTAATTGGATGATTTACTGCACTCAAAGAGCTACACAAAGTGAGCACGTCAATATGGTTTTGGTCCACCTCTGGCCTTGATACAAGCTGCTACCCGACGTGGCATTGATGCATAAAGTTAGCGGATGGTGTTCTGAGAGATGTTGTTCCAAATGACCTCCAATTGACGATATAATTCATCTACATTCTGGGATGGTAGCAGGCGAAGCCCCATCTCAGCCCAAATGTGCTCAATATGCGAGAGAACTGGGGGATCTGGCTGGCCAAGGAAGTGTCTCGTAAGCTCGCAGACGATCAATAGAGAGGCGTGCCGTGTGTGGCCTGGTATTATCTTGCTGAAAAGTTAGCCTGGGGTGTCGCGAAAGGAATGGCAATACAACGGGTCGTAGAATGTCGACAACGTACCGCTGGGCTGTGATGGTGCCACGGAAGACTATCAAAGGGGTCCGGCTATCAAACAAAATGGCACCGCGGACCATAATTCCTTGTTGTCGGGCCATGCGGCGTGTGACAGTAAGAGCAAGATCCTGACGATGTTCGGGCTGTCTCAGTAAACTACTGCACTGTTCGTCGGGATTCAGTTTGAAACGGGACTCATCACTGAAGAAAATTCGCTCCATTGCAATCGCCGTCAACACCATTGCAATCGCTGTTGACGGCGATTCTATTAATGGTCCGGGTGGTCACTTCTGTGTTTGTCACACGTTAGATGGCTGATAATGACGAATCTCGTGCTGTCACAGCTGCTCTGACAATCGCTCTATATTACCGTTCTACCGTCTCTCTAGGCCGTCAGCTGCCAGCTTGCCGCTGATATCTGCCACTCCGGACCCATTCCTGCCAACATCGTCTAATTGCTGCATCGCTCCTACCCAAATACCAAGCGATTCGGCAGAGTGCCCATCCAGCCTCATGCAGTTCGACCACACGCCCTCCTTCAATCTCCTTCATATGAAATCCACTGGACGTTTTGTTTCTGAAAGCGAGGTTCGCTCCTTATATACACCACTATGGCAGTTCCAATGCGCTATAGCTCCGAATATTCATTCATCGGCTGCGAATTTTTGATCATTTGCATATTCAGTCGAAAGGTGTTTGCATGTAAAGTTTCATGACTATCGGATTATTTGTCGGGGTACGTCGATTTTTTGTCTCTCTCTATATATAGTGTATATATACATATGTGTGTGTGTGCGTGCGTGTGTGTGCTTGTGCTAAAACATAACGACCAATATTATGTGGAGTAATAATTTAATTTTTAATTTCTATTTCAGGTACCATTAGAATTTTATATCGGTGTAGGCCTTCTGCAGGCCAAAGAAATTAATGTTCTATTCGAAATCAGGAAAGACACTGTGAAAACTCTATAGAAGCAGCACTACAGCTTTATGATTTTCTAGATTTTATTTCCTGTAGAGAATTCACGCAATGTAAATCTCATGTAGCCGTCATCCACAAAAAGATCAGTATTTGAGCATGGACATTTACAGCTGTTGTGATTCTTGCGGAATATGTGATTTCCTGTTTGTCTATTTATCTGTATCTTGTTCTCATACGACTGTATTGAACATTTTTAAAATAAAATTTATATATATTTTTTTAATTAGTTGAAGTGGATATACAGATTTCAAAGGATCACTCAAGCACTCTAATGAAGTTGAAAGGTCCATTAGTGTACTTTTTAGGTATATCTACAGAAAAGTGACCATTTCTATAAAAAAAAATCTGATGTGAGCAGCACATGACTTTCCTTATATAATGCAATGAATTTACTACTTTTACAGCAAAAAAAAAATAGGTTATTCCTATAGTAGATACTTATATTTTTTCCAAGATATTGAATTTTCGTCAATTAGTCGTCATTTTCATTGATTTAGCGTCATTTTTATCCATTTGGCGAGATTTTCGTTAATTTGGCAACATTTAAAAAGTCGCCAAGTTGGCGACACTCCGCCAAATTCGTCGCCCAAATCTCGCCAAGCGTTATGGACGGATAAATAAGTTATTCTTATAGCAGATAAATGACTATTGGCGTTCAGATACAAATGTATTACTCAAAGTATCTTTCCCTATGAATGGAACGGGCTAAATCCATGAGAATGATGTCACCCAATTTATCGCATGATATTGCATATGGAAAGTGAACATGTTTCTCAACAGTTATTATATTTTTTTTAATTTATAGGATTTTTTTTATAAATTTATTTGAAAAATGTGCAGTATCTCGAGAACTGTTCATGCTAGCATTCTAAACTTTATGTCAATCGTTTTCTAAGGAAAAAATACATAAGAAATGTCTATTTGTGTAACTTTATTAAAGGTTTTGATTTTTTGATTATTTTTTCAAAATTTCACTCGAAAATTTAGGGGAGTTCTGAACATTCGATAGTGTTTTAAAACAAAAGGCTTCCAGTATTCACGGATTGTGATTTTCGTGCCAAATTTCATTCGATTTGCTCCATTCGTTCGTGTGATATCGTCTCCACAGGCTCACTGGCACACACACACACACACACACACACACACACACACACACACACACACACACAGACATCACTTCAAAAATGTTTGATTCGTGATCAGGGATGCTTGAAACGGGCTCTCCCGTCGAAAACTCGAATTCAAATTTTCGACCCCGTCACAATACTTTCCTTATACATTATGTATATAAGGAAAGTAAAAATCTGATGTGGGCAGCACATGACTTTCCTTATATAAGGCATTGAATTTACTTCTTTAACGATGAAAAAATGAAAACGTCCACGACACAGTGTTTGTAACGTTAAATTGTGCATTTGGCGCTTTTCCGGATAACAACATGCAAAGATATTTCGTACCTAATTAACTTGAATTCTACGCAACTGTAAATTAACAATTATCAGTATTGATGTCATCCTAAGCAATATAGCCCATATATTTAAATATCTGATGTGGGTAGCAGATTATTATTATTAGAACCCAGACCATAAAACTCGCCTATTAAGTATTGAGTAATTGTCGGGAAAGGATATCTTCAGAATGAAGATACCCAGCCATAATACAGCAGCTTCGTCCTCATCCACGATCGTCGTTTATTCATTTAGAACTTTGAAACATGCTAGTTGAAGAATATATGTAGAGAGAATATAGAGAGATATATGGAGAGAGATATAGAGAGAGAATATATAGATATATATATATAGAGAGATATATATATAGATATATATATATAGAGAGAGATATAGAGAAAATATATAGAGAGAGAAACATACACAAGTCAGAAACCGTAATCCTTTACAACACACATATCCAGTTCAAGACATTTACGATCCTTGCCGTGGATAAAGCACTCAAGTCAGTTGGGTGATTAAGATGTTAAAAAAAAACATAAAACATCTAATCAATTTTATAGGGATATCAGTGGAGTAATAGAATATAAATTAAGAAAAGTTATTATTTATTTAGCTTATGAATGTGCAGCAAACGCCATAAATATTTAATCTCTATTCTATAAACTAAAAATTTAATTTTTTTTTCTAGCAGCAGCACTTGATATAAATCATTCACTGGTGTACAAAAACACAGCACCAAAAACACAGGAAAAAAACTATTACAAGAAACAAGAAGCATGAACAAACAACAAAAACAGCAATAAAACGAACATAAGAGATACATCGACGGTAGCCAAAGTCACAAATTCAAAACAGTCAGACAGCTTGAAGGGTTTGCATCCTCTCCCTTGCGCGCCAATTTGTACATGTCACCGGAGAGTCCTGCGCAGTTCATTAGATGATCAGCGTCCATGGCTGCGTTAGAACCACACACAACACAGTTCGGGCTTAGAATTATACTAAATCTATGAAAATATTTAGCTAAACAGTCTTGACCAGTTTCCAGGCGAAACGCTGCGACTGCATGGCGTCTCGGAAAACTGGGAATCTTATTAAGCGTAGACTTCCAAGTCTTGTTTTTGAATAGCCTCGACTGTACAGATTTGAAATTAATTTTCATAGTATGTTCAATGATTATTGTCATAGTTGTATAACGGATTGAGCTATTTGGGGATTGAACTACTCTTGTTCTTTCGTTCGCCAGCAAATCAGCCCTCTCATTACAAATAATTTCACAATGAGAAGGGATCCACTGAAGCACAATGATCTTTAATTTGGTTTTTGTTAAATTTAAAAATAGTTCTCTTAAGAGTATCAAAATTTTCATTCCTCAAAATATCAAAATCCTTGTTTTCGATCAAAATCGCTCCCTCCCCCCCAGCTCCAGATATATGGGTTAGACAAACAGCTTTACATATTAAAAAAATCTGATGTGGGCAACACATGTCTTTTCTTATATAATGCAATGAATTTACTTTACTACTTTTACAGTTAAAAAAAATGTTATTCATATAGTAGATACTTATATTCTTTCCAAGATATTGAATTTTCTTCAATGAGTCGTCATTTTCATTGATTTAGCATCATTTGTATTCATTTGTTAATTTGGCGAGATTTTTGTTATTTTGGAAAAAATTAAAAAGGTCGCCAAGTTAGCAACATTCCACCAAATTCGTCGCCAAAACCTCGCCAAGCGTTATGGACGAAGAAATAAGTTATTCTTATAGCAGATAAATGACTATTGGCGTTCAAATACAAAAGTATTACTCAAAGTATCTTTTTTCATGAATGGAACGAGCTAGATCCACGAGAATGCTGTCACCCAGTTTATCGCATGGTATTACATATGAAAAGTGAACATGTTTCTCAAATAGGAAATATTTTTTTTTTATTTTATATAACTTTTGATAATTTTTTTGAAAAATATACAATATTTCGAGAACGGTTCATGTTAGCGTTCTAAAATTTATGTCAATCGTTTTCGAATGAAAAATTACATAAGAAATGTCTATTTGCGTGACTTTATTAGTGATTTTGATTTTTTGACGATTTTTTCAAAATTTCACTCGAAAATTTAGGGGGGTTCTGAACATTCGATTGCGTAGAAAAACAACAGGCTTCCAGTGTTTACAAATTGTGATTTTTGTACCAAATTTCGTTCGAATCGGTTCATTCGTTCGTCAGTTATCGTCTCCACAGACTCACTGACACACACACAGACATCACTTCAAAAATATTTGATTCGTGATCAGGGATGCTTGAAACGTGCTCTCCTGTCGAAAACTCGAATTTGAATTTTCGACCCCGTCACAATACTTTCCTTATACATTATGTATATAAGGAAAGTAATAGAATGATCTTTACAGGTACGTCTAACTCCATACAGTTGGGGAAAAGGCTATTGTGAATGTCGAAATTGTTGGGGGAAAAAACTATAAATTTGAATAATCAAAAACGAATAGCTAGATAATTTAGAAAAATAATTTCGAAATAAAATTTAAACAGAATAAAAGATAAATAAATAAAAATAAATAAATAAAAAATAAAAGTGAAGAAAGATCGTTGTTTAGAAAAATTTAGAATAAAAGATTGAAATAAGAGGGAAAATTTAGAGGGATAAAGAGATCAAAATGAAAAAGTTAGATAACTTTTTTTCCCCATAACAAAACATCAAAAAAGTTGAAAGCAAGTAAAAACAACAAAAACAAAAACAAAAAACAATAAATTGACCATATTGATCATAGAAAATTAAAAGCAGTAGAATGCTGAATAAACTTAAGAAACTTGTGAGCAGCAGATGACTTTTCGTATATAATGCAATGAATTTACTACTTTTACAGTAAAAAAATAGGTTATTCTTATAGTAGATACTTATATTGTTTCCAAGATAATTAATTTTCGTCAATTAGTCGTCATTTTCATTGATTTAACGTTCATGAATGGAAATAATTAGATCCACGCGAATGATGTCACCAAATTTATCGTATGATATTACACATGAAAAGTGAACATGTTTCTCAAGAATTAATATATTTTTTTAATTTATGGGATTTTTTGATCAACTTATTTGAAAAATGTGCAATATCTCGAGAACGGTTAATGCTAACGTTCTAAAGTTTATGTCAATAGTTTTCTAAGGACAAATTACATAACAAATATGTATTAGCGGGATTCTGAACATTCGACTGTGTAAAGGCGATAAGCTTCCAATATTTATGGATTGTAATTTGTGTACCAAATTTCATTCGAATCGCTCCATTTGTTCGTGAGATATCATCTCCACACACACACACACACACACACACACACAGACATCACCTCAAAAATGTTCGATTCGTGACCAAGGATGCCTGAAACTCGATATCCCGTCGAAAACTAGAATGCGAATTTCTGACCCGACACAATACTTTCCTTATACATTATACTATGTGTACAAGGAAAAGTGGTTGGAAGTGTCTGTAGTAGAGAATATGAAAATTTAAGACAGCAAACTTAGTAACAAAGCGAGATAGGCGAAAACAGTCAATCACGAAGTTATAGAGCATTGGATAATGAGTAGGATTCGACAGCAGATACGAACGAAACATGTATATGGAAAGCAATAAATATTTGTCAACAAGTAGCATGTCAGGACCTGTAACACGGTGACACACGCAATGCTTATCAAAGTACGCGATAATAATCTTTCTCAAATTCAAATGTAAATTATAGCTGACAAAGGAAGTTTTTAAGCGATTACTGTGTATATAAGTGTTTAGTATTCCAAAATATGACAACAATTGCCAATAACCCTATTGTGCCAAATAAATTTTTTCTGTAATTTTAGTACCTGTAATTGAAGTAATTTTTTCCTGCTCCTTTTACAATGTTCTTTCTCTGTAATTAATTTCTGATGTCTATCTCGCTTTGTTGTCGAGATCGTTTTCTTACCGTTTTAATTTCTCCTCTATGGGCATATTCTTCGGCAAAGCTAAGTGTATACTTAGGTTCTCCCGAAGTACATGCACTTTTACTTAAGCGGGAATGGGCATTTTGGTATTGACAGAACAAGCGTGTACTCTCTTGGACTTTTTCTTACAAAGTTATTGCAATGCTTAAGAACTTTCCTACATTCCGTTTATATACACACATATAAAGTCCGCAAAGCCCTTACAAACTGGCTGTTCACCGTATTTTCCATGCCTGACAGTGCTCACATAGTCGGACGTTATTAAACATCCAGATTATTAGCTGTTACAGATGACTTCAATGAACAGTTTTTTGATACTCCAGTACCTGGTAACTTTCGAGTTATATGTGTAATGTTCCCACGAGAAGGAAAACGTAATTTAGATATATACTGTATCGACAATGCTAACTTGACAGTACTGAGACTTGGGAGAAAATATAATATTCCTTTAATATATATATAGCTTTGTCAACAAGTAGCATGTAAACACTATAAATGAATAGCAATTAAAATTTGTATGTATAAAACATATTGCTTGAGTATGACATAACATATTTATTTCTAAAGTAAATAGTTATAATTCTACTCATATTTTATCATATTTCAATAAAAAATATTTTTAATTCATGCACAAAAGAATTGTGGTTATTATGCTAACACTCTATCCAATGTACGCATAATGGTCATATGAAAACAGAAGCAGGGAGTCAACAACACTACCAAGTTGACTTTTCCCAAAGTATACTTTGAGCAAAGTTTAAGAGCACAATAGTTCAATGGTAGTTAGTTAGTACATCATCTGCCGGATCAATACATATATTCATTACATTTACTTCAACAATTATATGACGATGATATCGCGCACAGAAATAACTACATTTTGACATTCTAAGGCAAATTTTTATAGAAATCTTACCAATTTATAGTTATAATTCGTGAATATGTTAAAAAACTTCTAACATTGGTATGAACAGAACAGAATAGTTTATTTCGAAAATTCTCCGACCCAGTTTTTCTTTCCTCATGCGTTAAACAAAGGTTCATTGTTAATAGTTATATTTTGTTTAACATACTAGAGGGCTCCTCCCTCTGTTCGCTGACGTTTACCAATCCCTGTAACTCGCTTCGCGAGCTCCTTCTGTCCGCCTACTACTCAGACGTAATATCTCGGTTGAGCAATTTCTTATTCGCTAGAACTCAACAACCCCCGATCTCGCTTCGCGAGATATACGTTTTGGCGCTTGCTTTTTGCACAATGATAAACAACCGCGTTTCTTTTATTTAAATCATTAATTTAAATATTACTTATTTTGAAATGACAACAGCGTTATCTTCGCAAACTCCTTGGAACTCGGCGTTATACTTGTAAACTCTTGGAACTCGAGGGCTCATTTACCGCCCGATTTCGATTAAAAAGAGCTTTCTTCACCTCAGCTACGTATGTGTACGAGTAATAGTACAGGGGCTCCCCCCCTGCTGCTGACCTTCACCAACCCCTGTAACTCTCTTTGACAGTCGGGAGGCTTTGCCTCCTACTCATTGGCTGTCAATAAGTTCGCTATGCGAGCTCTTTGTAACCGACTGCTGCTCAGGAAATATAAGCCCGGAGTAATCCTCTAAACATTGACGCTCATCAAAAGACGGGAATTGGTTCGAGAGTTCGACCGGCGCCCACTCAATCCAGCTGACGTACTCGAAAATCTTTGTGTACTCTGCGCGCTACTGCTCACCAAGCCTGTGAATATTGCGTTTCGCAAACATTATTGTCATGGACAATTATGATTCATTTTTGAAAGCACTGTTGCCATTTCAAAAAAGTAATATTTAAATAAATCTCTGAATAATTTATGTATTTTGAATAGTTAAAAATCTAAATATTACTTTTTTGAGATAGCAACATTATTTTCAACAATGAATGATTAAATTTTGAAGATACAACAACAAGAAATAAAATGTTTCGTACAAAAGTAGAGTGAAAAATTTTTCACTTCAAAATTGTATAAAAAAATAAAAATTTCTATTAGATTATAACCAAAATAGGAGTCAACATATGGCAATGTATTATAGATCACCATGCCAAATAGCAAATGATTTATGCCATAGATCCAGAGCTAGTCTTGGCAGAAAATCTCTCTATTTAAAAAGGATTTGGACAGCGGTTGCACCGATCTTTTTTAACACTTTACAACAAAGTTGAAAAGTGTTTATGACTCTGTTCATTCTATCTGTCTGTTTGTCTGCCTGTCCGTTAGCACGATAACTGCCGTAAAAATGAGTTAATCAAAATGAAATTTTAGTATGTGGTTCAGACGGTCTGTAGGACCTATGGGAATATAAATGAAAAATATCACCCAATTAGTTTTAGATTGAACCCGGGTTGAAAAAATGAAATACATTGAACCCTATGGGACTTAATTTTTCAAACATGTTTTAAGCGGATTTAAAATTCTCAAATTGCTTCGAAAATTTTAGGTAATACTCAAATTATTCAATAAAATATATAAAAAATTTCAGCAAAATATATTCAGTAGTTTTTTAAATAATAATTACACCTCTTATATGAAGCGATCACGTGACCATCATATAAAAAGATCACGTGACCCACTTCAAAATGAAATATGGCATCCATCGTGCCTCAAAATTGTGATTTTTAAAGATCTTTTTAATTCATATTGAGTGTTGTATCCGTCCTAAAACCGTTTAATTTTTGCTTAAATTCTGTGCATCTACATACTGAAACAACGCAATGACAATATATTTGTGTTTAAATGATCATCCAAATTTGATTATTTCTACAACGAATCCTATTTTTCACTTATGTAAAATATAAACAGTAAAATATGTAGAATGAGTTGTATAAGAATTTCTGTATTTCTTTAACGCAAAATTATTTAGCTCATGGAGTTTGCATAGCTGATATGAATGAAATATTCATTGATTTTACGGAGAGAAGGACGATATTTTTCGATGAAATTTTAAGCATAGAGTTTAATTTCTTGTAACTCCATGGTCTTAAGTTTTTAAATAAAGTAAATTATTTTAGTACTGTGATGAATGAAATGAATGGGAAAATGTTGAATGCTACTTTTGAATGAAATGCTACTATGAATGAAATGCTACTTTTATAGAGAGAGCCAGGCGTGTTATTTTTTCTATGACGTCATTTGAATGAATTTCAGTTGTTTTCGATGAAGTTTTCAAATATAATAAATTGTCGTAGTATTATGATAATTTTAAAAATATTACCGAGGAATGTATCGCATTTTAGAGATGTTTAAACCAGGCAATTTATATTTCAATGCCGTCATTTGAATGAAGTTCATTTTTTTCGATGAAGGTTTAAGTTTGCAAATATAATAAATTAATGTAGTATTGTGATAAGTTTTAAGAGATAACCGAGGAATGTATCGCATTTTATATATGTTTAAATGAAATTGCATTGAAGTTGAAAGTGTTTCATAATCAATGCTTTATGCATGATTGATCTTTCTTGTTAAATTACATAAAATAATAAATTATCTTCAGTATAGACGTAAAGTTTCTTTTCTTGTCTCTTTTAAGTGGTTTTCGGATATTAACCATGTCCACTAAATTTCGGTGAGATATGCATTTTCAGAAAAAAAAACTAAAGCATTGTTTTTATTTTAATCTGCAAAATAAAAAATAAATTTCACCAAGGAAGAAGTGGGAATAATGTACTAATTTCTACACCTAAAAAATAAAATGTAGTTTCAGGTACTAACCAGGTCCACAAAATTCTTTCAGGTATGATTTACAGAACAAAACAACCATGTATTGATTTCTGAAACATTTGTCAGGAAAATGAAAAGATAGTTTCAGCTGGGGTGAAGTTCACTTTCCATTACAAATAAATAAATACATAAATAAACAAATAAATAAATTGTATTATTGCTTTCCCTACATGCGTAATATAAGGTATATTGAAAATAATGTGCCTGGATGAAAAATTCGACTTCGCGTTTTTGGTAAAGAGCACATTTCAAGCATCCTGAACTTGAATCGTGCGTTTTTGATGTGATGTCTATATGTGTATATTAGAGAGTGTTTATATGTTAGTGTGTATGTTATTGAGTGTGTATGTCAGTGAGTGTGTATGTTAGTGAGTATGTATATATGCCAATGTGTATGTTAGTGTGTATGTTAGTGAGCGTGTATGTATGTCAATATCTATGTCAGTGAGTGTGTGTTTGTATGTTAGTGTGTATGTTAGTGAGTGTGTGTATGTATGTTAGTGGGCATGTGTATGTATATTAGTGAGTGTGTGTATGTATGTTAGTGAGCGTGTGCATGTATGTTAGTGTGTGTGTACACAAAGACGTGTGCATATGGACGCGATATCTCAAGAACGATTGAAGCATTTTGAAAATAATTTTGCACGATTTTTGCAAACAGAAAGTACTGCAGTAACTCTATTTGACGTTTCGTGCGACGTCATTTTTACTTTGGCTCTTTCCCTATATGCTGTATCGATGGGGGCTCCGCGGTGCCTCCATATCGATACAATGCCTAGTACGGGGGTACCTCTCGCACTATCGTTGCTGCGGCGCTGCAATGATTTAATACTGGAACACTATTAATTTCAAACACGATCAAATTTTCCGAAAAACCCCTTCGTTTTCGAAAGAATTTTTGAAAAATGTTACTGAAAATCCTGACTCCCAACACTGTAGAATAAATAATTATTTTTTACGTATTGTCTTATTAGAACATTAATAACACAAGCTTTAGAAAGCTAGGATGAACCATTCTCGAGCTATCGCATATTTTTTCGAATAAATTAAAAAAAAAATTAAAAATTTGTAAGAAACATAAAATAGGCTCAATTCCATATGCTAAATTATGGGACAACTCTGTTAACGAAGATACCTTTTGAAAACGGATTATATTTTGGAGCTCAAGAATTCACATATAAATCATTTATTTCACATGATATAAATTAAATGCCAAATGAATTTTGATGAGAATTTTGCACGAGTCTTTCAGTTTTAACTAATTAGTTGCCAAAAGCGCGCAATTTCAATTTACGCGATGTTCTTTCAATGGCAATAACATTGTACCGTGGATCTTGTGTACCGTTATTTCGCTGTAAAAGAAGTAAAGTCATTGCATTATGTAGTAATAGTCGTGTGCTGTCCCACATCAGATTTTTTTTTAATAATTGGTATTGAAAATGGAAAGGGGTTTCAGTAGGCAACAATCAGCACGCAATCAATCCTTTGTAAATCATTTGGTATAAATAACACACATTTGCAAGAATAGGGATTTTTGAAGGAGCGTTTTAGTGTAGCGTAGGGATCAGTAGGGATATTTGAG
Organism: Amaurobius ferox; assembly: GCA_951213105.1. Classification (NCBI taxonomy): domain Eukaryota; kingdom Metazoa; phylum Arthropoda; class Arachnida; order Araneae; family Amaurobiidae; genus Amaurobius; species Amaurobius ferox. Next base: position 115,830,975 of record OX578135.1, on the reverse strand, counting down.
TTCTACTTAAAGGACTTTTTACACCGCCATTTTCCCACACTGCTTTGCAACCTTGGTGTAAGAGAGTACACAACATCACGTCATAAAAATGTATTGATTAGATGCGCGATTTTCAAGCGAGATATTTTTAGTTTTCAACTCTTTCTCTACAGCTGAATGATAAAGTTTCAAGCATGGATATACTTCAAGAAGTGAATGTGATAGGCCGTATGGGGCCCCTGTTTGCCACTTTCTTAATCGGATTCACGACCTTTGTATTGCTGTTTTGGTAAGATATTTTGTGTTTTAGTACCTTGAAAAACTACGAAAGGAGAAGGGATTATTTTATGTTCTAACGTTTGCGATGTGAGAAGCGGAGCGTATTTACTTAAGGCGGTGTAAACGTTTGATTAGGGCTCAAACTTCAGAGGAGGGTGGGTCCTCCGAGTTTTTAAATATGCATTCCATCTCATATTGTTACAAATTTTATTACTTGCTCATACGGAGTAGTGAGGAAGTACAGTTTTCACGAAAATTTTCTATTTCAAGTTTTCGATGCCGACATATGTTTTAACATCTGAACACGTTTGGACAATTTTAGAGGGATGCCAGTTAGTCTGTCAGTCTGTCTGTCTAATGTCTGTAGTCGATTTCTTGTGTGCACGATGGATTTTCACGAAACGTTATATACGGCTAAATTTAAAAAAAATCTAGAACTAGATAGAATGTTTTTACTTTCCTTATATACATAATGTATAAGGAAAGTATTGTGACGGGGTCGAAAATTCGAATTCAAGCTTTCGACGGGAGAGCACGTTTCAAGCATCACTGATCACGAATCAAACAATTTTGGAGTGATATCTATGTATGTGTGTGTGTGTGAAAGTGTGTGTGTGTGTGTGTGTGTGTGTGTCAGTGAGTCTGTGAAGACAATAACTGTCGCACGAATGGACCGATTCGAACCAAATTTGGTACAAAAATCACAATCCGTAAACACTGGAAGCCTATTGTTTTTATACGCAATCGAATGTTCAGAACCCCCTTAAATTTTCAAATGAAATTTTAAAAAAATTCTCAAAAATCAAAACCACTAATAAAGTTACGCAAATAGACATTTCATATGTAATTTTTCATTAGAAAACGATTGGCATAAATTTTAGAACGCTAACATGAACCGTTCTCGATATATTGCACATTTTTCAAAAAAATTATCAAAAAGTCATAAAAAATAAATAAAAATATTTCCTATTGAGAAACATGTTCACTTTTCATATGTAATGCCGTACGATAAATTGAGTGACATCATTCTCGTGGATCTAGCTCGTTCCATTCATGAAACAATATACTTTGAGTAATACGCTTGTATTTGAACGCCAATAGTCATTTGTCTGCGGTAGGAATAACTTATTTCTTCGTCCATAACGCTTGGCGAGATTTTGGCGACGAATTTGGCGGAATGTCGTCAACTTGGCGACTTTTTAAAATGTTGCCAAATTAACGAAAATCTCGCCAAATAGATGAAAATGACGCTAAATCGATGAAAATGACGAGTAATTGTCGAAAATTCAATATCTTGGATAGAATATAAGTATCTACTATAAGAAAAACCTATTTTTACTGTAAAAGAAGTAAATCCATTATATTATATAAGGAAAGTTATGTGTTGCCCACATCAGATTTTTTTTAATTGGAGCGAAACATTCGAAATTTTAATATTTTAACATTATTTTTTTAACATGACTGCATAATTTCACATAATCATGTATAAAAGTATTTATTTACGGCTCAATGATCACGAGAATTCATAGTTTCAATCATTGATGTGAAAATTGTTGCGAAACAATTTTTTTTATTCGTGACGTCATTAGTCTCCCCCAGGTTGGAAATACCCCTCTAGGGGTATGTTGTCAAGCATGGTGTCAATCGAAATACTTTATGCCCTTTAAAGTGAAGGGTAAGATATATTGCACGTTATATTGTAGTAAACTGAAAGTTACATTGAAGAGTAGCTATACTTGTAATAATTTGTACCCACAGCACCGATTTTTCAAATTTTTTCTTGTAAAATTTCAAATTTTACAAGAAAAAATTTGAAAAAAAAAATATGAATTCCAGTATGAGAAAGTCGAGTTAAGCCACACTCCAGTGTATCCCGTTTATGCAAATCAGTGCTCTCTAAAATTACAGAAGCAGTTAAAAAGCAGTTTCTATTTTCAGAACCCTTCTGCATGGGCCAAAACATTTGATTTTATCCCGCCTGGTACGGCAGTAACTGAGTCCGTATAATATCCGAGCTCAAATACATTTTTAAATCTGAAGCACAAGCCAATCTAGGCACGAACTTGGATTTTAGATAAATCTAAAGTTATAAATCTTGTCTTATATTAACATGACTAGGAATATGTAAAAAACTGCTTTTTAGGTTTTCCCTTAACAATAATATTCCATATATTTTGTCATAATAGTCCTCCACACATGGATCTCGTCTGGTCCGGCCTGACCCGGCCCATGCATATTAGATAATTATTATACGTGAAATAAATATACATTAATTAAGTATATTATACATTATGAAGGCCTGGTGATCTAGAGACAAGTATTCCAACAGAACTGCGCAGGTTCTAAGTAAACCCCACATCATATTTCGCGCGCAAACAATTTTTCAAAACATTGCAAACATACCGTGCTCAACAGCTCTGTCGTTCGCCTTTTTCATCTATCTCGCTTTCTTGCCCTGTTAGTTATTCCAACTTTTGAAATTTTATTCGATCGGGCATGGATGATTTGCTATAGATAGATCTAGAACACTCATGGTCCTTTCCTTACAAAATTATTGGGGTTCTTAAGGACTTCTGCAGAAGCCCTGTATATACATATTAGATAGATTAATCTATTCATGTCTAAAGCAATTCAAGAACTTTGCACAAAAAAAAAAAATACTTGAATTTATTTTCTAAATAGTTTTTATAATCACCTACTGAATTTCATCAAGTTTTCAATAAAAACATGTTTGCCTGACTAATTTGGCAGTTCCCATAATTATTTCCTGGGCGTGTCACTCATGCCAAAACTGATTGAATGAGTAAACCTGTTTCAAATTGAACGTCAACTCATAAATGGACTGCTCTGAAATGTGATATACAGCGCCCGTTATCTTTCAAGAACACTCAAGGTCTGGTTGGGATTAATTTGTGAAAGGCTCACAATTATTTTTCAACAAATTAAAACAACTAATACCAGAACACAATTAAAAACAGGTGCATTTTAGTATTTTTTTCCAACCGGTATTGGAACGCTGTTTCCAGATTTTTAGATATAAACAGTTTGTTCTGACACTATTCCGGAATTTTCAAATATTGACACTTTGTTCTAGTGCTATTTCGGGAAATTTCAAATATTAACAGTGTGGCGATTGTGCGTCGCCCGTCCCGAGCCAGGACCGAACTCGGGACCATGTGCTTACAAGCCCGACATTATAATCACAGAGCAAAAGCTAGCTTCGGCTCCGTTCTTATAATTCGGGTATAGGTTCCAAGCATCTTTGATCAGATGTCTTTGCTGCCGCACACTCCCTCACCTGATGAGAAGGTCCCGGTCTAATTTCGGCGAGGAAGGGGTCGCTGAGAAAACACCCGCGTGTCCCCCCGAATTTCAGTTGAGGGGCTGAAGGCCGGGAGGAGTGTTGCCTCGGGCGTGACGTCAGTCGTTGTCAACCAGGAAGGGAGTGGCCAGGCCTTTGACCCCGTGTGGTTCTACCATCGCGTGTTGAGAGGTGAGATCGTTGGAGAGGAAGGTTGCGTTGTTCAAACGTGCAGTCATCATTGTGGCGATTGTGCGTCGCCTGTCCCAAGCCAGGACCGAACTCGGGATCATGTGCTTACAAGCCCGGCAGTATAATCATAAAGCAAAAGCTAGCTTCTGCTCCGTTCTTATAATTCGGGTATAGATTCCAAGCATCTTTGATGAGATGTCTTTGCTGCCGCAACAGTTTGTTCTAAGGCTATATCTAGAGTTTGAATATTGACAATTCGGGTACGGTTATTTCTAGATTTCCAAATATCAACAATTTGTTCTGCAGCTATTGCATAATTTTCAAATATCAACAATTTGTTCTACGCGCTATTTAGGGAATTTTCAAATATTAAAATTTTTTTCTACAGCTACTATATCTAGATTTCAAATATGGACAATTAGTTCTTCAGTTATTTTAGATTTTCCAATATTATCAAGGCGTTGTTCCGCTGTTTCTGGATTTTCAAATCTAACACTTTGTTCAATTGCTACTTTTGGATTTTCAAATATTAACAATTTGTTCCATTGCTATTTCTGATTTTTTTTTAATATTAAAATATTGTTCTACCGCTGTTAGTAAATTTTGGAATATTAAAAATTTGCTCATTGGAAAAATTGGAGAACATTTATGGAAAACATGGTTTATACTATAAATTAATATAAAAATATATTTTATTTATCTAATTAAACTTGAACGTACAAAGCGCAAAAATGAAATTCATTTTTTTTTTAATAATAGCATAACAATAATACGCTAGCACTCGGCTCAAAATGTAAATAAGTGCTAACTAGAAACTACAAAACAAAACTTAAAACTGCACGAAAGAAAAATTTTTGGAAATTTTATATTCAAAGAATAATATTTACAAAAAATTATATCTTTATACAAGGTAATATAAAAAATAAATAAAGTATAAGATAAAAAGAAATACTACATAACAAATTTTGACGTATTTGTAACATCAGACTGAAGGAATTAAGTTTCAAATATATTTCAGAAGTTGGTTATACTGCAAAGAACAAAATGACTATAGGAATTTAAACGCTAAATTAATCTGTATAAATAAAATTGAAAATCTGTCTGTCAGTCTATCTATTTGTCCCGTCATCACGGGAGAACGGCTGAACCAAATTTCATGAAATTTTGTGGGTAGCCTGGAAATGGTTTTTCTTAAAATTTTGTCTATGTTTGGAGTTTCTACGAACATAGGTTCTTGAGATATTGGTAAAAAGCGAAATTTTCGTTTGTCTCATCATTACGGGAGAACGGCTGAACCGAATTTGATGAAATTTTATGGATAGCCTTGAAATAGGCCTCCATAAATTTACCCCAAGTTTTGAGTATCTAAGACCAGGGTTTGTTGAGATATCAATGAAAAACGAAACTTTTTCCTAGGAGTTCTACTCTCTAACTCCGTGGTTTATCCAAACGAAAAGCTTGAAAATCGTTTGAAAGTGAATTAAAACTTTTTATTTGAGTTTGATGGGAGGTTTTTTGCGCTAATTAGTCACTTACTGAAAACCGGAATTGTTTGAAACATGAATTTAAATGGGAAATCTATCTGCATGGTATATTTCTTACAAGCTTTTACTGAACAATGAAAAGTATAAAGAAATCAAAAAGGGTATTTAATTTCGCAGTTTATGAGGAAGATTCTATCTTTTATCATGTTGCTCAGAAACGCAATTAAATTAAATCTGTCTGTTAATGTTAATTATTCTTTTTTCGATTTGAATAATAAACAAATGGATATAAAAATATATTTTAGAAAGGAACGATTTTATTTTTCTTATAGCATTTTTGACTGGATAATATCCATTACGGTCTCCAGGTTTAAATGTTATTATTATTGATATTTTCGGGGATTATTGATTCAGGGATTATTGATATTTTTAAGTTATTATGCCATTGTTTTATTACTACAAAAATTGTTTTAACTCATATATTGTACGTTGTACGAGTAATCTATATAGGGTATATCTTCTAATCAACGAGAATTTAAGTAGTACAGGTATATTTGCATATGTTTTGATATATATATTGACATATATTGGAATCAATTACGACCTTCTGGTATAAAGATTACGGGGATTATTGATATTTCCAATTTATTACATCATCTCTTTTATTTTGGCAAATATTTTTGAGACTCATATTGTAATACAGGTAATCTTCTAATGTACTAATACAGGCTATATTTTCTAATATTCGCGTATATAAGTAGTACGGGTCCTATACAATTCTAATGCTTTCACTTGCATATATTGATTCAATTCCTTTTTTTTGTAAATTTGCTTACAAAAGGGACCAGAATGTTTTATTCTTCAGATCTGCCCGTGAAGATAATTTTGCATAGTGAGAACAGATATTCTTAAACTTCTCCTTAGGAGCAATAAATTTAATATTTTATCAGAATTTGCACATGATTGCGAATTATAAGTTTCTTTATATTATATACTCCATACGAAGAACGAGTATGCTGCTAGTAAGAAATATAAGTAAAACTTTCAGAAATATCATTTGTTCTCAAACATTGAACAAAGGAGCAAATTTAAAATATAATTCAAGATTAACATTAGTGGATAAAAAGTTGGAAAACTGAATCAAACCTCGACGAAATGATACGATGTGTAATATTAATTCCTAAATTGTTATTACAAAATGTAAATAAATACTTAATTTAAATAAATAACAGTATGGATTAAAAATCAAATTTAATAAATACGCAAAAAACGGTAATACCGAAATTCTATCATTTGAATATATAATTCTCGGTATTAAAATACTACTGACAAAATATGATGGTGAAGCGGATTTTTGTATCCCAGTATTGTATGCCAAACACAAAAAATTACAAGCATTCTCGAACTCAAAGAAGCAAGAAGGACTATATGAGGTAGCAGAATTCAAAGGCTCATGAATTCTACAATTAATCGGGTCTCATGAATTCTACAATTAATCGGGTCTCATGAATTCTACAGTTAATTAAATATTGTGAATTGAACAGTGAATCAGATCTTTCAGCTTCTACAGTGAATTAGATCTTTTAGCTTCTACAATGAATCAGATCTTATGAATCGAACTTTTCAATGAGGAACATTTTGAAATGAAGAGCATTTAAAAAAAATAGAATTGAACTTTTTGTTCGAAATGATCCTCAGAAACTAACAAATCATGAAACTAAATTCTAAATGTACTTAAAAACATGCATTTAGTACATGCCAGTTTTATACGTAATTTTGGACGGCAAATTGAAAAAGAGCACATACACTGTTCTGTGGATATTTTAGTTTTTAGAGTTATACTACTTAAGCCCATTGTACAAAGTCCCAGTCGTCAAATAAAAAGGAAATTATTATTTTAAAATTTCAAATATGATAAAATTTCAAACGAATATTCATTTATTTTTCTATTTGAATATATTTTGCTCTCAAATAAATAAATTCTAAAGGAGAGAAAGGGAAAATCTTATGCTGCCCAAATTAGATTTTTACCAGAAAGTTGAATGTTACGTATTTTGCTATTGTGACCAGCTAACTATGAGGCCAGCTATCTAAGATGGGTAAATGAAACAGATGTTTAATAATTCTTCCTTGTTTTATTTGCAGGCATTCCTTACGTAAGCAGCAGTACTGGAAGAAGTTAGGCGTGCCTTTTGCACCACCCATTCCCTTCCTGGGATCGGTATTAGAGAACATGACACAGGTACCATACATTTCTCCTTTGTATCGATTTGCCTATTTTCAATAAAAGCCAGAGCAAAAAAATGTTTAACACAGTAAATAATGTAATACAGTAAATAATGTAACACAGTAAACAATGTAACACAGTAAATAATGTCTGTGGCCAGCGGAAGCTTAACAGTTTTACGGGCCTTAATCTAAACCTTAATCAGAAGCGCATATGATGTCACCATTTCTCGTCATAAATTGTAATCGATGCAGTGACTTCATCAGCAAGGTATCTATTATCAATATTTTTAGAGGAAGGTATTTTCATGGTAAGAATCAATATGTTTCTACTATGCTACTATTTTCTTTCACTCTTCAAATATTTTTACTTTCTTTATATACATAATGTATAAGGAAAATATTGTGACGGGGTCGAAAATTCGAATTCGAGTTTTCGACGGAAGAGCACGTTTCAAGCATCCCTGATCACGAATTAAACATTTTTGAAGAGATGTCTGTGTGTGTGTGTGTGTGTGTGTCAGTGAGCCTGTGGAGACGATATCTCACGAACGAATGGAGCGATTCGAATGAAATTTGATACAAAAATTACAATCCGTGAATACTGAAATCCTATAGTTTTTAAACGTAATCGAATGTTCAGAACCCACCTAAATTTTCGAGTGAAATTTTTAAAACATCATCAGAAAATCAAAACCTTTAAGAAAGTTACGAAAATAGACATTTTTTATGTAATTTTTCCTTAAAAAACGATTGAGATAGACTTTAGAACGCTAGCATGAACCATACTCGAGATATTGTATACATGTTTCAAACAAATTTATAAAAAAATCCCAGAAATTGGAATAAATATTAACTATTGAGAAACATGTACACTTTTCATATGTAATATCATGCGATACATTTGGTAACATCATTCTGGTGGATCTAGGTCGTTCCATTCATGAGAAAAGATACCTTGAGTAATACTTTTGTATTTGAATGCCAATACTCATTTATCTGCTATAAGAATAACTTATTTCTCCATCCATAACGCTTGGCGAGATTTTGGCGACAAATTTGGCGGAATGTCGCCAACTTGGCAAATTTTTTAAATGTTGCCAAATTAACGAAAATCTCGCCAAAAGGATAAAAATGACTCTAAATGAATGAAATTGACAACTAATCGTCTAAAATCCAATATCTTGGAAAGAATATAAGTATCTACTATAAGAAAAACCTATTTTTTTATTGTAAAAGTAGTAAATTCATTGTATTATATAAGGAAAGTCATGTGTTGCTCACATTAGATTTTTTATTAAGAGTAGAAGGTAGAATATAGCAGAACTTAGTTGATTTGAATTCGAGGAGCAAGGCAAGATCTGTATTTAGCGCCATAGTCAAAATATGAAAATTCCCCCTATCCACCATTTTCAAATCTTTTAATAATATGCTATTGAAGTATAAAAGCGTTCGTAAAAAATCTTCCATTTCCAGGCACCAGAAAATTTGATTGCTATTGAAGTATTTATTTTTATTTATTTTTATTTTTTTATTTTACTCCATTTACGTGGCAACTACAGATGAAATCCAGTTACAGTAGCCACGCAAAAATTAAAAAGTACAGAACATAGGATACAAGAATACTAATATAGTAAACATGTCAAGCGCATTGAAACAGGGTCTTTTAAAACAGGAGTCAAGTTAAATATATCAATATTAAAGCATATGTTAACCTGTTAGATGATTATTTATATTTCGAATTGATAAGGATAGGTAGAAATTCATCAATTTTTACAAACCAAAAAATTCGAATGCTATTGAATTATAAAAGCATGTGTTAACCTTTGATTACAGTAAAATTTGAATAAAATGGGTTCAAATTGAAGATTTTACTGTAACATATGAAACTAACTTTCAGTAGACAATCATTAGAATGTAAAACTCTAATAGGAAACTGTACTCATTCAACTAATCATTTACCGAATTTTTTTACATACAGAACTTTTGTAAATTTTCGTTAAAATTATCGTCAATAAAATGAGCTAGATCCACAAAAATGTTATTAAGACATTTTTCACTTAATATTGTTTATGAAAAGTGACATTATTGCAGGTGATGTATTTGACAGTATATAAGGATGGCTGTGATCCAGCTTATATTGCATGTATAGAAATATGAATAAAAATATTTTAACATGTAACTTATTTTACGTATTTTGTTTTAGAATATGCATGACGTAGAATTGGATAGGTACAACAAATACGGCCCAATCTATGGGTAAGATACACTTATCTATTTATTTAAATAAACAGGGTACATCTACACTTAACATTATTGTGTATTCGTATTCCATATTTTATGCGTCGCTTTGCATCCCCATTTATCAGGGGTCGCTGATTTATACGAAATCTCTTCTTTGTTAATTAATTAATTAATTAATTAATTTAAAAGAATGCAATCTACAAAGTCCCAGTAATAGCGTGCAAGATAATATTCAATACAGAAATATACAGATTAAAATATTATAAAATACATTAAAATGCAAATTACCGACAACACATGAATTTTAAAAGCACTTGCGAATGAATAAAAAATACATTAAAATAAAAAATATTTACACCAAGTGATTTTTAGACACAATTTCAGATGAATGAAAAACATCAAGATTATCGGTAAAGCTGTTGTACAGTTTGCAGAAATTATCAATGGCATAATAACAACCCATATTAATACTAAATTTAATTTCAGCAAATAAACTCATGCTGCTTGTAGAATATTGGAGAACATGAAACCCGATCTCAACTAAGATAGGGACACAATCAATTTTGTTGAATAGATTCCTGAAGAAAGAAAATAAAAAGAAATCTTTCCTGTTCTGTAAGCTTTTAACATATCTAATCTATATGTATTTTTCGTATGTATTTTACATGCTCACATCTTCGCAGTATGCGCTGTATACCCCCCCAAATTGTGTCTAAATCGCTTTAGCGATTTTCAAGATTACGAAAGGACTAACGATTTGAAAAAGTCTCGTTCTATAGTTAAATTACATACATTTATCGGAGTTTTTACTATTCCTACAAGACATAGTAAAGTATAGGAAAATTATTAGAATCGTGTCGAAAACCACAACTCGGGTGATTTACAGTTTTCGACCACCCTATAGGGTTCTACAGAACCTGAAAACCCTATTTTTAGCGTGACGTCTTTGTGTCTGTCTCTGCAATGTATGTACTACTCATTCCAATTTAAAACTAGTCCATCAAATTTTTTTAAATTCTGTAGGTAAGTCACTTGTGGATGGCCCTGGCGTGCCGATTAAATTTTGGTACTTACTATTCGGAAAAACCTCCCTTTTTTGACAAAATTGTACGTAAAAATTGCCAAATTGTGAAATTAGAGACTTATTCGCAAATCAATTAAACGTAAATTGCAATTAAATGTAAATTTCTAACGTAAATTTTGACGACAGAAAGAATAAGATAAACTTCATTACTGTAGGACTAACCGCTCTCGAGATGTTGTAGATTTTTTGCATTTTTTTTTCTGCATCGCCTTTGGAAGTACGTTCAGCCGCCAAATGAAACGGAAATTAAATTAAAATTGCAAATTCAGAATAATTTAATTATCTCCATGCTTTTCTGTGCAATTAAACTCAAATTAAGAAACTATGAAATAAAGAAAAAGAAAATAGATTTGAGTCTGCAGAGAGAGCCATGTGGTGCCCACATCAGATAATTTACTAAACTTGGAACCCAAATTGTATCGAAAATCGCTTTAGGGATTTTACAGATTATGATTTAAGACTCTTTGCCTAGTCACAAATCGACAAAAGTCATTCCCAGTGTCTAGAGATCAATCACATTGATGCGTTTAAAGTGATATATATAATTTATGTGATTAAATCACTCATTTTCTTGTGATTAAATCACTATTACCATACTTTGAACTATTACGATAATCAATATTACCATACTATAAGAAGTTTGCTTAATCTACTGCTAAAATCGTATATATATATATATATATATATATATATATAAGATTTAAAATGAAAAAAGAAAATATATAGGTGGAATGATTGTGTTTACAGGGTTGCAGAGAGGTCAAAGGGGATTGCGACCCCTATTTCCTGGTTAGAAGCTAACTTTGACTTCATGAAAACGCTCCCAGAGACTCTGCACGCCCGAAACAACAATCGATCATGCCCGTGGGGAAAAATGGCCGAATCCCAGACAACATAAAAATGATCAAAGTAACAAAAATTGGAAATATTACTAACCAGCAAGATGAGAATCATGGAAGAGTTGCATAAAGCATTAGTAAAATTTCCAATTTTTGTTATTTTGATCATTTTTATGTTGTCTGGGATTCGGCCATTTTTCCCCACGGGCATGATCGATTGTTGTTTCGGGCGTGCAGAGTCTCTAGGAGCGTTTTCATGAAGTCAAAGCTAGCTTCTAACCGGGAAATAAGGGTTGCAATCCCCCTTGACCTTTCTGCAATCCTGTGAACACAATCATTCCACCTATATATTTTGTTTTTTCATTTTAAATCTTATATTTCAAGACTCTGATAGTGTGGCAATTTGCGCCTTTCTCTTTCTTGAATTTCATACTTTTTGGGATTGTATTTCTTTATATATATATATATATATATATATATATATATATATATATATATATATATATATATATATATATATATATATATATATAAAGTTGCACAAGTCATCATTATCACTATATTTTCCTCTAGATCAGCGTTAATGTGCAACATCTCGAGAATGCCGCATAATAGTTTCCAATAAATAATGTCATTTGCTTTTACTTAGAAATTTTAAACAAAATCTCTGTTTATTTTACATTTCAAACTAACATTGTTTTTACAATATTTGGTTTTCTATTTTCATCATTTTTCATCATATATATATTTTTTTCAAACAATTGAAGGGTTTTACTCTGTTGATATTTTATCTACGCCGCTGTTTAAAAGTAATTTGTAAAAATGTTTAAAATTCTAAAATTCGGAAACAGATTAAAATGGGGCACAAGCTATAAAGACAATGTGCATTAAAAATAAAATTTTAGGATAAACACTCTCATATAACAAGTATTGCATGGAAAAAAAGGTTCAAAAGTTCACATTAGGGGAGAATGTTCAAAAGTTCGTACTAGGGGGAGAATTGTATAAATCAATTTGAGACATATTCACTATTATTTTAATGCTGTGTGCCCCTTCTTCTTCATCCCAGACCGTCCGACCTACCCGAAATGTAAGATTGGACTGGCGGGAAGTGCCACCCAGTGCACACCGGAACCCAGTGGGGGAGGCATCCATAGGGACCGTACCTTTCTTCCCTACCACCAAATTCTCGGAAGGACTTACGGACTAACGTGATCGTACTCCGCGGAAACACGGCGACAGTTTGGGCAGAGGCGGAAATCGAACACGGGTCGTCCGAGTGTAATCCCCGCTCTCTAACCACTGCGCTGTTGGCCCCTGTGTGGTAGATCCTTGCATCTATAACAGAATCAGAGAAATGCTTCATGCTGTTCACGGTGGAGATTTTGGGACAAAATATCCCACTGGTGTATAAGCATCCCCTGCATATTTTTCGAATTTGCGCCTAGGTCAAAGCAGACTCCTAAAAATACACCCAATTTGTCTCATCTACACTCTTTCCTAAACTGACAAGTTAATTTTTGATCTGAACCAGTAGGTTAAAGAGCAAAAGAGGTAACATAGATCATGACATATGAAAGCGATCTTGAGTTGACCAAGAAGGGTTATAAAATTCTCATCGAATTAACCGTGGTGTCTGAAAAGATATTTATGTCTGGAATGCGTATTTCAATAATTCATTCCAAAACGCTGTCGCTTGAGCAAAATTTTGTTTAAACTCATGAACGATTCTTATATAATGTCATATTTGTATATTCGGTGTCTTTGTTTTCAGGCATTATGAGGCTAACAGACCATGTCTATCGATTGCAGATCCTGACGTCCTCCGTGACATTCTGGTTAAAGACTTTCCCTCCTTCTCGGGAAGAAGGGTGAGTTTAAAATTAGATCAATTTTATACTCTTGAAATATAAAAATGACTTTAACACATTTATATGTCGATTTATTCGACCCAAGAAACTGACAAACTTAGTCTAAAATTTTATTCCGCAACTTTTAAGTTTCAGATGTAGAGGTTAAAAACTGAAAACTTATGTACAGGGCGACGTGCTCACCATTTAAGCAGCTGTTATGGTTAACGATATGCTCGGCACCGCCGCAAGTATTGTCGGTGCCCCGCACCAAGTACCGTATCGATAAGACTCCACGACGCCTCCATCAACACGGCATATAGGAAAGAGGTGGAGTCAAAATTTCTTCACACTAGGCACCAAGTTGTTGCAGCACTTAATGTGCTATTTGGTGTAAACACCAAGTCTATCCCGAAAGGGTACGTGCTGTATGCGCCGGTTACTCTCAATAAATTTTGAAAAATACAGAGTACGCGCCGCGTACTCTTAAGATCTCAAGAAAGTTTTTGTGTTTGCTGGTTTTGGGGCAAATTTCAACAAAGTTTAGCCTTTTTTTGTTATAGTCATTTACAAACTTGAATAGAAACAAATGAGGAAATGAGGAAAAAACCCTGAACCCCCCAAGCCTCCGTAGACGACGGTTCCCTGATATTTGTATTTTGTACATCTTGTTAAAAACATTTAGACTACCATATGATTAGCGAGCACAAAACTCTTTAAAACAATTATTTTAAAATTCTTCTGTTAGAAGTATGTATTTCGAATGTAGTAACACTCCAAGACACTATTTCAGCCGTATCCACAGTTAAACAAAAATTTTAGTGCTCAGGTTTGCAGTATCTTACATTTATACAATGCCCTGTTTCACGGCAGAAATCCCTTCCTGAGTGCTTTCAAATGTTACTGGTGGGCAGAACTAAAATAATGATGTTTTTCTATTTGAATACCTACTTCTACAAGAATAACTCTAAAATCCTTGGTTAAAGGGGTTTTGTGCTCACTGATAATTATTTTCACTGCACCGATGACTGGGAAACCATTGCCAATGACTGGTGATGTTGATCAGTTGAGCAATTTTATGCAAAGCTCTGTTACAGGCAGATGTCACTTTGCAGCAATATATACATTATAGATCCATTTCAATTCTTTGCCTGCTTAGAATTAGCGAATGATATCCATCATATCTTCAAACAGCTGTATTCCACGATGTATAATAATTTGTGAGTAATTATGCTGATTAATTTTTTACTTATATTTTTCACAAAACGTTTTTATTTTTAATTATTGTCACACCCCATTACACGCGCTGGTTGTTAGTTACATCGCTGGTGATAAGTTTATCTCACTTCATTGATCATCTGCTTTTCTGGCAAATCTGAAAAAACAAACACAAAACAAAGATATGTATTTATGACACTATAGGATTACCGGATTAGTATTGTACTTTTAAGATTATTTTTTCAGATTAAATACATTTAAATTCATATAGCAAGTTACATAGGTGATTAGATGGCTGAGTCGCTTCTGCAGGTATTTATTTACTTCCGAAAACATCACTGGTTTAGAAAATTTTTGAAAATATTACTTCGTGGCAAAATATTGCTTCGCTTAAATTAGCGAAGAAAAGTATTTATCACTTGGTTACGGTATCTGAAGAACTCATCCCATATCCACTATCTCGAAATTGATCAGATTCTTCTATGTCCCTCGTTGGGTTATACTGATCCACCATAATCGTATCAGCAATTTTCATTCTATTGGTCCTCTTTCATCTTTTTTCTCCAAAATATTGAGTCTCATTAGGGCATTGGCTAAATAATGTTGCGAAAGTATCCGCTAGAATCGTGGGCGTATACACAGGTTACAAAAACGAGTCCAAGTTTCTGGATAACTTACGTTTATTCACAAGCACAAAGTAAACAGGAACAGTATATAATCAAACAGCACTTACTGCTCCAGACATCTTTGAGGCTTCTATTAAGAATACTAATAATAATTGATTATCTAATTTAACTATTTCTTAAAGACCTGTTTTATCTTAGATTTAACTCTAACTTACTTATTAGTATGACTGATAACGGAGATTTAACTGTATTGTTATATAAAAATACTCATGTATGAAATATTGATAATCTTCTTCAGTATGGTTTTTACGCTGTTAAAATCTGATCCTTACCACATGCATCTCACTAAAATAAAAAACTGTTAAGATTTAAAAATTCTGTGAAATTTAACAATATATATATATATATATATATATATATATATTTGAAATGTAATAATAAGAATTATGTAAAAATAAAAAAAAAATAAAAATACAATTCAAGTAATATTAACATCACCATAGAAGCAAATTCACGGCCATAATGCCGATAAGAGAAAAGAACAGAACCTTCCCAAATTCGATGATTAATCAGAATTAAATTCATCTTCAGGTCTGAGTATTTAATTCTAATTAACCCAAACAAATGCCTGTTTCAGATTAAGCAATAGTACATTACTATAAATGCTTAAACTCAGACTACAGGCATCAAAAAATGAAAAGATGAAAAAAGGATACATTAAGAAAATTGTATTACCATGCGGCATGAACCATTCCTCTTCTACCACGTGTATACACGATCAACCTCAACAACTTAATCTAGAAGCACCAGAATGAACAAGTCGAAATTCTACCAGGGAGGCAGTACGAACGTTCACGGAAATACTCCCAAACCCGTCCAGTGAGTCTAAGCTGGAGACTGGACAAGCAATTCAGAATACAACTTCCCAAACATGCAGAGCTGAATATGAATATGAATCATAGATGAAAATTCCTACTAAACAAGTAATTCATAGGAAAACTGGATAATCGAGAATGCCACTATACACCATTATAAGGGCGCACAAAAAGTAGTTTCAATACTGACAAAAGTTACATTTTTTTGCGAAAATAAAATTCAAAACATTAATGTTAATGCATCTTATTTTCCGATTTTTTGATTTTTCTAATGTTTTTGACTTAGTTTATTATTTTTCATTTTTATTTATTTATATAATTAATAAATAATTATATATAACATACACACATATATATATATATATATATTTTTTTTCTTTTGTCGTCTCTCTCTCTCCTGTATGTTAGTCACTATAATTGGGAATGTTTTCTAGGATGTTATCGAGTGAAATTTGATACACTGAGTTGATAATTTTAATAACAAAATTGGGGGGATATGCATTATTAGTCGCTGTACTCAATAATTCCATAAAGTGCGCTAATTTATAATATTCATCACAAATTTTATTGATTCTAAGAGCCTGGTTTATTATAATATTTCTAAATACAGATATATGCAGACAAGAGTCAAAATGTTGAATTTTTGATGTATTAAATTTAAAATCCTGTCTTTTATCATACAAGTTTATAACCATATTACAATTTTGTAAATTTAAATTTAAATCTAAAAAGTTTGCAACATTTGTGTCATTATTACTTGCATTTAATTGTAAATTTTTTGGATAAAAGTTTAATACTATAGGGATATTATTATTTGGGGATACACATAAAATGTCATCTATATATCTAAACATGTGCATATTATGCAAGCTTGAATTAATGTTTTTTTCATAGAAGAATAAATACAGATTAGCTAACAATGATGAGGCACACCCCCCATGTGGGATACCAACCTGTTGTTTAAAAATAGTACCACCATGTTGAATATAATTCTCATAAAGAGTGAAGTTAAGTAATTTTTTAAAAAGAAAATTTGAATATTTTAGGTTGATATTATATTTTTCAAAAATTCCTAAAATAATTCTATACAGATCATCTATATTAATATTATTAAACAAATCTTTGAAATCAAAGGTATAAATACTACGAATATTAGTAAGAGTTTTCAATTTCTTAACTACTTCAAAACTGTTTTTTACAATATGACAATTATTTGAGATTTCATCTGACGAGGATACTTCATGTAATATCTTTAATAATAATTTTCCAGCATTAGTAATGTAAGAATTATGCCCACTGGTAATGGTTCGAAAAGCAACAGGGGATTTATGAAACTTGGGTACTAAAACAATATATGGAATGTTATTACAACTATTTTTTAGATGGATTTGCTTATATTTGGCTGATATTCTATTGTATAAGATTTTAAGGTTAGTTTTATGTAAATTATAGATATGATTATTAAGTAAGTGTGACTGAAGGGTATTTTTATAATAATATTTACATATAATTGAGTAGTTTCCACTTGCCTTATCGACATATGTAATGACAAAATCATTTTGTATTTCTTTAATATCATTTTTACTTGAATTAAGTTTATATGAATTATTAATTTTCTGATTATATATATAATGATTTAAGTATTGCTCTATTAAGACTCTCCAAGGTTTAAAGGCTTCTACAGGGATTTGATATTTATAACTGATTTTATAGATAAATTTATTTAAGTCAAGAAATAAACCTTTACATATTAATTTATGTTTAAATTTAGTAGGTATACGGTACTTAGTACCCAGTAACATCAGTGATCTTAGTGCATCATAATTAATAATATTTAGATTTCCCGTTATAACATGCCCATGGTGTTTATCTACGAAGTCTTTGTATTTTTCTAAATGACAGTGGCAATATGACTCTTTATCCAATTCATAGTTTTGATTAATATCTACTGATTTGGCAATTTGATTATAGTTGAAAATATAACGTCCTAGCGGTTTATCATATTTATATGCAATTTTAGGATTTACATGTTTGACTGGAAAGTAATTGGAAACCGATTTTAAAAAATTATTTATCTTCAGATTATTTAATACAGAATTAGTAAAATTCAAGGTACAATATTCATTTATTTTAGTATTTTATTTTGATTCGTCATTAAAGTTTAAGTCTGTGACATATAAATAACTATTAAGATTTTTACTTCTGGTAATGAGCAAATCATAGAATAAATGTTTAAAATGAACGTTATCAAATGCAGTACTTAGAAAAAGGTTATATACCATATTTAATTGCTGTTTTTTAATTGCGAAAATCCAGTTTTTACATTGCTTATATATATATATATATATATACTATATATGAAAGATTCTCTCATCCCCTTTGCCATCAAGTGTGTTCGATTTTATGTGTGATGATGGAAAAACTAACAGTTGGTTGAAGTTAATTAATTACATTGCTTTGATACTTGAAATGCCAATTTAACCCACCATAAATACCTTTAGCACAAGTTCCTTTAATAGAATATATGTTAACATAATGCTACTCATAATTAACTGCACCATTTTTGACTTTAAAATAACATTATTTATTAAAATCATATGGTTAATTATTAAATTGATTACAAAAGTTATCACATATTATTTGAGGAGGGGATTGGACATGTGAGACCAGTTAAGTTAATATTATCAAAATAGTTATGACCTTGTACAATATTTGATAAATACGTACCTCCAATTTGGTCTTTGGACATTGACACGTAGCCTATTGCCATTCATCGAAACACAGTCTGTCATAAGGTAAAATTGTCCTTATCAAAAATTACCAGTATAGGACGTACCTATGATGCCGCCACTAAGGGTGGAGCATGTAAGCTCCCGGTTCTCAAGCTCGGACTACGAACACACAAAACATAAAGAAACACACATGCTTAATTGCTCAATTTATTATAATATTTTACTTAATAGATATCTATTATAATCTGGAGTAATTATATTATGATTAAATCAATTATTTAAAGACACATAATACTAACAATATTACATTAATATATATTTACACACATAAAAAACATTGACTTAAATTTCTTAAATAACAGTTTCCTTTAAACAATCTATGAAGAATAATTCTTATAGTTCAATATTTACGAACTCGTTCATATGATCTACTCATACGAACTGGTAGTTAATTATCTTAATAATCGTTAAAGGTGTGCCTTCCGTGCTAATAGTGACAATTGAAAATCGGTTACCTCTACTCTTTGTTACGTGCATATTCGTGCCATCTCAATGATGTAGGAACATCGTTGCACTTCTCGTACTTGCACACGCTACCATTCTATTGCTCACAATCTACAGACACTTTTCACACAACCAAAAACATGATGCTGACCCGTTCGAAAGTTTTACGTCGACTAAAAAAACTCAGGTGCGTCTAGGACGCTGTCGAAATTGCATCTGTGGAAAGTTCTAGAACATTCTCTCAAACCTTTTTCTTTTCAGATTGTAGTGTCGTTGTTGATTCGTTGAAGTGACGAAGGGGATGCGCTGCTTATTTATGTTTGTATTGCCATTGGCTCCTTCTGCAGCATTTAAATAGCTCATTAGCTAGGTTGGCCTCCGTAATTTGAATTACGAAATGTCGTGCATGCCGTACGACATTTATCCCCCTCTGCATGAGATTAAATATAGAATACGGTACAAAGCATATGCACTGAGAAAAATTGTCACAGGAAGTCACTAGTATCGTGTCCCACTGATACATCTATAAGAACTTGATGCACTGTTGTACTGAAGCACTAGAAACATATTGAGGTACCCTTGTCTGATACACTGCAAAGATATCTGTCACTAAAATGTTTATCACCGTACAGAAACACAATATTGTCACATTGGAAGTATCTTACCAGCACGGAAGACACATAATTGTCACCTGGAAGGCACACTATTATCTGTGGGAAGGCACACTATTGATTTGAACCACATAGTCATTATAATACTGAATAATGTTCTGTATAAAATACATTGTTCTGTGATAATAATCATTGTTCTGTGATATCATTTTCACAGACCTGGTACTTCAATAGCTGTATTGTTATAATGTTTCTACTTATAGTCTATTATAGAGTTCGACTGCAGAACATGTTATTTTTCATTTCAATTTATATACACGTTCACAACATTACATTAAAATATACGCAAATCATTACCTTGATATCTTATCTTCACATACGTAAATAATTTTTTTTTACACAATTTTTTAGCTGTATATATTTCTTATTTGTAATACACATACATGTTATATAACTGTTTAAGCGTGTATCAATCATGGGTATTTTGCACATCATAATTATATCATATTACGTCTCGGCATTTAAAATATCAAATCTATATACTCATTTCGCTACTCCAAAATACTGCATCTCCACAATAACAAGTATGCCTTTAAATTTCCTCTTCGGCTGCCCCTTAGTGTGAAACAACTGCGCTGGCGGAAGGGGAGAAAAAGAAAAAAAGAAAAGATTTCGCTTGACCCGTAGCTTTCCTCTCTTCTCCTACGCGTTTCCACGGCAACTGCGAACAATCGGTCATGCATGGCGATTTTCTGCGCCCCGACCCCCCGAAGCACGGAACGTTACATAAGATTGCAACTTTCAATCTCCTGTTCTGCCCAAATAATCGTTATCGTTTGCGATTTTGGCGGTATATTCTTCACAAGCGCGGGCTTTTCAGACTGTCCGATCTTGACGGCTTACGCTCACATTGAAGTGAGAGGTTTTACGTGTATCCTTTTAAGGAATTTAATTACAATTATATTTTATGTGTATCATATTATATATTTATTTTACATATGTTGTTATTAATTCTATTTAATTTAATATATATATATATTTTTTATTATTATTATCTTATAACCTTAACACAGATCTGACTGTTGAATTATTATTTTGATTTCATGTACTTTTAATTTATTGGATTTATTTATCCCTTGTTGCAACAACGCGTGATATATTATTTTATGTGTAGTATTATGAATATACCATGCTTTTGTTATGTTACTGATATAACTGACTTTATGTTCCCGTTTCAGCATAACTTTACATATTTATTTATTTAAATCTAATTCTTTCATATTTGATTTTATCTGTTATTTCTTTTTTTTTTTTATTTTACTGTGATGTCTAATTAATGCAATAATTTATTAACATACTCAATCATTTATCATTTACATACAAATCAATGTGTTTTCCTAATGTATTTTATTTTTTATATACCGGCCGGTATTTTTAAGTAACTATAATTGCCTGCAATTATAATTTTAAATTTTGATACCTTGATTGTATGCTTACAATAGAACTTTTTTTGTATTATTCTCGTACTATGCATGGGAGATTTTCTCCGATGTTTATTTTTAGCCTGGCTATTTATTTTGACGGTGACTAGCTTTCGCCGTACAATGGCCATATATGGAGCTGTTACGCTGACTGTGAAGGATGGGACACTACTCTTATTTCTTCAAGTTTATTAATCCACTTATGTAATTAATTTTTATTTTGTTTTCCAGATTGCGTGTTTTTGTAAAAGGTCTGTATACACTATTTATGCAATATATATTTATTAATTTACTAATTATTATTTACATCATCTGTGAGTGTTTATTTTGACTTCACACTTTTATTTATTTATTTATTTATGATTTTGCTTTTCTTCTGTCAGCTTTTTATGAGGTATTTAATTAATACTTTTATGATTTTGAATATTATATACTTGCATTTACCATGTTCCATGACTTTATTTTGCATTTTATTAATTATGTTATACAATTTTTTCAAGACCCGTACAAGAAAAATGAAACAGTGCATATACTTCATCAGCATGTTACCATTGGAAACAAAATTTGCCACTTCCTCGTTGACCTCTACAGCCATTCATCATTTGTTATCAATAAAGACACATGACCATCAAGATTCTTGAATTGTCAACTCCCTATTACGACACTCCTACCCTTAATTCATCAGTCACCGTACAAGTAATACAAATTGAAAGTAAGTAAAATTTATTTATTTCTCTCTCTCTCTTTCTTACAACACATGTTAGTTTATTTATTTTTAGAACATTGAGGGGTATTGTATGTATTATTTATCACTTCTACATATTTTTTCTGATGTTTATTGCTCTATATATAAGTTATGTATCTATACATAAATGTTTATTTATTACCTATATTTTTGTTTTATCCTCATATTTACAAAATCCTCATATTTACAAAAATTTTATCCTCATATTAATTTTACAAATATGTTATCCTCATATTTATTTTACAAAATGAATCTCCCTGCTCTTATCCCCACTTACATAGTATTTGACAATGTCCATTTTTATAACGTAGACTAATTTTTATTTTGTTTGGAAGGGAAAAAACATTTATTTACTATTTTATGTTGTACACGTTGATACTTATTGACAACATTACTGCTAACCAGTCAACCCGCTGATAAACTTTCCTACTGTTATTTTTTTTTGTTGCTGTTGCAGAAAAATCCATGATTTAAAACTTCCTATCCGCTGGACTTGCCTTCCCCCAGACAATTTTTTTTGAAGTTTTATTTAATTTTGCGATTTTGTTGACTACCGTGCATTTTGGATAACTATCATACCTATCCTCACACTAAGTCTTCACTACTACACACTTTTCCTCAACACTACAGTTTTCACAATATACCATACATAATATACAATACACAATACATACTAAAATAACCATATACTTTTGCTGCCCTATGTTTTGCACATATTGTGGCACTATGCTATTTGTAACACACTTGTTGTCTATTTACTTATTTATCACTTAATTTTGAAAGTTGCTCTATCTACATAAATTTTCTATTATTATAATTATATTCATTTTCTTTACATTAACCAAAAATATCTATTTGTATACTACCTTCCAACTTAATTTTTACATTTACTGTAGACTACCAAAATTATTTCAAAATGCTTTCCAATTTACTTTCAAAATATTGTAGGAAAGTAATATATTTTATAATACCATCTAATTTAATTTAAAAATCATTATAGACTGCTACACATCTTGTAGAATGCTTTCCAATTAATTTTAATTTTATTGTAGAATCGTAAAACAATATTGCAGAATATCTTTTAAAATATTCAATAACTATTGTAGAATACTAAAAATTATTTTGCAGAATATCATTTGCATTAATTTTAACATTCTTGTATAATATTACACATACTGTAAAACTTTTCCAAATTTTATTTTTGAATTCACTGGCTCTACACCTTGTGCTGCATTTATTTGCATACACTTACTATTTATTTCTGCTCTATAATATTTTAATTTTTCCACTTAATTTAGCAGACAATTTTAAATTTTTTTTTTTTTTTTTTACTTTTTATATTATTTTGCTTTCGAATACTATTTTTTGCGTGTCCTTAGATTATAACGTCTAGTACTCCCATCATTTGGATTATTGGCGTTATATTCTTTGTTTACATGCGATTGACTTCTGTCAACAGTTCGCCGTGTTTGTTTACTTTGTAAATACTTTTTACGCGGCTCTGCTTTATATAATTTATTCGCGTGAACAACTATCCATTTTTTATTTGGATCGTTCATAGGTGTGATAGCGTAATTATTGTTACGGATCACCTTTACGATGCGATATGGCCCTTGAAATTTTTTTTGTAATGCTGTGGTGGGTCTGAGGTTTTCTAAATAAACAATTTGGCCTTTTAATAATTTCTGCTGTCTAACTCTTCTAAAATTTCTTTCTTGGCGACTTTGGGCTTGAATTTGTTTTCGTTTTGTATATCTATTAATTTTTTCCGCTAAAGTAAGTGCTTCACTGACGTCATTATCATATTCAGTTTTAGTTAATATCGGACTGTCATCAGGGTCCGCTATTTCCAGATTATTTTCTCCGGGTAATTTCAAATCTCTGGTGAGAAACAAAATAGCGGGACTGTGGTCTATATTTGCTCTGGGTGTAGCATTATGAAATAGTTTGACATATGGCAAGACTTTGTGCCAATTAAATGTTTGGTCAGCCATTGCTGCCAAAGAATTTTTTATTCCCAAGTGGCTTCTTTCTAAAATTGCATTTGAGCTGGGTTTGTAAATTGAAGTATATTTCAATTTTATACCATGTTGCTCTGCGAATTTTTTAAATTCCTCGCTTTTCAGTTGCCGAGCATTATCGGTCAGCAGCCACATAGGAACGCCATTTTGTGAAATCCAATTCGTTAGGACCTGTAATACACTCGCAGTTGTAATATTTCTCACGGGTACTGCCTCCAGGAATCTCGAGTAATGGTCTATCATCGTTATGATGTACTCGTGCTGTCCGTTACTTCTCGGTAGCTTCCCTACAATGTCTAATGCCACCGTGTGATTTTGTTTACATGGACGTGGGACACGTTGTAATTCCATAGGTCTTATAGCCTTATTCTTGTAACATAAACATGCATCACATGATGCGCAAAAATTTTTTACATCACTGTATGCCCCTTTCCAGTAATACTTTCTATTCAGAATTTGATATGTTTTTTCTACTCCAAAATGTGGTGTATGAGCTAACTCAATAACTGCGAATTTTAGACTGTGAGGTATTAGAATTCTGTCGTTTTGCAAAGGATTTCTGATATATCTAGCAGTCTTTATCATAATTAAACCCGTATTTACATCTTTATAGTATTTATTTACATATTTTGGCTGTTTACATTTTGCATTTAGTCCGTTAATAATTTTCTTTATCTCTCTATCTTTTGCTTGCTCTTCTAAAATTTTGGCTATTGTTATAGCGCTGTCATTAGCAATAATGTTATTTATTAATTTAGTCTTAGTTTGTTCAGAAAAAATTTGGCGTGACATAAAATCACTGGGATTATCTTGTCCTTTAATGTATTTGATGTCAAATGAATATTGTTGTAAATTTAATAACCATCTTGCGATTAAATCAGAATTTTGATTTTCCAAATTAATAAAGTGCGTTAACGCTTTAGAATCAGTAAACACCGTAAAATGCGTACCATATAAAAAATCTTTGAAATGTATTATAGCGTCGTGAATTGCTAACAATTCTAGCTTCATGCTCGGATATTTCTTTTCACTGTCTGAAAGTTTCCTGCTATAATACTCGATAGGATGAAAATTTCCGTTCACTGATTGAAGTAAAATTCCTGACGCGGCTACTTTTGAACAATCAGTTGACAAAAAGAACGGCTTTGACATATCAGCTGCCCTGACTACCGGTTTCGATAAAATCGCGTTTTGCAATGTTACAAACGCTTCTTCGCATTTCTCCGTCCATATAAATTTTTTATCTTTCTTTGTTAATTCAATTAATGGATTGCATAGTTCAGAAAAATTTGGTATGATCTGCCTAAAATAATTACATAAACCTAAAAATGATTTTACTTTTTTTACTGTCGTTGGCACAGGGAAATTCGTTATTTTCTGTACATTATCATCTGAAGGTGTTATGCCTTCCTTACTTATTTTAAATCCTAGAAATTTAATGTTCTCTTTACACATTTGTAATTTTGAAGGGTCAATGGTTAAACCAAATTTAGCTAATCTCGAAAATACCGTTTTTAATTTCTCCAACATTTTCTCGAATGAATTTGCGGCAATTACTATATCATCTAAATAAAATTCAATTTTCTGATCTTTTAAATCTCCTAAGCATTTCATCATTAGTAATGAGAAATAGGCTGATGAGTTTTTTGCGCCAAAAGGCATTCTATTAGGGCTATAGGCGGCTTCCTTCGTTACGAATGTGAGTATCGACCCATATTCAGGTTTGATTTTTATCTGAAAAAACGCGGCTTTTAAATCAATTACAGTATATAATTTGTGGCCTGCGATGTTGTGCAGAATGTCGCTAATTTTACCAATATTTACGGGCAGTAATTCAGTAATTTGATTAAGTAGCCTGTAATCTACGGCTAAACGATATTTTTGTTCTTTATTGGCATTATTACTATTAATACTGGCTTTCTTCTTTATCAATAAGCATGGGAACGCATAATTACTTGTAGATTTTTCTATAATTCCAGCTTCACACAATTGTTTTATCTCACTTTCGAGTACAGGTTTTAACATTTTTGGCAAGGGATAAGGTTTACATTGAATTGGGTATTGGTGTAGTAAATTAAATTCCGGTACTATTTCTTCCGTCATTCCCAGCGTTTTGTATGATTTCGAAAATACATCATAATTTTGTAACAGTAATTTTAGCAATATATGTTTTTCATTTTCTTGTAAGTGATCTAGTTTAAAATCTTGCGGTGTTAATTCCGCTTTTCGTAACGCTGAAATGTCCATTTTTTGTGGATCATTTAAGCTTTCGATATTGTTAATTTGTAAAATTTTATCAGTATCATGTTTCTCTTCATAAATTTCAAACTGCGGTGTTACAGTACCAAATATCATATTTTTATTTAGATGAATCTCTTCTTCTGTTTTGTTTGTTAAAAGAGTAGAAATAAATTTTCTATTATTTACATAATGTAAAGAATGCTTAGCGTGTAAATCTTTTAATAAATTTGTAATATTTAACAATACCTCCTTATCCTCAAAATGGTTTTCATTTAATTTTAATTTTATTGATTTTGTTTCTTTAGGTAGTAATTTAATTTTATGCGCTAAGCTTGCATTTAAGCATTGAATATGTTCAACTCTTGTATAATTATTTTCTGGTTCCTGTGCTTTTTTCTGATTTTTGTCTTGAAATGGTATAGATATGGATTCTTTGACAAACTTTAATATTAATTTATTTGTGTCAATTATGGCATGATGATTTTTGAGAAAATCAAATCCTAAGATTATTTCATAGGGTGTGTTGTTTAATTGTTTAGTTATGAAAAAAGAATTTTTGCATCTTTTGTTTTCAATTTTAAAGCTAAAGCTGATGCATTTTGAAAATTGAATGTTTTCTTTGGTCATAGTCTGTATTTTTACTTGTCTAGATAAATAGTTAATTTTAATTTTATTTTTGATTTTTTGAAAAATGTTATCTGATAATAAAGTGACACTTGCGCCACTATCTATGAGAGCCACTGTTTTTATATTTTCTAAATTAATGTTAATCATTGGCAATGCGTCACTCTGTCCATATGTTGAATTCAGTAGATGTTCATTTAAATTTTGTGCATCCTTATTAATTTTGCTTGCAATTTTATGGGATCTCGAATCCTTATTTGATGCCTTATAACTTTCTGTTTGTCTTTTATTTCGAGGTCCCTTTCTTAGTTTAAATATTCATTATTCTGATATTGCCTATGATTGCTTTCATAATGTGGTCCATTATTCTGATATGATCTTCTGTTATTACTTTGAAATTGTCTGTTATTTCCTGCACGCCGCCGTATTCCCCGGTTATTTATGAAATTACCTCTTCTGAAATTCGCCCTACTATAGTGTGCATAATTATTTTGAATCGTGGGTCTTTGTTGAAAATTGGTAGTTTCTTGACTGCTGTTTTCATTTGTGAATGCCCTTTTTAAATTATTTTGTACTTTTTGCAGCGTGAAACATTCTGACATCCAGTGATTGTTGCGACCGCACGCTATACAGAATTTCTGTGGCGGCTTTTCTGCATTGTTTTCAGTTTTTACATGATTTATTTCTACATTCTCAATTATTTTATTTTCTATTTCAATACTATTTATACAATCACTATCTTCCTCCAATGCGGATTCTATCACCTCAGCTATTTTCACTGCTTCGTCAAAGGTTTTCGGGTCATTTTTTTTTATTTCTGTTCTTAAATCTTCTCTGACTATCTGTAAAAATTTGGTGAGTTTAATTTTCTCTGTAATTTTTTTTACATTTGCGTCCATTGTTTCATCTACTTCTAGAAAAATTATCGCCTGGTTTTCGATTTCTTGTGCAAGTTCCTTAATTGTCATATTTGGTAAATGTTTCAGATTGTTAAAATTGTTGTGTTTTTGCACTAATGTTTGTTTCCTTTCAAATTTGTTTTTTAATAACTCCATGAATTTTTCATATGATTTTTCCTTTTGCAGAGCAATATTTTCTGCTAGAAATTGCTGAGCCTTTCCCTTTAATCTTGATTTTACAATTATGATTTTCTCTTGTTCGGACCATGATGTTAACTCCGCTATTTCCTTAAATTGTATGATAAAGAAATTGACATTTTTTTCTTTTTGTCCATCAAATGATGGTAACATCTGCATAATTGGCAACGATGTATTTTGCTGCGCTTGATTTGCGGGCATCTGTATCTGGATCGCGTTATTTGCCGAACTATCTGTTATACTGCTATTTACATTAATCGGCGGATCTTGCCTCGCTCTTTTACTTAATTGCCTAGTTTTATTCGGCGCCATGATTTTATACACTGTCATACAATTCTGACTCTATATTAAATATTTATGCTAATACATACATATATATACAATCATATAATACATATTTAAATTATCATTTTCATGCATTTTCTTATCATTCTACTGAGTTATATCTCATTATTAAATTCATTGTTAAATTCAATATTACATTCCGCTTATTATTAAATTCAGTTTTATATTCAAACTCATTATTAAATTTGATATTATATTCAAACTCATTATTAAATTCAATATTATATTCAAACTTATTATTAAATTTAATTTTGCCTTTTACTTATATCTTTTACTTTCTCTTATGAAAATTAATTCTCTCCGAGCTTGACCACATACGGCACCAATTCGCGCGGCGACATCATGTCATAAGGTAAAATTGTCCTTATCAAAAATTACCAGTATAGGACGTACCTATGATGCCGCCACTAAGGGTGGAGCATGTAAGCTCCCGGTTCTCAAGCTCGGACTACGAACACACAAAACATAAAGAAACACACATGCTTAATTGCTCAATTTATTATAATATTTTACTTAATAGATATCTATTATAATCTGGAGTAATTATATTATGATTAAATCAATTATTTAAAGACACATAATACTAACAATATTACATTAATATATATTTACACACATAAAAAACATTGACTTAAATTTCTTAAATAACAGTTTCCTTTAAACAATCTATGAAGAATAATTCTTATAGTTCAATATTTACGAACTCGTTCATATGATCTACTCATACGAACTGGTAGTTAATTATCTTAATAATCGTTAAAGGTGTGCCTTCCGTGCTAATAGTGACAATTGAAAATCGGTTACCTCTACTCTTTGTTACGTGCATATTCGTGCCATCTCAATGATGTAGGAACATCGTTGCACTTCTCGTACTTGCACACGCTACCATTCTATTGCTCACAATCTACAGACACTTTTCACACAACCAAAAACATGATGCTGACCCGTTCGAAAGTTTTACGTCGACTAAAAAAACTCAGGTGCGTCTAGGACGCTGTCGAAATTGCATCTGTGGAAAGTTCTAGAACATTCTCTCAAACCTTTTTCTTTTCAGATTGTAGTGTCGTTGTTGATTCGTTGAAGTGACGAAGGGGATGCGCTGCTTATTTATGTTTGTATTGCCATTGGCTCCTTCTGCAGCATTTAAATAGCTCATTAGCTAGGTTGGCCTCCGTAATTTGAATTACGAAATGTCGTGCATGCCGTACGACACAGTCTATTGCCATTCATCGAAACACAGCCTATTGCCTGCATTGACACACAACCTATTAACTGTCATATAGGCACTCGCATAATTTGCTATAGCACATTGTCTCTTCGGCAACCTTTGCCTCTATATACAATAGCACACTACTGTTATACATCTCTCACTACATTAATAGGAATCTCTTACTGATCTCATCTGTATTTTTTTACATCTCTGATCATTGAACTATATCTGAATCTGTCGTTGAAGTGTTACTCGTTCATCTCTCGTTAAAGTGTGTCTCTGAGCATTTTGTTGAAGTGTATCTGGGCCTTCAACATGTTACCACCTCTTTTTGTATAAGGTCTGATACGCCTCTTCGGCTACTATTGGCCGACCTCAGGGAAATGCGACACAACATCTTCCACATTGATTTACCTTTAAACCAATCCCATGGGTTTTCATGCAGCCTCGAGTTACTGATCCGGTTCGACCCAACTTGTCTTGAAGCCCCCTAATTTATGGCTTTTGCTGACCTCTCAGGTCAGGGCTGCAATATATTGGCCTCTTGCTCTCTCATACCATCGTGTGGCATGCTAGACATCATAAATATTGAAATAACACTGTCATTGTTAAATCTGGTCTCACAGTATGCCTTACTAAAAATTCATAAACATCATTTGGAATTTTGTTCTACTTTATCTAATATTCGATACTTCTTTATACTGTTGAAACTTATTCTGTGAAATCGTTAATGATACAAAAATTAAAATACAAAAATGAGGCTGGATTTCTAGCGAACTAACGCTTCTATTTAAAAGCACCAATAAACGTCAATAGGAACAACATACAGTGAAAATAGCTCGATAATTATCTTGCAAGATCACTAAACATCGGTTAAGTACAATGAAACAGCAATTAAATATCCGCTAGTTCATAAGCCGATTAATTTTGTTCTGAAAACACTGACGTACTTCACAATTCACTTTAACTTGTATTACGTCCAGACTGTCAAAATGAACGATGACTTCTTATATACTGTCTACAGAAATCTCTAGAATAAGGTCGAAAAGATGGAAAGTTCTAGAGCAGTGGTTCTCAACCAGTGGTACGCATATCACTGGTGGTACGTCAGAAGGTAACTGCATAGGAATACAGTAATAAATATTACAATACAAAATATTACAGTACAAAAATATTACCACCTAAAAGTAGTGCTTATTTTCAATAAAATTTATTCTCAATTTTAGAACAGCAGTTGTCTCAACTTTGGCTTGGTGCAGAGTTGAGAAAAGCATGCACTTCTGGGTGGAACAAAAGAGATATTTTAATGGAAGTTTGGAACCAGTAATTATATTTTAATGCTATTTTATTTCATGTACTTAAGTAAAGCAGGATTTTCTTCAATGTTGTTCTTAAGGCAAATACAGAACGAAGGATGACAGGGAACGAAATTTGCGTTTAAAATTACGAAATATAGAACCAGCTATAGAGAAATCAAATTTTGTCAAATAAGCACAAATACCACTTAAAATCATTTTGTTAATCACATTGTTATTCAATAATTATATTGTTGTTAAGCATATTCTGAGTCATTTTTGCTAATATTTATTATTTTTATTCAATTCTTTTTTATCAGAATCGTAATAGGAATGTGTGGCAATTGCTTGATTAAGTATATAGTCTTGATTTCCTATTTGTATACAAGACATAGTTTCCGTGGTGGTATACAGATTTTTGAATTTTGGCTTTTGTGGTATGCATTTATGCAAAAATTTGAAACCCTGTTCTTGAGGTAATGAAAACATTCAAGTATCTTCTAAGACGCCACAGCCTCCAAATTTGCAATATTTCGTCAAATCTGACCCCAAGAACACGAAGAAGACGCTAAGGTCTGGAAAATTTACTTTTACGTATAGCGATGTTTGCCGGTGAAAGTGTTTTCTCCTTGTGTGGAATCAAAGAGCCGTGAAGCATTTTACATATTTGTACCACTGCCCCCTCCTTAAAGCGTAGTACCTCCAGGTCAGCACCTATACCTACATACTGTGGTCCATAATAAAGAGCTAATCTGTCGATATGAAATAGTCTGTCGATATTCTTATATATATATATATATAAGAATATACGCAAAAAATGCAAAGAATGCACGCATTCCGTGCATATTTTGCACCAGCGCTCAACATCGACCTTTGCCTTGCATTGCACTAGAAGAAGCGTTTAAGAACTTTTTCAGTATATTGCTAATGCCAAAATGCCCTCCAGTAGGGCTGTCATGCATCTCTCTTAGTACACTGGACACCCTGGAATGAGATACACTCATGTTCCTTTTGTTAATTTCTTTTTTATGTTTCAGAAATTGGATACCGGCGATAAAATAGCAGAAAATATGATTTCTATCTTGCAAGGGGAAGACTGGAAGAGGGTTCGAACCATAGTGACACCTACTTTTACTACAGGAAAAATAAAAAGGGTAAGCCAGCTTTCAACTCAAGAAGTTCTATTTCTTTACCACGTCGTTTTTCAGCTCTGCCATGTTAAACTATGGAAAAAATGTATAGATCTTTTCATGTGATCCAAAAAATTAACAGTTCAGGATGAATTAAATTGTGCCGGGGCCACGAATTTCCGCCTAGGATTCACATCATTGGGGTAGACTGACGGATAAGTTTTAATATTCAGATAGCTTGAGCAAATTTAATAAGACCTCTTAATAGCTCTTTTTGATTCGAAAATAATAGTAAATAATATCATTTATATCAAACTTATACATTTATTTCACACTTACTAAGAAACTTAGAAAACAATTTAAACAAAACTTTTAACTGTAATATTTTAACTGTAACTGTGCTTCAATTACTTACTGACAGATTAACGGCAACTTATTTTGTCGGTAAGTAATTGAAGCACAGCGCTTCTATTTTATTCAAAACGTCTTCTCACATGAATAAGTTTTACATAAACCATTTCACCTGGTTTCTTTGACACATTCCCATTCTCTTGCAGATGGCATTTTCCATCAATTATCTAAATTTTACATCAAATAAAATAATTTCTTATTTAACAATATTCAGTTTTAATAGTGCTGTAGAGCACAGCGTTCGATTATACTGTCCTATCATGTAATCAATACTTATTTCTTTATAGTTATTATACAGTAGAATCACGCCTTCTGTGTAATAGCTAATATAGGTGAACAGATTTCGTGATTTTTAGCACTTTTTTTGCCCCGAATCGTCTATAACTACATCAGCAGCAACAGCAAGAATATTTACCTCAAATGTGTTGTAAATTTGCGAACATATGTTTTGTTTTTCAGCCCAAACCGTCCAACCTACCAGGAGGTGAAAGATATCTTATTAGACGGCTGGGACCATGCTACACAATTTAGACTGGAACCTAATGGGGGCGGCAGACACAGGAAACGTACTTTCATTCCCTTGCTACAAGCCTCCCAGGACTTAGAAACCCACATATTTAACGTTCCCGCACACCGCGTGAACATTGGGACAGTTTGGGAAAAGCCGGAAATCGAATTCCGGTCGTCCGAGTGCAATCACCGTGCTTTAACCACTGAGCTGTCTTACACTTGAACATTCATTTTGCAAACATCTTTGCAACAAATCCATACCACTTATCCTGTTTTAAAATTAATGATTTTGAAACTCCGTCTGCACAAGACTGTAATGGCCATGTCTATAGTCAGTAATGTCAAGTTCTATAACTATGTACATTTATAAAGATGTGATACTTATAAGCAGAGAAAATTTGTACAAATCCTAAATGAGGATTTTGAGAGTCAATATGTAACACATTGTTTTTCAGAGTATCGTCTTTTAAAGGTATCTTACTTGAAAATGCTGATTTCCAATCATTTTTCAGATGCTCGGCATTTTCAAAGATTGTTCGAGGACCCTTGTGAAGAATTTTAGAATATCAGCTGAGAAAGGAGAACCAGTTGAATTGAAAGCGTAAGTACTTTAATCCTTCATGCATGAAACTTAAAATTAACTTATTATGTGGCAATGAGAATAAAGCTGCAAAATGAACTAAAATTATATTAATGTGTATAATAATAGCGGCCGGGTTGATGTCGAGCATAAGTCAACAGCCCTTCCCTCTACTTTGCGATTACCGAAAAGGTGTAAAAAAATAATTACTCGAATTTCACTCTCAATTTTTGATTGTATATCGGTCCTATCAGAGCTATTAGGTGCCTACGATGTAAAGGTCCGAGAAACACATACCAACAAAATGTAATATTTCTAATACAAATAACTACAACTTCATTATTTAAATTAAATAAGTTAGTCATTATGTCTAAATAAATAAACAACATTATTTGACTATTTTATGTAATACTAAAAATTAGTTGCCCACCTTTTCCTGGGTCCTAAATTCCTGGGTTTTCCTGGGGTTTACTGCTGCTTCGACGTTTTCTTTAACCACTTTCTTAATTAACTACTTCTGGGCATTCTGATCCCTGCAAGAGCAAGTAAAACAATAAGTCATTTATTTTTAAGCTTATTTTTTATTATGTGATTTAGTGAAATTATCTATAATGTTCATTTTAATACATTTTCAAGTTGGGTGGCAAGCCGGTGTTTTCCTAGGCTGAAATATGTCACACTATTTTTCAACAAGAGCGCATCCAAACATTTTTTTCGGTGGTGTCTTATTTCATTTTTGTTTGGGCGGTTTCACATGGCTTTTTATGTCAAACTGTTAAGACCAAACAACTCTATCTATATATATAAAAAACATCGTATTGCATTTAAAAGATCCCATGTATGCAAAGACCACATTTTGTGGATATCGGGAAACCCACACGCCATACCCCCTGGGTAGTCCTCTGATAGCAAATATTAAAATTTTCATTAACAAAAGAATTCATTTATCTTTAAGTTTATTTTTTATTATGTAACTTAGTGAAATTATTCACAATGTTCATTCTAAGATATTTTTAATTTGGATGGCATGCCGCCCTTTTCAAAGGTTAAAATATGTCACACTTTTTTTTCAATACGAGCGTATCTAGAATTTTTTCCCGGGGGTGTCTTATTTTATTTTTTTTCGTGGATGTCAGATGGCTTTTTGTGCCAAGCTGATAAGACGAAACAACGCTGTTTATATATACAAAAAATGTTTTTTATTATATGCAAAAGATCCCATGCATGTAAAGACCACTTTTGGGACGATTTCGGGAGACCCCTCTCCACATCCTATCCCCCCCCATGGGTAGTCTTTTGTTATCAAATATTAAAATGTTCACTACTAATGTTAACCTTTTGGTAAATTTTATTGCAAATTTCTACTTTTAAAACTAATTTTTTCAACAGTTACTTTGTGCTTATCTTCTAATAAGTAAATAAATGCCCTTTTTTATTCCCAGAGTGAACACTAAACATCATTTGAAGAGTGGGAAAGTTTCCTTTGGAATATAGTTCTAATATTACTTCTCATGGTATTAGAATGTGTCTGGTTTTATTTGTTACAGTTCAATAAATGTAAACTGAACATAACTTTGATTTATTTTGGTATGCTTGAATACAGTATTTAGTGCCTCGGACCAACTAGAGATACAACACATGGTGCATCAGAACACAGTTATTTATGTTTTAGGTCTAACTGATTCAATACAGATAACTTTAAATTTGAAAATATCATGACAAAAACACTAACTATGCACTAATTTTGTAACATTTCAAATTCTTTACTGCAATAGAGTAAATTAAAAGTAAAATGAAAATAACTCATTTGGTAGGCCTACATATCTTGAGGTTAGATATTCTGTTCACTCCAGTCTCTCCTGTAAATGTGGAGTAGATTTAACATCATCTGGTTTCAATAGCTGAAATTGGATCAGATTTCCTCAAGTTTAAATCGCAGGGGGCACCACACGACGAGGTGGCTCAAGGAACATCACCTTTACTTATAGTATATATATATATATATGGATGGTAAATTTGGGATTTGTAGAGTTTGGCAATTTTTGGAATTTGTAGACACGGGTTTTTTATAGGTATTTTCATATGTTAGCACATTGAGTGACTTGGAAAGTTTTTTCACGTGTCTTTCATATAGATATTTTGACTTTTTGCTAAAGGTTTTTGCTGTTTGGTGAGTGATGGTAATAAGGCCATTCTATGAATAAATATAGGCTTCTGGGAGTGTTGCCATGGCTTAAAGCATTGATTAACCGGAGAGTGGTGGTCACAACTCCCCTCGGCCATTTGTGATACTTTTCGTTTTTCACATTCTGCTTTTACTTTACTGTGTATTAGGTTTTCTTTTTAGAAATTATATATATATATATATATATACACGATATATATATATATATATATATATATACACGATATATATATATATATATAACAACATGATACTCGTCATGGATTTATATCTGTTTTGTCAGATAGCATTCTTTTGATATTTAATTAAAATATTTTTAGTCTGTCTTCCACTGTTGTGACAAATTTAATAAAATGTCGCCAATTTGGCAATTTCGGGCAATTTTAAGAAAATTCGAGAATCTAAGTGATTGGTCAAGGACTTACCAAGTTTTTATTTGTTTTCAAAAACTTTCTAAATAATATAAAACTGCTCATATGAATAATAAAACCCAATGCCCCTGTTTCTGTCTATCAGTTTTAACAATAGAGCACATGAGGAGGAACCTTTAGAGCACATGAGGAGGAACACTTAGAGTACATGAGGAGTTCAAAGAGGAGCAAGGATAATTTAATATTCTTCATTCCAAATATAGCTAGTATCACCGGATATGGGGTATACATTATATCAGAGAATCGTATGAGAATTGCGTTTTATTGGGGTTCCTGTATAGGAGGTCGTAAGATAGTTAAGTTTTGTTAGTAGTAGCATAATTATGTTCTGTTAGGAGATCGTATAGGAATTAAAAATACTGATCGAGAGAGGTGCATGGTTCGCAGATGGCCGTTGTTTTTATGAGTGCAAGAGACGCAGACCACGGAATGAAAGGAAATCTGTTACATAACATGTAATCGCTGACAAAATTTCATATTCTTGCTTCTGTTGAAAAAGTGTGATTCTTTTCTAGTTTATCCAGAAATATTTTTTAAACTTCTTTTTTTCTTCCTAGAACTTATGGCGCTTTCACAATGGACATTATCGCCAGTTCTGCCTTCTCTACTAAAATTGATTCACACAACGATCCTAACAATGAGTTTGTGCAAACAGCAAACATTGCCTTCCCACGGAAATTCAACTGGAGATTCGCTGTTTTCTGTAAGTACATTGGCAAGATTTCAGTAATTTGCGTTCAATGAAGCGCCAAGTTTCTTCTATGAATAATAGTGCCATCTGGCAACGTTAAATTTTAATCCTGAAATTTTATTAAATATATATGTGATGTAAAATTTTAAATTTATACATAAATTAAAAATATATATTTTTTCTTTTAAATTTTTTAAATAAGTTGAAATTAATTTAAAATTGAAATTTCGTTGAACATTATTTCAAATTTTGTTGAAATGAATTCAAATTTCAAACTCTATTAACATATTTTGAAACATTTAAATCTGTTTTCAAATTTTAATTCAGACGTTTTTCAAATTTGAAAATTAAAATTACATTTCGAAATTTAAAATTTAAAATTTTAAAATAGATTTTCAAATTTTAAATTTAATTTTGAAATGTTATATTTAATTTTGAAATATTATATTTAAATTTTCAATTTTTAAATTTAATATTTAAATGTTCAACTTATTATTTGCATTTATATTTTTATTTTATTTTCAAATCTTGTAAATAATTTTATCTAGTAAGTTTTCAGTAAATTAGATTCTCACCATGATCTTATCAATGCATTCTTTTAAATAGAAAGATTTTAAAAATCTTCAACTGCAGATTCATTGTTTTTA
Organism: Amaurobius ferox; assembly: GCA_951213105.1. NCBI lineage: Eukaryota > Metazoa > Arthropoda > Arachnida > Araneae > Amaurobiidae > Amaurobius > Amaurobius ferox. The sequence continues at coordinate 115,793,287 of OX578135.1, read as the reverse complement.
GTTTGAAGTAAATTAAACACAAAAATTTAACACTTCCTTTCCCAGTGTGCAATGTGACATCAATGAATTTATCCGTCCTTATTATTTCAGCGAGGGAGCGAAGTGAGCTCTTACTGTTGGAGTGGACTCAATTTGCTTTTATCTGTCTGTAAACTCTTCTGAAACTTAAAATTTGACCAAATTCTTTTTACTTTCCTTATATACATATAATGTATAAGGAAAGTATTACGACAGTGCCGAAAATTCGAATTCGAGTTTTCCATGGGAGAGCACGTTTCAAGCATCCCTGAACACAAATCAGACGTATTTCAGATGATGTCTGTGTGTGTGTGCGTTTGTTTGTTTGTTTGTTTGTTTGTGTGTGTGTGTGTGTGTGTGTGTGTGTGTGTGTGTGTCAGTGAGTTTGTGGAGACGGTAATTGACGAACGAATGGAGCGATTCGAACAAAATTTGGTACCAAAATTACAATCCATGAATACTGGAAGCCTATTGTTTTTATATGCAATCGGATATACAGAACCCCCCCCCCCCTTAATTTTCGAGTGAAATTTTGAAAGAGTCATAAAATAATTAAAACCTTTAATAAAGTTACGTAAATAGTCATTTCTTATGTAATTTTTCATTACAAAACAATTGACATTAATTTTAGAACGCTGGCATGAACTGGTCTCGAGATAAATTTATTAAAAAATCCCTTAAATTAAAAAAATACTAACCGTTAAAAAACATGTTCACTTTTCATAAGTAATATCATGCGATAAATTAGGTGACCCCACTCTCGTGGATCTGGCTCATTCCACTCATGAGGGACGATACCTTAAGTAATACTTTTGTATTTGAACGCCAATAGTCATTTTCTGCTATAAGAATAACTTATTTCTCCGTCCATAACGCTTGGCGAGATTTTGGCGATGAATTTCGCGATATTCCGTCAACTTGGCGAATTTTTTAAATGCTGCCAAATTTTAAATGCTGCCAAATTAACGAAAATCTCGCTAAATATATAAAAATGACAACTAATTGACGAAAATTTAATCTCTTGCAAGGGATATAAGTATCTACTATAAGAATAACCTATTTTTACTTTCCTTATAAACATAATGTATAAGGAAAATATTGTGACGGTGTCGAAAATTCGATTTCGAGTTTTCGACGGGAGAGCACGTTTCAAGCATCCCTGATCACGAATCGAACATTTTTGAAGTGACATTTTTGAAGTGATGAGTGAAGTGTGTGTGTGTGTGTGCGTGTGTGTCAGTGAGTCTGTGGAGACGATATCTCACGAACGAATGGAGCGATTCGAAAGAAATTTGGTACAAAAATCACAATCCGTGAATACTGGAAGCCTATTGTTTTAAAACACAATCGAATGTTCAGAACCCTCTAAATTTTCGAGTTAAATTTTGAAAAAAATCATCAAAAAATCAAAACCACTAATACAGTTACGCAAATAGACATTTCTTGTGTAATTTTTCCTTAGAAAACAATTGATATAAACTTTAGAACGCTAGCATAAACCGTTCTCGATATATTGCATATTTTTCAAATAAATTTATCAAAAAATCCCATAAATAAAAAAAAATATCAACTGTTAAGAGACATGTTCTCTTTTCATATTGAATATCATACGATAAATTGGGTGACATCATTCTCGTGGATCATCTAACTCCTCCCATTCACGAGAAAGGATACTTTAAGTAATACTTTTGTATTTGAACGCCAATATAGTCATTTATCCGCTGTAAGAATAACTTATTTATCCGTCCATAACGCTTGGCGAGATTTTGGCGACAAATTTAGAGGAATGTCGCCAACTTGGCGACATTTTTTAATGTTGCCAAATTAACGAAAATCTCTCCAAATGGATAAAAATGACGCTAAATCAATGAAAATAGCGACCAATTGAAGAAAATTCAATATCTTGGAAAGAATATAAGTATGTACTATAAGAATAACATTTTTTTAACTGTAAAAGTAGTAAATTCATTGCATTATATAAGGAAAGTTATGTGCTGCCCACGTCATATTTTTTATACTGAAAAAGTAGTAAATCCATTGCATTATATAAGGAAAGTCATGTGTTGCTCACATCAGAATTTTAAATTTAGGTACAAGGTGTAGATCTATGATTCTCAACCTTTTTCTATCGCACCCTACTGTGATAGATGAAAAAGTCTGCATCTCCCCTGAATAAATCAGTTCTTTAATAAAATGATATCAGTAGTGCATTTATTTGTAACTATATAAATATATTTATGATTTACAGAAAGACATTGCCACTGCATGTTGATAATATTTATTTCATAGAATTTCTTAAAAACATTTTGCATTCTAAATGTCAGTTTTTTCTTTTCTTTTTTGTTTCTTTTTACATTAAACAATAAGTCTTGCCATTTTTTAACAGCCGTGATTTAAGTTTAAATCAATCCTAAAAGCAATGCTCAAAATCATACTTAAAATTTCCTATTTCTATAGTTGAATAAAAATAGTAGTAAGCGATTCTTTTCTTATAGTAACGAGGTTGCCAATGCTCCCACACTGGGGGTATGAAAACAAGCAACAAACCTGGTGAAAACAGCACTCGTAGCTTCCATTGTGCGTTCAAGTTTGTTTTACGGGAAACATAAATTCAGAATGGAAACTAAACATTTTAAAATTTTAAATTCCCGATCTTCTACGATTTTCTGTTCTCACTACTGCTGCATATGATGCGTATAGCTTCAAAATTATGTTTCTATTTACAGTACAATAAAAGAGTATTTGAAAAAGAACTTGATTTACAGATGCTTTATTTTTTTAATAATTTTTTTTCTTTCCAGTTCTATTTCCATGGATGATGGAGCTTTTCAAAATTAGCATTTTTTCACCAAAAGGTATTAATTTCTTCAAAGACGTGACGTTACAGATCATCGAGGAGCGAAAAAGAACTGGTCAGGTAACGGATTTTTGTCCTGACATGGGAATTGAGAAAATTATAGTCCTCTTTTGAATGAACATCAGTCTAGACCTGTGTTATGACGCTGTCATTGCATTATGTAGTAAAAGTCATGTATGCATTTCTTTCCTATAACATTCCATTAACAAAACTGTAACATTCTAAAAATATCAATACAGTGTTGAAAACCCAGACAACACGACCGACCCAAAGAGTACCAATATAGTATTGTTGTTGAGACCCAGACCGTCCGACCTACCAGAAAGGTGTAAGGTAACTGTTTGGACAGCCGGGAAGTGCCACTCAATTTAGACCGGAACCCAGTAGGGGAGGCATCCACAGGGACCGTACCCTCCTTCCCCTACCGCCAATCTCTCGGAAGGACTTACGGACCCACATGTTTAACGTGATCGTACTCCGCGTGAACACGGCGGCAGTTTTTGGCAGTGGCTGGAATCGAACCCGGGCCTACCGAGTGCAACTCCAACGCGCTAACCAATAGGCTACCGCGCCCGTACCAATATAGTGTTGTTGTTGTTGTTGAGACCCAGACCGTCCGACCTACCAGAAAGGTGTAAGGTAACTGTATGGACGGCCGGGAAGTGCCACCCAATTTAGACCGGAACCCAGTGGGGGAGGCATCCACAGGGACCGTACCCTCCTTCCCCTACCACCAACCTCTCGAAGGGACTTACGGACCCACATGTTTAACGTGATCGTACTCCGCATGAACACGGCGGCATTTGTGGTAGCGTGCAAATCTAGCGCGCAAACCACGGGGATACCGCACCCGAGATGGCCAACAGCACGCGATGTTCCGAGGTGGTCACCCACCAAGTACTAACCGCGCCCGATGCTGCTTGACTTCGGTGATCTAACGAGAACCGGTGTTTTCAGCACGGTACGGCCGTTGGCCCGTACCAATATAGTGTGTATAAGCATATATAACTGATGTAAATATTTACCAATAAAGATCAATCATGCATAAAGCATTGATTATGAAACACTTTCCAATTAAAATGCTATTTTGCTTAAACATCTCTATAATGCAATACATTCAGCAGTTAATTATCACAAAACTGGAATGATTTATTTTGATTCAGAACTTAAAAACTTCATTGAAAATATAACTTTATTCGAATAACGTCATCTAAATATAAATCGTCTGACTCTCTATGTAAAATACATCCATACACTTTTATTCCAGACTCCAGAGTTAAATAATTTTGAGTGAAAGAAAGTACATCAATTTTTATGCAACTCACCTTACAATTACATTATTTACATTCTGCATCCAATGAAATTAGGCTTCGTTGTAGAAATAATCAAAGTTTGATGATCATTTGAACTAAAAAACATTGTAATTGCGTTGGCACAGAATATAGATGCACAGAAAATACGCAAAAATAAAATGGTTTTAGGACGGATGCAACACTAAATATAAATTTAAAATAACTTTAAAAATCGCGATATTTTCTCTGGGAAAAAAAGATGGATGCGATATTTCATTTTGAAGTGAGTTACGTAATCACTTCATATTATATGAGTGTAATTATTATTTTAATTTTTATTTAAAAAAATACCCAACATATTTTGCTGATTTTTTATATATATATTTAATAGGATAATTTGAATATTTCCTAAAATTTTCGAAGCAATTTATGAATTTAAACTTCCCTTCAAAACTGTTTGAAAAATTAGGTCCAATAGGGTTCAATGTATTGCATTTTTTCATCCCGGGTTCAATCTACAATTAATTGGGTGATATTATTCATTTACATTCTCATATGTCCCACAAACCGCCTCAACAACATACTAAAATGTCATTTTGATAAAGTCATTTTTCGGCTGATAGCGTGCGAACGGATAGACAGAGACAGATAGACAGGCAGACAGAATGAACAAAGTCATAAACACTTTTCAACTATGTTGTAAAGTGTTAAAAAGTAAGCAGCACGACTCCTCTATACAGTCAAGTTCACTTTTTCAATATATACATTCATTAAGTTAAATTGTATTGCGCAAAATATTGCATGAAACAATGGATTAACTTTCAATAGTTTCTTATACAGTGTAAGGTAGGGGATCCCTAAAGTACATCACACGAGTCTTATACAACCCTCAAAACGAACGCAGACATTTAGGCAAAATAAATAAAAATGAAAAATTAATTTCCATGACGAATACTGTAATGAATTTGCCTTCCTTTTCGTCTGTATGCAGTACACAAAATATCTGCATACCTAATATGCTGCCATGGGCAATATCGTTCTAATCTTTGTTTAAAACTTTCGCTATTGTTGCAAAACAAACAATAAGGAGAATTTTTCAAGGAAAATTATTTGCATATTTTAGAAGAGTTAGTTTAATTTATATCAATCATTAGAATGGAGCATAATTAATCAAAATGTCGTTTTTAAATAAACCGATAACCACATGAAAATTTTTTTTTAAATGCGGGATTCATATTTGACACCATATATTGAAAAACTCATTAAGACATCCACAAAGACGGCACACTGAACTCATCATTGGGTGGCTCATTCCCGGCCGTTCAAACAGTCACTTTACACCTTTCTGGTAGGTCGGACGATCTGGGTCTCAACAACAACACTATACTCGCCGCTTTTTTCTTGCCAGTTTTGATGTCATCAGTTAATATTTAAAAAATTCCCGTGTTCTGTGGATTCCTCAAGAAAAGCTTAGAGTTATTAATTAATGTTGTGTAAATTTATTACTGTCTATCTTGTCTATCTTGTTTGTTTTCTATTACTGTCTATCTTCTTTGTTTTCCATTATTTCTTGAATAAAATGAACTTCAATCAATATGTGGGCCCTTGGTCATCTGAATGTCATAGATTATTTAATCCTTGCAGACGAGAAATGACTTCCTGCAACTGCTGATGGATACTGCGAAAGAAGTGGCTGAAGAAGATAAATCGGACCTAGCAGAGAAGGAAAACGATATCACAGCAAACTACGGAAAAGATGAGAACGATAAAGTATTTAAGGGCGTATATAAGAAATGTAAGTAAGAAAAGTGTACCTGTTGATGAGTCGCAATGTTTTATGAAATGGATTAGTGGTTCTCAACATTTATTCACCAGAGGTTCCCAACATTTATTCCAGTTATTTCAATTTCACCTACTGATCATCCATTTCTTTCAAATGTTCTCCCTGACCGTCTATATATTTCAACTGCAAACTTTCTGACTTTTCATGTCTGTCCATGGCATCCAACTCTATCATTTTTTACAGTATCAAATATTGAAATTTATATGCATTTCATTTCCTAAAACATTCCATTAATAAACATCTGATGTGGACAACACATGACTTTCCGTATATAATGCAATAAATTCCCTCCTTTTACAGTAAAAACTATAAAAGATTCACGGTACTGTGTTTTTAACATTAAATTGTACATTGGACGATTTTTCGAATGACAACATGTAATACTGTTTCAAAGTATTCAATTAACTTATATTTTACACAACTCTAAATGAACAATTATCAATACTGATAGCATCTTCAATAAGCGATATAGTCCATATATTAAAATATTTTAATAATTAATTCATCAATTAGAGGTAATTTTCATTAATTTAGCGTCATTTTTGCAATGTTGACGAAATTTTAGTTAATCTTGGGCGCAATATCACAAAGTTGGCGATATTTTGGTTGAATATTCGTCAAGTTTGCCAAATACATCACCAAGTGTTACAGACAAACAGAGAGAAGAGCATTTCTTATCTACTAGAATGTATGCCCGTCATGTGACAGAAATCAGAATTTACGAAACATTACCTCCCATTTGGCGTCATTTTTATCAATTGGATGATATTTTCGTCAATTCGGCAACATTTGAAAAGCCACCAAGTTGAAGATACTCCGAAAAATTTGTTCAACAAAATTTTATCAAAACATTACTGACGGAAAAATAGGTTATTCTTATAGTACTCGTAGATTATTTTAAGCTTTCCAAGATATCGTCAATTAGTCGTCATTTTCATTGGTTTAGCATCATTTACAGGTTATTCTTATGATAGATTCTTATATTCTTTCCAAGGTATTGAATTTTCGTCAATTAGTCGTCATTTTTATTAATTTGGAAACATTTAAGTTAGCTTGGAAATATTTAAAAAGTCGATAAGTTGGCGACATTCCGCCAAATTCTTGCAAGCGTGATGGAAGGAGAAATAAGTTATTCTTATAGCATACTAGAATGTATGCCCGTCATGTGACGGCATTCAACATTTGCAAAGCATTAGCTCACATTTGGCGTCATTTGGCGTATCAATTTGGCGACACTTGTCACAAATTATTTGCCAAGTTGGCAATATCTTGCCAAATTCTTCGCCAAAAATTTCGCCAAGCATTACCCAGAATAAATAGATAGATAAATAGATACAATGTGTTATTTTAATATTTAAAAAGTGGTGTCCAACTACAAAAGTATTACCCAAATTATCTTTTATCATGAATGGAACGAGCTAGATTCACGAGGATAATTTTACCAAATTTATCGTATGAGATTACATATGAAAAGGGAAAATATTTCACAATAGTTAAATTTTTTTTTATTTTATGTGATTTTTTAATGCATTTATTTGAAAAATGTGCAATTTCTCGCGAACGGTTCATGTTAGCGTTCTAAAGTTTATGTCAATTGTTTCCTAATAAAAAAATTACATAAGGAATGACGTAACTTTATTAAAAGTTTCAATTTTTTTGATGGTTTTTTAAAATTTCACTGGAAAATTTAGTGGGGTTCTGAACAGTCGATTGCGTTTGAAAACCACAGGCTTCCAGTGTTCACCTATTGCAGTTTCTATGCTAAATTTCATTCGAATTGTTCCATTCGTTCGTCAGATATCGTCTCCATAGTCTCACTGACACATACACACACGCAGATATCAAAACCTCTGATTCGTGTTCAGGGATGCTTTAAACGTGCCCTGAAATGATGCTTGAAACGCAAAAACAGCATCCCGAATCGTACCAAAATCTAATTAGCACCAAGGTCAACTACAAGGGACTTACTACTCAATTTTATGAAATTTGGTCAATTAATTTTTCAATTAGAGTGGAAACATACATTGTATAGACACACACACACACACACACACACACACACACACACACACACACACACACACACACACACACACACAGACGTCACGTTAAAAATAGTTTTTTCGTGTTTTAGATGTCCCAAAACGTGTAAATCCGTCGAAAAGCTCGAGTTACCATTTTCAGTATGATTCCAATGCTTTCCCTATGCATTACCATGTATTGCAGGGAAAGTAGAAATTATCTGGTTAACAATCAATAGGTATTGTAGCATTTATTTACATACATAATTCATTTTCTCTTTCAGCCTTATCAATTGACGAGCTTGTGGCCCAGTGTGTAATATTCTTCCTGGCTGGATACGAAACAACTGCGTCCGCATTGTCTTTCGCTACCTACTTGCTGGCCCTCAATCCAGATAAACAAGAGATACTTATAAATGAGTTAGACGATGCCCTAAGACAGAACAATGTAAGTGTTTTGCACTTACTTTTTAAATCATTACAGCTGTGTTACTCGTATTTATGAGGATATTAATTTTCAAGTGGAAATGGATGTGTGCAAGTGGAAATGGATGTGTGCAAGTGGAACGCCGTTCAATTCAGAAACATTGCAAAATGGTCTCTATGCCTACAGTTTGGTTCTTCTAGTTGCAACTTCTAATTGAAGTTTTCGCTACTTTGCAGCACTTTTGTTTTATTAAAAGTAAAACTATTACATTTTCTATATTTTCCAATATTTATGTGTTACATCGTTTCTATATTTTACCTGTCTGGGACAAAATCCTTGATAAAACGGTGACAAATAGGCTACTCTATACCTGTAGAAAAATCAGATTCTTTCCAACTATCAATACTGCTTTAGGAGGCGCAGTAGTACTGTGAAAAATATGAATGAATCTATTGATACTCTTAAGCTCAATGGTAAGCATTGTTGTATATCTCTGTATATAAAGAATGAATTCAATAGCATGCATTGAGATATTGTTATTAAACTCTTACATGAACATAGAGAACCTACTAAGGTAGGCGTCAATCTGTTCATAAGTTTGCTAAATAATAGACGTGTATGTTGAAGGTAATTACACTTATCTTGGATATAACAAGGGTATACCCTAGAAATCTAGATCTGGAAATGTGGCTAATGACTGCAAAAAAAAGGCTCATAATATTGTTTTTCAAATTGCTCTTGATATTGTTTTTAAAATTAACAACATCTTTATCCAAGCTTTCGCAGATGATTTTATCATCATGCTGGGCGTCACGGCTTTAAACGTTCTTCAAAAGTACGGTAGTTAGATTATGAAAACCCTCATAGAATGAGCTAAAAGCTACAACTTGATCTTTAGCAATGCAAAAAGCTCAATTCACGAAATTCCATGTGAAGAGGGAAATCTCCTTCATCACTCCATTTCGGATGGAAAGAAAGCTCATTTGATATGTCAAGAAATTGAATATTTGTGACTGGTCGTTGACGTTTCGGAACTTGGATTCTTTACTTAAAAGAAATCAAAGAGAATGTTGATAATTTCCGACATGGGCTCATGATATTTATCAAGACCAATAGGGCCTTAAGCCTGGGGTAGTGAAATATATTTGCATTAGAGCTTTTAATAAGCTGATAAACTACGCTGCTATCATCTACTACATGGACTTTGTCACGAAGGAAAAGCTAATCTGTATCCAATGGATACACTTACTGTCTATCACTAAGTGCTATTGAACTATTAAGAAACTCATTATATCCTCGCTGGATTTATTCTTATAGACATTAAAATTAATAATACAAGTTCTGTATAAAATTGGAGGCAGAATAGAAAAATTGGAGAGCCAGACAATCATCAAAGCACAGGTGGAGAAATCCAGATTCTTTTGTATGGAACCTTGGAAGAAATACACTGTTACTTGGGATAAGCACAGCAATGATAAAATGAAACTTTATATCTACACTAATGGTTCCAAAATTGACAACAAATTGGTTGTGCCTTGATTTTAACAATGTAACTTTGAATGCAAGTGTAACTTGAACAATAAATGTACGGTTTTTAAGGCTGAACTACCTGCTGTTTTTAAAGCTGTAAATTATATTATTGATATTAATGTATTGTATGTACATATTTTGAATGACTGTTTGTCCTCTGTTCTTAAATAATCCTATTCTTAAATACTATTCTTAAATATTTTAAAATTTAGAATAAGTTAGTTTATATTGTTAAGAACTTGATTCATGACTATAACGGAATAATTTTTATTTTCAAATGTCCAGGCACTTTGACCTTCGTCATTCGCCTTTATTAGGGAGGCCAGAGCGTGAACCATTTAGCCGTCCATTGACGTTGCCCCAGGCGCACCAGAGGGGGGCGGATCACATTGTGCCCAAAACACAAACATCCATGTCTTACGTGGGGCTCGAACCCACAACGTGGCGGTCGAGCGATTGCTATAACGGAATCATTAAGTTCCACTGAATTAAAGCTCATGTGGGTCTGCAGAAGAATAAAAAATTCAACCACGTTAAGACGGCTTAGAAAAGAGGCACTGTCAAAATTATTTCGCAGCAGACACAGAATATAGTTGCTGCGGCAGTGGCCAGCAGTGCTGTCTTTAGTAGCATAGTTTCGGCCGCTGCTTTTAAAGAAATTATTTCGATCGGTAAGTTTGTTTTAAAACAAAATTGTTCATATTGCAAAAGTTTCTAACACAAAATTTGAATAAATTACGTATGTCATCTGTAGATTGTTGTGTGCGTGCCTGTAAAATGCTTCTGCACATCCCCTATGGTAAGCTTACCATAGGTTCGTCATCTTTGATCTAGGTGATTCCATGACAAAGAAGGATTAGTTATAACAACTATTGCGTGGTACCATAAGTCATTGCATGCTTCTATAATAAATATACATGGAATGCATATTGTTTCTGTTTATATAGGGAGAACTGACGTATGAAGCAGTTCAAGGCATGAAATACCTCGACAATGTGATAGCAGAAACACTCAGACTTTTCCCAGTAGCAATCAGGTGAGCTGCTACAAATATTTTGTGTATTGTTTATTTTATTTAGAATTGATCGCTCTTGTTCAAATATTCCAATAAACGTACGAATATTAAAATGATTTAGTGTTGTCAAAAATATTTTCTAGAATAGAATACACGCTAGTAAATGTCACAGTACAAAATCATTCTAGGTGTGCATTAAAAATAGTGTTTTTTTAAGTTAATTTCAATTTACTGAACACATACAACATCCTTTTTATTTTCTCATATTATTGTATAAAGTACAGTTTCTCCGCAAAATGTAAAGAGTCATTATGTAAAAAATAAGAACTAGACAGCATTTTTAGTAATTAGCATAACTAGAACTCAAATTATTCACATTTTGAAATGTTTAAACTATTGTTTCCTTTGGACTCGGAACAATAATGATAATACAGTCTATAGTAGAACATAATTGTATGAACTACGCCGTGGATTTATTGTTATCAAAACATTATTATATTAATACAAATCAGCCAAATTCATATAATTCATCTGTTTCACTATGCTTTTGCGAACTTGAAAAACAAACTTTTAAAGAGTTTTTAACAACATTAAACAAAAATAACTTGTGAAAGAAAATTCATAAAGCTATACTATTTTATCCATTCTGATACCAATTATGGTATTAGTGGACCTAAAAAATACATGAAACATACATGTTTGAGAATGTTGAATGAAACCTTGTACTCCAGATGTTTCAGACATGTTGCCTTCTTTTTCAGGATGGAAAGGGCTGCAGATGAGCAATACAAATTAGCTGGCACTGGAATTGTTATTCCGAAGGCCATGGTTGTCACCATTCCTGTATATGCTATGCACAGAGATCCTAAACACTTCCCAGATCCTGAGAAATTCGATCCTGACAGGTCCGGAAAAGTATTTATTTTATTATATCAATCAATTAACTACAATTTTGTTAATGTCCATGAGGTTGGTTCTTGAGCACTTTCGGCAAGTGTCCAAATGCATACATTCAATCCTAACATGTTCTGAAAATGCATTTTTATTTTTTTTTGTTAACTGTAATTTTTGTTTAAGTCTATGGAGTTAGTTCTTAAAAATTGGGTACTTTCGGCAAATTACCAAATGCATATACTTTTAGAGGAAGATAATGAAATCCAAAAAATGTTAAATGTAATTAGAAGTCTGTAGGAATTAAAAAGACCAGGACCACTTAGTTAGTTCACAAGATGGATCAATATGCATTTCATGCAGAAATAGTCTGCCGGATTCTGCTCAAGAACATAATTTTGAACCAAATTAGCCTGTAGCTAGTGGTGGTGATTTTTAACCAATTTCCTAAAATTTGATTGTTTAATAATTGCAGTTGTTGATTGGTAGGAATGTATAATTTAGTTGTAATCAAGTTAAAAATTAAATATTCTTCTTTGATCTGCCAAAATTCAAATTTGCCTCAAATAATATAAAAACAACACCCGGACAACATTTGCAAATAAGATACGGTTTAATATCACCAAATAAAATACATTATCAAATTCTCAATTATGCATGGTCGCATGGTAGTAACTTTCATAATAAAAAGTGTATTTTAAAGTTAAGTAGATACTTATTTGCTTTTATCATTTGCCTACCATTTTTTATCTACTGCCTGGCCTTTGAGTCCGGCCGATCTCTACTTTACATAATTCTAAACTTGCACTTTAAATACGTCTAAACTTGTGCTTTATAAACCTCTAAACACATATCAAACATTTAAAGGATCTAAATAACAATATAAAATTTGAAATAAGATTTATGTCACCTAAGTATTTTGGTACAGAAAGGAGTAGAAGAACTTTCAGTTTTAAAATCTAGGGCATAAAGTATAGTCAAATAGACGCTGACATAACATCCCTATCATACACTATTTCATACATCGTTCGAATGAAAACGATAGCTGAAAGGAACATAGATTACTCAGAAAAAAAATATTCAATGTTTAAAATTATGACAAAAGTTGCCTTTGTACATTATTCAAAAGCATATTATGTTATTATTGCGTAACACCTTTTCACATTCTTCTATATGAGGGTTCTGTGAGTAAGAATTTATACTTTAAAGCTTCGTACAGCATTAGATCGTACAGCATAAATATTGTCAAATTAACGAAAATGTCGCCAAATTGATAAAAATGACAACTAATTGACGAAAATTCAATATTTCGGCAAGAATATAAGGATCTACTAGAAGAATACTATATTTTTCCGTCCGTAACGTTTGGATAAAATGTTGGTGAAGAATTTTTCGGAATATTTCCAACTTGGTGACTTTTTAAATGTTGCCAAATTGACGAATATAACGCCAGTATTGCTTATTGAGGATGCTATAATTTAGAATTATGACAAATATAAGCTCATTGGGCCTTCGAAATAGTATTACAAGTTGTCAGCCGGAAAATCTCCGAATGTACAATTCAACGTTAAAGCACAGTACTACCGTGGATCTTATAAATTATTTTTGACTGTAAAAGGAGTAAATTCATAAGGAAATTATATATATCATTATATAAGGAAAATCGTGTGCTGCCCACATCAGATTTTTTATATTGGAACAGTATCTGTATATTTACAGGAGCTGAGGTTAAATTATAAAGATTGGATAGCTCGTCAATTTTTAAAATCGCAATTTAGAAATTGAGGATGTATAAAACGCACGAAAAGTATGTGTTTTTTTAATAATTCACGAAAATTTGTCTAGCAATCGTATGGATTCTATTCAAAGTTTGTTTGGAATTTTTCGGTCTTTCCGATGGTGTCAAGATGAAAACTCTTATCTTCTTTAGTAACTTTTTGGTTACTAAGGAACCTAAATATATATGAATATCGCCCAACATCATCGTAATTTGGAATAAAATATAAAATAACTAAAATACTAATTCGAAATTTAGAAAAAAAATGTCGAAGTGTACCTATTCGGGTCCTGAGGTAACTGCGTAACAAATTTCATGGTCGTGCGAAGCTCAGATTCCTTGCTGCAGTCTGCACAAACAGACGGACATATGCATACATCTTCCTTTTTCAAGTAACCTTTCTCAAGCCTCAATGCGATGGTAAAAGATCCGTAACCTCGTAAAATATTTCGAAAATGTGGATAGCATAGCAATTTAAGTAACTTATGGATTGAAACTGTACGTCAAATCAAAAAGCCCTGAAAATCCCGTACTTTATGATACTTTTAAACATTGCTGATACGTCCCAGATTTTGCTGCAGTGACGGATCGCTCTTATTTATCTCGACGAAGGTTTTTGCAACCGAAGCCATATTACATATTTGCCTTATGCTGTTTTACAAGCATAGTATTTTATTTACATATACGACACAAAGAGGAGTAAATATTGACATGAGAGGTACAGCAAATTCAAAACACATTAATATTCTCATTTACATACAAAATATTTTTATAATAAATGCATAAATTATGAACGTTCCTATCGGAATCGAAAAAACCGTGAAATTAAATAATAGGGACTTGCAGGGAGGGGAGGGGGGAATACTCTATTTCATTGCTTTTAACTAAAAGAAAAAGGAAGCACCATTTTTAATGCTTACTGGAGTTGTTTCAGTTCTTTCAAAGTAAAACATATTTTAAGTTTTTGTTCCATTCATGAAAATCACAAAATAAGTGACAAAAATATGTTAAATCCTTCTATTTTAATTCTTTATTGTCGCTGATACAGGTTCACCCCTGAAGAACGAGCCAAAAGACATCAGTACGCGTACATTCCATTTGGTGCTGGGCCCAGGAACTGCGTTGGAATGAGATTCGCCTTAGTAGAAATTAAAGTGTGCTTGGCCTATGTGCTCAGCAATTTCAGGATCAAGAGATGTTCAAAAACGAAGGTAATTATTTTCGTATCATAAAATCATGTTGATTACTCAAAAGGGAGATTTTCTTATATATCAATTTGTTTTGGATTGCCAACAGCGAGTACAGAAGGGAATAACTGTGAACATTATTCTTGTTAATTAATTCCTGTTTAATTCTCGAGAATAAGAGTTTATTATCCTAGGATAACCATTAGACTATTTGCCATTAGAAATTATCTTTTAATGAAAATATTCGAATGTTTTATTCTCATTTCTTTAAATTATAGTTTTCACAGACCTTGAAAATACTCCAATGATTGGTACGGGCCTGTGGCGGGGCTGCAGCATTGTGTCACTCACTGCTACGAAAGACATCCCAGATAATTCCCTCGGCCTCGAAGAATTCTTTTGTCCCTGTTGGCATAGCAAGGGATCGGCAATCTAAAGGTTCGAGTTCGAACCTATCCCTCACCATCAGATCGGGATTTGCGACACATACAGGTCAATGACTGGCGTAGAAGCAATGGTTATCAAACACTATAGGCTTAACTATAGACATGGTAACCCGGGATCAACCTAAATCATTACTTGGATTTACTTTTAGGATATGAAAAAGAAATTAAATAGTTTAAAGTACACCGTATGTACACCGTTAGTTCCTGCAATGCATATCAATGTTTTGAGAAAAATTAGGATGTAATGAATATGCTTTCTATCTCTCTCTTTCTCTCGATCTATATCGACCATCCCTGTTGTGTGTATGTGTGTGTATAATTGAAGTTATAATTTCTCCTTACATGATATGCGGCTGCTTTCAACTAATTTAAACAGGAGAAACACATGAAAATAATTTTATGCAATTCATAAATAATCATTGGTTTTAAATAACTTCTATTAAAGCTTTAATTTTTCAATTTTATTAATATTTCATTAATCTCCTAGACACTTAAAATATCTAGGAAATTTTTACCCGCACCCATAGTAATCATACCAAAATTAAAAGGAACAACTTATCAATATTTGCGAATTTCATAAGGAATAGCAGATTCCCTCACCCTCTCTCTCTCTCTCTCTCTCTCTCTCTCTCTCTCTATATATATATATATATATATATATATATATATATATATATATATATATATATATATATATATATATATATATATATATGTATATATATATATATATATATATATATATATATATATATATATATATATATATATGATACATATATTTTTAGGCTTCAAAATTCTAGAGAAAAGGAATCTTTTAGGTTCATAGAACTATTCTAAATTCTTCGCTGGTAACATTAAAGAGGATACTTATCTCAAGAGTAGATATAAAATTTTATTATAAACCTTATTAAGAAAGTGGAGAGCGCTGAACTTAAACAGTGATAAGATGTTAGGACTTGAGAAACTCTTCAAAAGAGGCTTCATACCATATATGGGCAGGAATCAAGGAACTTGTAAGATTAAAGATGAGGGTAATTGCAGCGATAGTGAAATGTCTGACAACTATAAGGATTCCGATAGACCGTAATTGGCGATGTTATAAACTACTTGAGATCCAAGCCTCGGAATGAACCATAAAAGTCCCTCATAAAGATTGTGGAGTATCTGTAAGTATCTGTGAAGGATATCTGAAGTGTCGGTAAATTGCCGTATTTAAGTTGATGCAGAGCCTTTTTTGCTCAGATTCTTAGAGATGCCTACAGATCCTTAGAGATTCTTACTGCTTCTCGCATTCTCATGTCCGCTCTCTCGAGAGAGAGTTCACGCTTCAATAATACCAAGTTATCTTGGCTATGTTTTGTTGGATTACTCCTGAACGAATGCTTCATGTTAAAAGGAGTTATTTGTAATACTAAATGTTTGAGAAGAGCGAGATAGCTCGGCAGTCAAGCCATGCATGTACTGTAAAAAACTGTGGAGTGATGGAGAAGCTGAATAAAATGAAGGAATGAGGGAACTTATGTCTGATCTTTGGACTTTACAACACCAAACCACACCGAGACCCCACTTGTGTATTTTATCATCACATATATATATATATATATATATATGTGATAATATGGGATCACCACAAATGAACTGATCTCTGTGTAAAATCAAATGAAGAGGCATCTCTCCTCAGAAGCTCTTTTATTTACAGTCGCCGTCACTTCATCATCATCATACATTCTTCTCCGTAATGGAGATGCATAGACCTTTTTCAACAGTACATGATTACAGGCATAAGATTTCTGTGATAACTTCCACAAATATCGGAACATAGAATCGTTCTGCTAGATAGAGTTCTCTCTACATGAATCAAAATCAAACTCTCACATTTCTCTGAGATCTGCCTGAAATCTCCTCCAAAACGCTCTGCACAGCTCTTTATAGTCTCATTATGAGAACACTTACAAAACTCGTGATCTACTTCACAGATACTTCTGAGGACACTTATCTAGTTTCCCGAGACTTGATAGTGGAATGGTTTACATCATTATATGCACTTGACTCTATACCGAACTCGTGAGTCTGTCGCCATTCTCATTACCAAAATACTTATCCGATACTTATATCCGTTCTCACGTTGATATTTACGTGATTACTGCCCCTATATGGTCTAATTTCATGATATGAAGAGTTTCTCGAGTATTAACCTCTTACCATTGCTTATAGCTTAGGCCCTTCATTCCTTCAACACAGTCTATCATTAACTTTTAGGGCTCTTCGCTCTGGATAAGGACTGCAATTAATGTTAAGAGCCAAGAATGTCGGCTACGTCTTAGAAACTAAAATCTTCTCTGATATAGAAAAGTTTAAAATCGAAAAATATGTATCATATCCCCCCCCTCCAGTCTCAAGTCTCGGTCCACCTATACATTACATACAGGATACTCTCTACAATACTCTGAATACATTTCAAAAATCACACTACAAAAATATAATATAGAAATAAACTATTACAAACTTGTTACATCAATCTTCTTAAGGTACATTTATCCACTCCAATTTAATATATCCTTAGGTAAATACGCTATCTGTTATTTATTTTATAAATGTAGAATTCCAATAAATTTATTTATTTTAACCTTTAATTTGTCACAAAATCTTCTTTTATTTTTATGTAATATAATATGTGTGATAAATGTAGAATTCCTTGATCAGGGGAACTCTCATACACCATTCATTCTTCTCACAGTGTTTATGTTTATGTTGTTATGTTGTTGTATCGATACACCCTAATCTCTAATATAACCATAATATACTCAATATAAAATAAAATAAAATAAACAAGAATTTTCCAAGAACTCTTAATTCTGTGACCCTACCTATTTTCTTAATTAATTTTAAGTTACTATCTCTATATTACTCATCAATATACATGAAATTACATACAATTCAAATAATCAACACACTAACAATTCTAAAATTATATGATATTATATAGGATTTTTCTTAGTACATCCACCTCTCAAATACCTTGACATTTATATTTTCAAAGTATAACTCTTTATTTTATTCTAACTTCCCTATGTACATGGTACCTTCTCTTTCCTCTTACTTATATCTCCTAAGGCCTTCCTAACTCTTTTCTCTAAATCCTCGTACTCCTTCTTTTTCTCATTATATTCTACATTACCATCTTAATTCTTTATCTCTTTTCCTTAACTCTCTTATATTTTTTCTTAATCCAATAACACTGGCAGTGGAAACATCAGCTTATCCTCACTTGGGATTGATATATCCTTTCCCAGTATCAATGCCAAAGGGTAAGTAAACACTCCTATCAGAATAAAAATATTACATTCAATCTCCTCTCCCCATCCATTACTTTTTATTTATAGGTTTGCCTCTCTGCCAGGTTTCCCGATCTCTTATCTGAATTCTCCCTATCTTTATCTAACCTCTAGTTCCTCTTTACTCTATTCTGTTTCAATTTATCTCTAATCATCATCAATACAAAATCATTATCCATACAATAATCATTATCAATACAATATCATTATCAATACAATAATCATAATTACACAATACTCTTCTCAATTCTAAAACACTTCACTACTATATCTTTACTTTTTCATATACATTTCTTCAAACTTTATTTAATTCTCATAAAGTGGAAGAAGTAAAACAACTTCTCCTAAATGTTTTGATCACTCGGCAGAAGTATGGCAGAATTCCGGCATCTTCTGTCCCAGTATCAAAATAAAAATTTTCTTTAGTATAATACTAAAGTGTTTTGAAAAATGTTGGTAGGTATCTTTGTGTATCCTTTCGACAGGAAAGAATCCACAAAGCGACACTCCTTTCTATAACTTCATTTAATAAATCCCTACTCTCTAACTTTTCTCCGAATTACTACGAATCTGTTCTTAATTCCTACCCAAAATAAACTTTTCTGGAAATCAAGGAATTTCTTTTCCCTGATATCCACTCCTACTTAATCAATTATGTATCTACATTAATTATACTTATCTTATACCCTTTTAAACAATAAGAAAGAACTTCCTCTTGGACCACAATTTTAGAATCACCTGAAGTACTAACACACATCCATAAAGTTAAATATCGAGAAAATGTTTCTCTGCCTACTTCATATCCTTGTCACAGATATATAAAATAATACTAAATCTTTTAATCTTCAATTGCTTGTTCAAAAGATGTGAACTCATCTATCTTCCTATTCAAATCTCTATTAAGTTATGTGAACTCATCTATCTTCCTATTTAAATCTCTATTAAGTTTTAACATTGACTCCAGCTTTTAAGCTAAATCACTACTCTTATCATAATCATTAAAATCACTAATATTTCGAAAAATCTTATTTATTATTTTTCGAATTTCTACCCTATTTTAAATTTTTTAACTCAAATGTTTCTGCTGGATAAAAATGTCTTAATCTCGTAGAATGTACAATTTCTGTGTTTTGTTTACTTAACATGTTTGGTTTATCTATTTCAAAATTTACACTAGAAATTTTATTTAATATGGTATATGGGCCTGTATACGGTGAAGTTAATTTTCTTGTATTGGGATATTTAAATTCTTCTAGCATAACTAAATCTCCTTCTTTAAAATCAGCCTCTTGGAAATGAATGTCATATCTAAGTTTATTTTTTAAATGGTATTTTTCAGTCCTTTCTTTTGCAATCTTTCGGGCTTCCTCTATTGATGGGTATATCTCATAATTATTTAGTGGTGACTTATACGGTAACTTTCCATACATTAAATAATTTGGAGTATATTTAGTCACGGAATGTGGAGTATTATTATATTCTGCTGTTACCTGTTCTAATAATTTAGTCCATGCAATTTTACCTGGAAATGAGTTAATTTTGCAAATTAATCTGGTTATAATTGTTTGATTTACGCGTTCGTTTTTTCCGTTAGACTGTGGTCTATGAGCTGAAGTTAACAATTGAGTTACATTGTAACTTTTAAGAAAACGCTTAAATTTGGATGCGGTAAAAGCTGCATTTCGATCCGTTAATATTTTCCTTGGCGCTTGAATTTGGAATATTTGTCTTAAACAATTTATATAGGTGTCTGTGGTAACACTCTTTGATGGAAATGTCCATACATATCTAGTTGCATGATCTATTATAACATGTAAATATTTCTTTGCAGAATTGTAGTAACTTAACCCTCCTACAGTATCCATAGATATGTTATCAAAAGGTTCTATCGCTGGAGGTAAACATCCTAATAACCCAAATTTCTTCTGTTTCGATTTCTTATTTAACTGACATGTTTCACAATGTTTCACATAATTTCTTATATCTTCAATAATCTCTGGCCAATAATAATTCGGCGAAATTAAATTTAGCATGGAGTTTACTCCAGGATGTCCAAATTCTGAATGAGTTTTTTCTAATAATTTAGCTCTTAATGAATATGGCACTACAATTTTAATAAATCCTTTCTTTTTTACAGTTAATACCTCATTAATTTTTTGAAATTTTGAATGATTAATGTTATCCTTTGCTTGATATTCTTTAATTTCTCCTAAACTCAATAAATGTGTACATAACCTAGTTTGATGCGCTATGGGATTTCTAGTGAGCATATCTGCTTCATAGTTAGTAGACCCTTTTTTGTATTTAATATCAAAATCATACATAGATAATTTAAGGGACCATCTAAATAATCTTCCTCTCGGATGCTTAATCTTTTTTAACCAAACTAGAGCAGCATGATCTGTATGTACTGTAAAGTGTGATCCATGCAAATAACAGTAGTACTTGTCAATAGAATCTACTATGGCAAGACACTCTAATTCCGTTTTGGCATAATTCTTTTCATAAGATCTCAACTGTCTCGAATGATATGCAATCGGGTGTAATGAGCCATCTGGATGCTCTTGTTTTATGATACTGGCGATACTTTCTGGTCCATTCTGTCAGATGTAACGCATATTTAATAAAGAAAGTTAATGCCTCTCCCTCTAGAAATTCAGGGAATATATCCCCTTTTCTTTCATCTGATAACCTTTGTTTTCGACATTGCAGGTTAAAAAATTTCATCCAAGTCTTTACCTCCATTTTGCTGTCACCACTGTATTTTGGACAGATGATACGCACGTTCCCCAGTTTCGGTTTCTCTTCCACGTTAGCCTCTCCATTCTGCTCGTTTATAATCCCTTCCTCCGTTTGAGTTGCCGTGGCATTTTCAAGAATCGGCATTCCGTCTTCCCCTTCCATTTCTCCTTCTCAGCAATTCCACTCGAACTAGGTCAGCACTTTCTTTTTCTTTTTGCGTTTGATGGCGGGGAGAAACAAGCGCTCTCCGCTCCGTTCGTATCTGTCATCCGTTCAATTATCTCTCGGAGGAGCTCCTTGCTGCAATGGACTGGAAATCCATTGTTGATAGGTTTCCATCAGCACAGAACAGTATCCTGCCGGCTTATCTGTGATAATATTGGATCACCAGAAATGAACTGATCTCTGTGTAAAATCAAATGAAGAGGCATCTCTCCTCAGAAGCTCTTTTATTTACAGTCGCCGTCACTTCATCATCATCATACATTCTTCTCCGTAATGGAGATGCATAGACCTTTTTCAACAGTACATGATTACAGGCATAAGATTTCTGTGATAACTTCCACAAATATCGGAACATAGAATCGTTCTGCTAGATAGAGTTCTCTCTACATGAATCAAAATCAAACTCTCACATTTCTCTGAGATCTGCCTGAAATCTCCTCCAAAACGCTCTGCACAGCTCTTTATAGTCTCATTATGAGAACACTTACAAAACTCGTGATCTACTTCACAGATACTTCTGAGGACACTTATCTAGTTTCCCGAGACTTGATAGTGGAATGGTTTACATCATTATATGCACTTGACTCTATACCGAACTCGTGAGTCTGTCGCCATTCTCATTACCAAAATACTTATCCGATACTTATATCCGTTCTCACGTTGATATTTACGTGATTACTGCCCCTATATGGTCTAATTTCATGATATGAAGAGTTTCTCGAGTATTAACTTCTTACCATTGCTTATAGCTTAGGCCCTTCATTCCTTTAACACAGTCTATCATTAACTTTTAGGGCTCTTCGCTCTGGATAAGGACTGCAATTAATGTTAAGAGCCAAGAATGTCGGCTACGTCTTAGAAACTAAAATCTTCTCTGATATAGAAAAGTTTAAAATCGAAAAATATGTATCATATATATATATATATATATATATATATATATATATATATATATATATAAAGTATAAATAGCATGTGAAAAATTGGTAAAAAAAAAGAAGGAAGGTTTAGCGAGAAGCTTACTTAATGGCGGTAAGGGATTGTGAACTTACACCCCAGTTGTCAACATGCATGTCAAAATTGCCGCGGCATTGCACTCCTGGACGCCAACCCTGGCTGAAGCCAACCTCCGAAGTGACAATAACAATCATCACAACACGTTGAAAAAGAAAATTCCAAAGATAAGGTGAAGTCCATTACTGGATGGCATACCAATCCATTATATTTCTGATCTGCGTGTTATCGTTTTGCCCCTTACCGCCATTAAGTAAGCTTCTCGCTAAGCCTTCCTTCTTTTTTCCAATTTTTTACATGCTATTTATACTTTATATATTTATATCGTGTATAGTATTTGTAGCTGCTTTGCGCATAAATGCTATAACATTTCAATATCTGTAATAAACTTCCACTTTCTATCGTATATTATATATA
Organism: Amaurobius ferox; assembly: GCA_951213105.1. Taxonomy (NCBI): domain Eukaryota; kingdom Metazoa; phylum Arthropoda; class Arachnida; order Araneae; family Amaurobiidae; genus Amaurobius; species Amaurobius ferox. The sequence continues at coordinate 115,770,247 of OX578135.1, read as the reverse complement.
TATATATATATATATATATGAAACCAGTGGTCATAAGAACTCCAAATTTGCTTGGTATACATTTCAGAATATGAGGAAATGAAGGAAAAAAAATGTGTTCTAAAATGACTTATAAGGGAAGATATGGTGCTGCGTTCCTAGTAAAACATAATTCAATGAAACGGCTTGGCAGTCGTGACGCCTATTAATTACGAATTATAACTGGTATAAGCGACCATCAACTGTCATAAACCTTGAATATGAAATTTAGGTAAGCATTTTGCAAATGTTCCATACAGCATCAACAAAAGAAGAAGACATGATTTATGGGAATTATTTAAACACATTATGTTATAAAAATACGTTCAAAGTTTTGTGGAAACATCCGACGATTGCTATGGGAGTCTCATTGTCTGACCGTGCTTATTATTGAAGTTGTTTTACCAGAATAACCGAAACACTGCCGGCACTCCTCTCGAGTGCAGACGTTTGAAATTGTTGAGTACAGATCTTCTGACAACATGGGCGTTTGAAGAATGGTTCAACGCTTCGAGGATACTGGGAGTTTTTCAATTCGACCAGGACGAGGCCGAAAACCTGTAACAACGCAAGTGGCTGAAGAGGTTGCAATGGCTGTTTTTGTGCAGAGCAGTAACAATGAGGCAGGAATCAGAAGTGCTCGAGCTGTAGCAAGACATTTGGATTGGAATTACACAACAGCACGAATTTGTACTACATAACTTTGCGGAAAACTTTTAAAAGAAATCCGTGTGAAATCCATCTTCACCAAACGTTACAAGGTTCTGAAACAGATATTCGTGAAACATTTGCTTTGACATTCCTCGCAAGCATGTAGATAGACGCCAACTGGCTCTGGAACATCTTGTCAGTAAAAACCCAAACCAGCCGTATCTGAGGGATGAAAAATTCTCTACAGTTTTAACGGATTCCCCTACATTCCCCAAAACCAAACGTTTAGATTGGGTTTACAGCAACATTTCTTATTGGTCCCTATTTTTTTAAGAAATCCATCCACAGGGACCAAAGACCTGCTCAGTTACTTCATAGCATCATAGGGATATATTGCAGAACTTCTTTGTACCTTATCTTCAACAACGATGATACCATATTCCAACAAGATGGAGCCCCTCCCCACATTAACCGTCCTGTTCAACAGTTGTTTCGACACCATTTTACAGAAAATAGATTAATCAGCATTCCCTTCTTTATAGCCATCCCTTTCACAAAAGTTGAACCCTTGTGACTTTTGGCTGTTGGGTTAACTAAAAATCATGTTCTGTGAGGAAGATATTCGTAGTCTTGAAGACTTGAAAGACAGCGTCATCTTACACACGCGCAGCATCACGACAGATCAGTTACATGCAGCTGTCGAACACGCATGCTATCACACAGTATCAGTTGTTGCTTCTTCAACACGGTGGACACATTTAACACTGCTAATGACTTGTCTTTATACAGCCTTCTTCCCTTCTGCGTTCCATGTGTAACATGTTCTAGATGCATTAATTAAATTGAAATTTGGGTGTTTATGACAATTGTGAGTACCTATCGCGTCAATACCATTTGCAATTCGTAATTAATATGCATCACAACAGTGAAGTCGTTTCATTGAATTATGTTTTTACTAGGGACTGTTCGCAGCGCTATCTCTTCCCCTTTAGGTCATTTTCTGAACTATTTTTTTACGTCATCCGTTTTCCTACATTCTGAAATGCATACCACGTAGATTTGGCGTTCTTATGACCACTGGTTTTTCTCTATAGTGCTGTGAACTATATATATATATATATATATATATATATATATATATATATATATATATATATATATATATATATATATATATATATATATATATATATATATATATATATATATATATATATATATTTAATGTGGAATTGTAATAATTTATATTTCAGGTACCATTAGAATTTCATAAAGGCCAAATGCTCATGCAACCCAAAGACACTTCTGTTCTATTTGAAATCAGGAACGACACCGTGAAAGCGCTATAGAGGGAGTACTACAGTTTCAAGATTTTCTACTTTTAATTTCTTAGAGAATGCACACAATGTAAATCTCATCATGTTGCCGTCATCTGCAAATAGATCATCAGTATTTGAGCATAAACAATTACAGCTATTGTGATTCTTTCAAAATATGTATATGATTTTCTATGCATCTATTTGTTTGTATTATGTCCTCATACTGCATTGCTTATTTAGAAATAAAATGTTTATTTTAAAAATTCGAGTAATTCATATTTATATGAATATGTAGGGCTCCTAGAAAAGTCCTTAAGTACCCGTATAACATTGTATGTAAGGATAGATCCATGAAGACTGTAAACGTTAGGTCTATCAGTAGTTGGGTGACAATGACCAGTCGAATAAAATGGATTGTAGCGCCCCTGGTGAAGAATTAAAAAGTTAGGTAAACGAACTCAGCAACAAGACAGCCAAAAAAAAAAAGCCATTCCCAAAGTTTTGGAGAATTGTTCAATAATGAATAGATATCTATGTCAGGAAAAAACGAAACCGCGCATACAGATAGTAACACCTACAAAGCTTGTCAAAGTATATAATCTTCTGTAATCTCTTAGCTTGTAATCTTCCGTAATCTCTTAACTTGTCAAAGCTCTTAGCTTGTTTCGTAATCTCTTAGATTGTAATCACCCATAATCTCTTAGATTGTAATCATCCATAATCTCTTAGATTGTAATCATCCATAATCTCTTAGATTGTAATCACCCGAAGTCTCTTAGCTTGTCAAAGTGCGTAGTCTTCTGTAATGACTTAGTACGCAATCTTTTATATTATTAATGTACGTAATCTTCCGTAATCTCTTAGCTTGTCAAAGTACGTAATATCTTAGCATGTCAAATTACGCAATCTTCGCTTAGAATGTAATCACAGGTAATCTCTTAGCTTGTCAAAGTACGTAATATCTTAGCATGTCAAATGATGCAATCTTCGCTTAGAATGTAATCACAGGTAATCGCTTAGCTTGTCAAAGTACGTAACTTTCCGTAATCTCTTAACGTGTCAAAGTAAAATTAAGTTTAATTAATTAATTAAATCAAAAATAAAATGTCTTTAGTCGATGTATTGTTACAGCTCTAAGATTATATTGGATGAGATTATTTTGGCACGATATTGTTTCTTCATTCCTATGAGAAACATATTGACCGGGAACTGCAGTGTAAAGGGGATTAAGAGTCACAAAGAGCATGTATGCATATGCTGGGTCTCCGACCGAAAAGTTTTGTGTTTCCTAAAAGAATATAATTAATTTTTCCCCATTCCTGTAAAGAAATATCAAAGAGATTATTACAGTGTAGTTACAAGTTCCAACATGTTTCTAATATTAAGGTCAATTGTCCGGCTGGCCTCATCAGTACTGTTTGATATATCAGAATTTTGCAACCCGTGAGATAATTATTGTATCTTGATGAAATTTCAAGTCATTCTAGTCAACTGATGTCACGAGCGGAATTATTGTCTTAGTTATAGTTTAACCATTATTCTGAGTTACAGTTTCTAATCACATCGATATTAAAACGTTTACAATATTGTTTTCATCAAAGAAATTTTCCTGAAGGCTATTATACCATTTCTCACGATATACTATTGATGAAGCTTGGATTATGACTGATATGGATACAGCATCAAATTTCGAAGGAAATAAGGGTTCGCTAAGGATTTCCTTCTCTGGTTCTTTCTCCATTTCTAGTTTAAAAATTTTCATTTACTTTGGAACATTTATTTTTCAAGATTGACCCTTAATAGAACTTAGATGATAACTGCTGTGAATTCAAAATCAAATTCTGGAGAAGTTGGGGTAGGTTGTTAGTAATTTCCACTTCCAGTTTAAAAAGTTCCTGGAAATATATTTTTCTCAGGATTGGCTATAGTTAGAGCTTAGATAATTACTGATGTGGATTCAATATCAAATTCTGGACGAGATACATGGACTCACTAAGGGTTTCCCCTCATGGTTCCGAAGATGTCGCTTTCGATTAAAGCCTTTTAGTATTTCTTGCAATATCTATTTTATAGGAACTGTCAAACATATAGTTTAGATAACGACTTATATGGATTCAACATCAAATTCCGGATTTGATAGGAGATTCACTAGAAATTTCCACTTCCAGCTCGGAGGATGACTGATATAGATTCAACACCAAGTTTATTAGGGAGTAGAAGGACTTTAACTTCAAATTCAAAAATTTTCTGTAAAAGGTCTGGGTTATTTTACTTGACAATAAATGGAGCTTAGATGATGAATTATAGGGATTTAGCAGGAAATTTCGGTGAGAGTAGGAATTTCATTAAGAATTTCAACTTTTGATTATTTTTCTATTTACGGTTCAGAAAATATCAAAACCTCTGAAATTAAAATTGTAGCAAACACATACTGCTCAGTAAAGAAAAGTAAACTTTTCATAATCTAGCTCATTCATAATTTAGCGAATTCAAAATTTTACTCCATATTTTTATCTCAGTCAATATTATCCTATTTAGCAACACTTGTTTTACAATTTTAAAATTCTATTAAATTTTTATAAACTTTTATTGTTTTGAATACTTATGAAAGAATAATCAATAGTATGCTGTATTTTAAGAATATATGTAAAATATATCATTATTCATATATTTTTAAACAATATATATTTAAAATACATCTGACAAATTAGAAACAGTATCAACTCCTTTGAGAGGTAAAAAACAACCCCTTTAAGATAAAAAAACAGAGCAACTACGCAAATAGTAGAATCCTTTTCTGATGGTTTTGCTGTCTTTTTATACTGAAGAGAAAAATGTTTGCTTCTGAAACAGATTGATACTGTGACAAATCTGTTATATGATGTAATTATCAACAAAATTTTAAATTTACAGTTATTTTTGCAGCAGTTTTAACGACTTAAACGTAACTAAGCTTTCTCAGATTATATTATCGCACCATTGAAAGTTTATCGATCTTCACTATGACGTTAAACATAAAATACCACCAATTTGGAAAAAGAGTGATTTGGATCCAAGAAAGTTTTAATTATTACGAAAAGTAATTTAATTAACAAGAAACAATGGATTTACCATTTCAAAATATACCGTTAGCGTTTCATTTTCTTATATCAGAAAATTGGAAAAAGCGTCAGCTGTAGAAGTTTAACAACATTTATTCGAGTTAAATTTTGACCAAAACGTTCGTTAAGATTTGACCAAACCGTCAGATGTATTAAAACTAATTCATATAAAACATTTGAGTGAATTTAAAGTTATATAACTTAAAGTCAGTCTAAATGTATGGTTTCAAAATTATCTTGATTTCCAAGTGCTAAAATGTATCATCCTGTACAAAACGGAAATTTGAAGGAAAAAAAAAGGCATCTTGGGAAAAAATGATAACAACAATAGTGTGTTGTTGTTGTTGAGACCCTGACCGTCCGACCTACCAGAAAGGTGTTAGGTAACCAAACAATAGCGTTGTTGCTGTTGAGACCCAGACCGTCCGACCTACCAGAAAGGTGTAAGGTAGCTGTTTGGACGGTCAAGAAGTACCAAACAATAGCGTGTTGCAGACCCAGACCACACGACCAACCCAAGGGTTTACGGTAGCAAGATCTATTCACGGTAAAGGGCTTGATATGTGATTCATCACACGCCAGGTATTGACGCTATATAGACCGATCTCGTAAAGTGGAGTAAATAAAGAAATACATAATACCAGTAATTAAAATGAAGAGGCTTAATTTTAAACAATAACAAAGAATTTATTTCATTAAGATAAAACCTTATTTAATAACTATTAACATCTGGTAAATTTCATATACCAACATCTTTAGTGTAGTACATTAAGACAATCAAATCTCCTCATTCTATGATCATAATATGAGCATTACAATTATTAACCTATTAATGTGCATTAACTCACTATTCTTACTAGCCTACGTCTTAATGGCCCAGGTTAACCTTATTTAGGAGGGTCAGAGAGATAATAATAATCAAAGTGCAAAAATATGTGTAGAATTGTCCTACCTCGATCATCACTGCCGATGTCGGACTTTATGACGGCGCGTTCCGGCTCTGTCCCGTGGGCGCGCTCTCTCCGAGATCCGTCGCTCTTGCGACCTCTTCTTTTCACTCACAAAATTCAAGTCCTCGATTTCAAAAACTTAAAGTCCAAAGTTGCTCTCTGTCTCTACCCCCTTAACAAGGCGCCCCTGTCCATAATTGGCTAAGTAAATTAAGGGCTACGCCCTTCAGGCTATATTATTGGTCAAGGCCCCCCTGAAATATGAGATATGCAGTCTCCAGTTTTAAAATCGTTGAAAGTTCTCACGAGAATTTTCCCAAGGTTCAAGTGATATGAATTGACTCTGGGGTCAAGAAGTTCAACCCCTTCCGTTTGTTGTAGCACCTAACGCTGACATGAACTTGAGAAGCACCCTCTCTTTTCGAAATGAATGTCCGGTGCAGCTGCGTTAGAGGGAATGTTACAAAAATTGCCTCACTTCATGAGGGACCGTCTTCTTAGGTCCACTTCCTCTTTCAAAAGAGCAATGTTATATTGGGAATTGAAAATTACCATATAACAATTACCCTTCTTCCCCCCCCCCAAAATTTGGTGGGAAAAAAGCCAATTACAAAGTGCCAGCTCATAGTTGCTGCATGCGTGTCCACTGTGTAGTCCAACAACTCGTCTTGCTCTCATCTGTATCTACTGTAAAAATGCACTATATACACATATACACAAATCATATTATCATATATATACTCTTATATGCCATCAAAAGAACACGAAAATACTATACAAAAATACAATTCTCAATGTGTCTGCAAATAACGATATCTGTGTCGTTCAGTTGTACTTAATATCGATTAAAAGTCTATTCATGTAAGCACAAGTTCGTCCACTGGTGATATGTCTTTTTTTTTTTTTCTAAACAATATAGTTCCACACAAGTTCAAGGTGTATATCTGTAAAATTGTTCACTTATGATAACCAAAGTCACTTTGACCGTCACTTGGATAATTGTTGGGATCAGGGACTTACGCATATGGTCCCTAATAATATCACTTTGTCCCCTTGTAGTTATGGTGGAAAGTGTAAAATATCTTTCCTTTGGAAAAAAAAACACTGATATCACTGCCCACTTGGAAACCGCTGCAATGTAAATCGCTCCACTGCTGGAACTCGTTGCAGAACTGGATCGCTGTCTAACTGGAATTCGCTGAACTGTAAGGCGCTGAACTGCTGGAACTCGCTGAAGGATTGGACCGCTGTCTAACTGGAATTCGATGAACTGTAAGGCGCTGAACTGCTGGAGTCACTGACCAAATGAGAATCTTTGTGCACCAGGAATCGTTGAGCAATGTGAATCGGTGATCAACAGGAATTGCTGACCATTTGAGAATCGTTAGGCAACCGGATCTGTACGCTGTGTCATGTTTTGTTTAGGACAATCAATACATATACATTACACTCAAGCTTATTAAAATACTCTCTTCTCTTAAAACTCCCTTAAGTATCATTTTTTTTTATAAATTCAATTTCTATAATTTTAATTTGTCACCCGGCACACGAACCATTACAAAAAAACTCTCTTTTTTTTTTTTCAAACTCCTTTAAATTTTTTTTACTTTCTCAAAAATTGCCCCATTGAAATTTCTACACTTTATCTACTTTAAATCCTTCCATATAATATATACATTTTTTTTTTTTTCAAATTTGATACACCCTTCAAACTTAAATTTTTCAAATTCCTACTATTTATTTATTTTACATTTCTCTGCCTTATGTTTTTCCACACTATATATATACATTTCTTATTTAACATCCTAACCATTTATCTACTTTAAATCCTTCCCTATAGTATATACATTTTTTTTTCAAATTTGATACACCCTTCAAACTTACATTTTTTCAAATTCCTACTATTTATTTATTTTACATTTCTCTACCTTATGTATATATATATATATATATATTTTTTTTTACATTATATACACTTCTTATCTAACATGCAATCCACTTAAGTTTGATATCTTATTCAATACTTAAAATATTGAAATTCTTACACTCTCTATACATTAAACTTCACCACTCTTATTTAATTCATATATTTGTCACTTCATCATGTGTTCTCAATTGAACGTGCCATAAATATAATTCATGTACATATTTATAATAAAATACTTAAACAATTACACTATCCTCTCAAATACTATCAAAAAGACATATAATTCCAAAAATTTCCACAAAATATTTTAAAATTTTCCTACAATCTCTGAGATGACAGAAAAAAAAACCCATGTAATCATTTAATTATTATCCTACTGAAAATCTTATAACTCCCCTGCGATTCTATATTACACTATCCATAATTATACATTTTCTTTCACATATCCCCTGATTTAATCCAAATCTTATACTTGGATACGGAATTTCCCGAATTCCTTACATTATTCACTTTCCCACTTAATGAAACCATACTTAAATTTTTTTCGTAAATCTTATCACTCACTGAAATTCTCTCAATGCCTACAAAATTACGAATTTTCTCTCAAAAACCATCTAACTCAATTCAAATCCCATACTTGAATACCAAAATGTACATTTTCTTTTCTTATATCCCCTGTAATTGAATGCAAAGTCTCCTGAATTAATTCATTTCTCCTCTTTCCTTTTTTTAACTTCCCAAACTTTTGTGTAACATATATTCTAGCATCTAAATTCCCTGTTCAAACAGAAAAATCTAGTCCCCAGAGAAAATCAAGTAGTGGTATACAAGGTCGCACTGTCCTTCTGCCATTGTGTCATTTTCCCGGGACAAGCTCCCCTTTCTGGCCTGCGGCTAATACGGGCATTTCTCCGTGTGAGTTCCCATGGCCAATTAGCTGTACAAATTTTTGAAGATGTCGTTTTGGCAAAATGGTACAAATTTTCTCGTCTACGTTTCCGCCATGTTGTGTTCAGTGGCTTATGAATTGTGTGATGTGGAAGTGCTCTACCGAGGCCCCCCAAATGGATTAAAACTCTGGAATTACACACTTTCCAAAGGATAAATTAAAATGCGGTTAGTGTTAATTTGTTCTTCCATTGTATTTTACTTATTATATCATGTTTATTCCCGTTAAGAGTACCTAAATCCAAGACTTCCCTCGACTTCAACTGTACGACGCTCCGCCCGACGTCCCTTTACAACGTTCGTTTCTCTCAAAACAATCCATGTGAGCTCCTATCAAAATATATGTAAAAAAACGCTTTTTTTTTTTTTCAAATGCTTTTTATTTAATCTACAATTCGCGTATGTTTATTAAAATTATCTATTCATTTTAAATTATAATTTGCGTATAATTTTCATTACCATTATCTTTTTTCTTTGAACTGCCATTATGATTTTTAATTAAAATTCTCTATCCATTTTAAACTCTAATTTTAATTTTTAATTACCCATTGTTTAGTTATTTGAATTACAATTTTTATATTTAATTATGAATTATTTATTTATTTAAACTAGAAAAAAAAATTTGTTTTTTTTTTTTTTTTTTTATATTTACCAATTATCTAATTATTTTAAACTATAATTCTATAACTCCTATTTCCTCACGCGTATTCATCCACCAATGGTTGATCAATCCGCTAATTACATGAAGAGCGCGTGGAGAAAGTTTACTTTTGTTTTAAAATTTCACTGTTCTTTGAAAAGAGTTTTTTTTTTTTGAAATTCAAAATATCCCTTTATTTAATATTCCTAATTATCTTATCCATCGAAATTTTTATTGCCTGGAAATCAAAGTTCTCTAAAAAAAAAAACCTTCTTTTTATAGAGTTATAACGACTTTTTATAGAATTCTAACGATGTCCCCCTTTTGCTTTTTTTTTTTTTTTTTTCATGAAATGTGACGTATCTTCTCTGTTATTTATGTTCTTTCCAAAATTTGAATTTAATATATCCACATCTTTAACCTATCATCCCTAAAATTTCTTTTGTCCTCCAACGATACTTGTTATTTATTTTGTAACAATTATTTATTTTTTTAAATCACAATTTTTATTCATAATTCCCAATTATTTATAGTTCCATATTTATTTAAACTTTCCCGTTCATTTAAACTTTCATCTTATTAATGTAAGAATTATTTAACATTTCCTCAATTTTTTTTATTTTTATTTCACAATTTGTTTACACTTCCTTAATTAATGTAATATTTATTTAAACTTCCTTAATTTATAATTCAATGTTTATTTAAAACTTCCTTTATTTATAATCCAATATTTATTTAAAATTTGCGTTCCATCTTTCGCGTTGCATTTCGTGAATGGCGATTTTTCTTTGTTACTAATATTTTCAAAATTTTGAATTACGGTTTGTCCGCGTTCTTACCTATGTTTAAACTTCTTTCGTGTTTTAATTGAATCAATTTAAATTTAAATTCTTTAAAGATCTCAAATCATATCTGTGTTTCGGCCTAACCGGTGTTGGAAGAAGTACTGTGCGTGAACAATTTGTATTGCTTATATCGTCCCCTTGTGAATTTCCCGCTGATTCATCTTTCCCCTGAACGTTTTCCTGTTCCATCTGTATACATCCCCCATCTACTTGTGTTGGTCCCTCTTGCGCATCTCGTTCTATTTCCCCCTTGTTTCCCTCTGAAAATCGACCTTGAGTGGAACCCATCTCCACTCTTTGACCGTGAGTCGCCACTGAGAAATTCTGCCTCCCTGAAATTGTCGCCACCGAAGTGTTTTGCGTGATTGGCAATCTGCTCTCAACCAGTTCCATCCCGTTGTACGTGTCGCTTGCTGTTTAAGAGAAGGGAGAAAGAAACCTTTTCGCTCGCAAATGTGTGTTTGTTGACATTTTGTGAATGCCGTGTATTCGGCTACATATCTGTCGCAAATACGTTAAATAATAAAAGCGGGAAGAGAATGTTGCTTTCCATTAACAATTTTGACTTCATATCCATTTTTCATTTTTATAATTTATCCATTGCCAGATCAATTTCCAAAGAATTCATTTTTTTGACAAATTATTATTTTTTACCTCTTTCTCATCTTGAAATTTTCCAAATAGCGATTGTCATACAATATTAAGTTCCTAAAAATTTTTGGTTTCATGAAAAAATGTGAACCGAGTTTTCTTTCATTCCGCTTTTGGATCTCCTCACTTACACTATTGTTACAAACTTGTATTTTCTGTGGAACCTCTATTTCTTGCCTAGCATACCTTTTGTTATGATTCTCATTTATTTCTGAAGGTTTTTGGACGCAATTCACTTCACTATCGTTTTGGCTTTTCTCTCTACTTGTACTAGAATTTTTATTTTGAATATTTTTAGTGGTCTCCTTTGAATTTTGTAAATTTTGAGAGTTAGTATTTCCATTATCGTTGTCCATAATATCCATCATTTCACTTTCATTTGAATTTTGTGTATCTTGTATCATGTGATTCTCATTCGTAATTCGAATGTCCTGAAGCTTGCATTTTGTATTTTGAATATTTTCAAAATGAACCCTTTCTGTAATCAAAACCTCCGTTATTTTGTTTTCATTTGGATTTTTGCTATCTTCATTGCCATAGCTTGTACCAGTGTTTCGTGAATTTTCGGGATCAGCATTTTTGCTAATCAAAGAATCCATTACTTTGTTTTCATTTGAAATTTTGATGTCTTCATTGCCATAGTTTGTACTTGTGTTTTGTGAATTTTCGGGATCAGCATTTTTGCTAATCAAAGAATCCATTACTTTGTTTTCATTTGAAATTTTGATGTCTTCATTGCCATAGTTTGTACTTGTGTTTTGAAATTTATTTTCCACCTTGTGTAATTCCGTGTTTAATTCATCTCCAATTGACGCGATATGTTCAACTTTGTCCTTCCTGTCCTTAATGTCCTCTCTCTCTCCATTATTTTGGGTTCTGTAATTACCAATATTTCCACTATCAATTTGAGTTTTATATTTTTCAACGTTACGTCCCTCGTTCTCAATATTTATTTGTGTAGCATTCCTTTTCCTAATTCCTTCTCTATTCCTTTGCGTACCCCTTTCTAGGTCTCTGTTTTGTGTAGGAGGTTCTGCATAGTAATTTCTGCTCTGGTGATATTTTCTCGGAAAGGCGTGGTTTGAAATGTAATTGTATGTGTCCGGCTGGGAGGCGTAAGTTCTGCGATCAACATACGGTTGGTTTTGAAATGAGTGGGGAGGAGATTGTATTCGTTTATTCAAAAATGTTCTGGAATTGTTTATGTTTCGATTCCGTCCCCCATTATTTGTTGCGTACGCCCGGCATTCTCTCATACAATGACCCTCTTTATTGCAATAATGACATGTAACAATTTTTCTTGTTTGTATTGTGGGAATATGTACCTTTCTTTGTATTTTAAATGTGTTTATCTTTTGGGTAATAGAATTTAAAAGATGTGTTCTAATTTCTTGTTGTTCTCTGCGGAACGTCTCAATTTCCCGTCTAAAATTATCATTATTTACCTTTGCAGTTATCGGAGCTAAATTTGCTTGTTCTAAGTATGTGGCCATTTTTTACAGCTTAATCAAAATTATTCCCTGTTGTTACACTTTAAAATCCTCCCCCAAAATATTTAAATACAATATCACATAAATTCAAAAACATAATTCTAATCATTTCACTATCTACGCATGCAAATACTTCACTCCTCATAATTAACTCCTCAAATATTACACAAATATTTATACAATTCAAAATTTTCTTAAAAGCTTCAAGTTCCCTAATAATTATATTTTCACATACAATATGGCATGTCTCATTAAGAACACATAATGATTCACTATTTGCTTGCTTCTCATACTGTGAAATAAATTTTCTTAAATTTACCTATATTTATTTTAATTTTAAATTTCTTTCTTTAATTTAATCCTTATTTTACACAAAAAAAATTTTTATTCAATATTTTCATTTTTCATTAATTCCAAATATTTTTATTCTCTTCATTAAAATTTAAATTCTGGCATATAACAGGTCTAAAACAGCAAAGTCGCCAGAAGGGTGAAATAATTTTGAATCCAGGTTTGATTGGTCATGAGCACCAATATGATAAGGGTGCAATAATTTTGAGTCCAGGTTCGAAACTGGTTTAAACGGCACCAAAATGATATGTGAGCAATAATTTTGAGTCCAGATTCGACTGGTCACGGGCGCCAAAATGATATGTGATTCATCACACGCCAGGTATTGACGCTATATAGACCGATCTCGTAAAGTGGAGTAAATAAAGAAATACATAATACCAGTAATTAAAATGAAGAGGCTTAATTTTAAACAATAACAAAGAATTTATTTCATTAAGATAAAACCTTATTTAATAACTATTAACATCTGGTAAATTTCATATACCAACATCTTTAGTGTAGTACATTAAGACAATCAAATCTCCTCATTCTATGATCATAATATGAGCATTACAATTATTAACCTATTAATGTGCATTAACTCACTATTCTTACTAGCCTACGTCTTAATGGCCCAGGTTAACCTTATTTAGGAGGGTCAGAGAGATAATAATAATCAAAGTGCAAAAATATGTGTAGAATTGTCCTACCTCGATCATCACTGCCGATGTCGGACTTTATGACGGCGCGTTCCGGCTCTGTCCCGTGGGCGCGCTCTCTCCGAGATCCGTCGCTCTTGCGACCTCTTCTTTTCACTCACAAAATTCAAGTCCTCGATTTCAAAAACTTAAAGTCCAAAGTTGCTCTCTGTCTCTACCCCCTTAACAAGGCGCCCCTGTCCATAATTGGCTAAGTAAATTAAGGGCTACGCCCTTCAGGCTATATTATTGGTCAAGGCCCCCCTGAAATATGAGATATGCAGTCTCCAGTTTTAAAATCGTTGAAAGTTCTCACGAGAATTTTCCCAAGGTTCAAGTGATATGAATTGACTCTGGGGTCAAGAAGTTCAACCCCTTCCGTTTGTTGTAGCACCTAACGCTGACATGAACTTGAGAAGCACCCTCTCTTTTCGAAATGAATGTCCGGTGCAGCTGCGTTAGAGGGAATGTTACAAAAATTGCCTCACTTCATGAGGGACCGTCTTCTTAGGTCCACTTCCTCTTTCAAAAGAGCAATGTTATATTGAGAATTGAAAATTACCATATAACAGGGCTTTAAAAAATCTTTCCATTAATACCATACTTGCCAAGTACCCCGGGGGAACTTACCTCCCAGGGAGTCTAATAACGTCACGAACGAAAATAAAATGTTATATTGACTATTTTTAACAACAATGATTGAAACTATTAAGTCTCGCAATCGTTGAGACATAAATAAACCCTTTTATGCATGATTATATCAAGTTTTGTCCAAAGCTGCCATGTTAAAAGAATGTAAAATTTCGTATAAATTTTGAAGTTTTCTCTCAAAATTAACAAAAGTTATATGTAATTCTAGATTTTTTGTTACAGCAAAGTCGAATATAAAGTTTTGTAAAAATCCACTGTATTTGTGACCGCAATCTTGAGCACACGAAATAGAACACAGACAGACGGACATAATAAATACAGACATCATAAGACAGACATCATAAGGCATCATAAGACAGACTCCATAAATAGTCAAAACGTGTTCAGGATGTCCGAAAACATATATGGGATTCAAAGTCTCGAAAACTAAAAAAAATTCGTGAAAAGCCTACTTTTTTATACTATATTACATAGTATGAGAAAGTTAAAATATTTGTGAATTAAACTTCTAAATTGTTTCATTTTAACTTTTTCGCTTGATGTGCCGAATTTCAACAAACTCGAGTTGTTATTTTTGCCTTTCTGAAGCATCGCGGCATTGTACAATATTTGGCTTAGTTCAATTGAATAGGTTAGGTGAAAACGGGGTTACATCGATTTGATCAACCGATAAAGGTATATGGAATGCTTATTGGTGTTTTTTCGTTATACGCACTTTCACACACGTATACACGGTGTCCCAAAAAGATTGAAACGCGCTTTAATTCTTTCCGTGTTGAAGATAAGTGGGCAATGTAAATTGAAGAAATGTTGAAAGGAAGGTAGGAAATAAGACTACGTTAATGAAATAGTCCTTCCATTCATTTTCAAAAGTTACACTTTTGAAAATTTTTTACGAACCCCCTTAGACAAATTCGGTCAAGCAGATAATTTTTATTTTAAATGCAACAAGATCATTAAACCTCATATCTGTATCTTTAAAATTGACTGAATTATGATAAAGGAAAAAAATCTGATTTATGTCACTTTTCCGTACCATGTGAAAGGCTGTTTCATCAGTGAAAATAGGGATCATAAACAAAATTTGACGATGGAAATTGATTATATCAAAATACGTTAATATGTGTCAAAAATTTTTATCACAAATACAGTACTTAAAAGTAAAGTAAAAAATACTTAAAAGTACTTAAAGTACTAAAAAGTACTTAAAAGTACTAATTATTGAAAAAAGTACTTAGTTATTGAAAAGTACTTAATCCGTGATTGCATCGTGAGCCTACGAATAATTCGCAAAAATATATCCTATGTATTATCATCCAGTTTTATCTTTTTTCCGATATGTCAGAAATTTATATTTCTAATTTGATATAAGGTCCCCATTCACAATGTTCAATTTTCAATTAAATATAACTCGCTCAATTTTAGAGATACAGGCATGCAGGGTTTTTTAATGATCCTGTTGCATTAAAAATAAAAATTTTCTGATTGACCAAATTTGTCTAAAAAGATCGTATAAAAATTTAAAAAGTGTAACTTTTTCAAAATGAATGGGAGGACTATTTCATTAACATAGTCTTACTGCCTACCTTACTTTCAACTTTCTTGCAATTTACATTGCCTACTTATCTCCAACAGGTAAAGAATTAAAGCGCGTTTTTTCAATCTTTTTGGGACAACCTGTATATTCTTATTTTGGACAAAAGGTGTTAACCACGCGAAACCAATACTACTGTACTTACTTTTAAGGTGTGTACAGACGATCAGTGAATGTTTGTCAAAGATGTCGATTCTCAGAATTGTGTTTGAAGTGCGCTTTGTCCACACGGTCACACATATTTGACGTCTTATGAAAATGAGCTAGTTTCCTTTCATATCTAGTAGATGGCGGTGTTGTACTTGTTTACAATTTCGTTTGTTTTCAAACAAGAAAGTGGGAACAAAATTAAAAGTGTCCCAAATCGTTACAATCAGTGAGTTATCCTGACTCTAAAAAGTGGAGGGGGGGGGGATGTTTAACATTTGCTTATGCCAGAGTTATTTTAAATGAAAAATACGCATAACATTAAAAAGCCTTGAAAATTGGTGGGGGGGGGGCATTCTGTATTTTCCATTTCACATAAATGTCCTCTATATAAAAGGAAAAACACTACTATATCTTGAACCATGAGATGGATTTTGATAATTTGACCCTGCAGCAAAGTACAGAATAAGGAAGACTAAAAACATCTTCCAATCTCATACCAGGGTTGTGGAATCTGAGTCGGTAACAATTTGGGTGAAGTTATTAACAAAATACTAACTTGGGCTCAAAAAAACATTTAAAAATTCCAATTGTTTAATAATTTTTAGGCGATAAATTATGAAACATCAAATGTTTTACAAATTAAAAAATCTGATGTGGGCAGCACATGACTTTCCCTGCAGACTTATATTAACGTTCTTTTTATTTTAATTAAATGTATTTCACTTTTAATTCAATTTTCGTTCTCATTCGGTAACCGGAGTTATTTTCAAAGGTGGCGTAGAGAAAATACGGAAAACTAAAATATCTCGAAAACGGCTAGTGCTAGTGTAATGGGGTTGGTCTTATTATTTTCGTCGTTAAAAATTACGTATTAAATGAGCATTTAATGGATATATTTGAGTATACCTAGTTTAGTTTAGATTTTGACGATTTTTGCGGGCCATTTTGCAAAAAAAGGCACGTTATTTTTTTCCGAATCGTACCAAAATCTAATTAGTACCATGGTAACCCACAAGTGACTTATCTACCGGATTTTGTGAAATTCGGTCCAATAGTTTTTCAGTTAGAGTGGATACAAGCTTTTGCGGGCCAATTCGCAAAAAAAGGCGGGTTCTTTTATTCTCAATCGTACCCAAAACTAATCAGCACCAGACTCGCTAACAGGTGACTTACCTATCAAATTTTGTGAAATTCGGACCATTAGTTTTTTAGTTAGAGTGAATACAAAATCTGCACAGACAGACAGGCAGACACACAGACAGACATACAGACACACAGTCAGACAGACACACAGACACACACACAGACGTCACGCTAAAAATGGTTTTTTCGTATTCTAGAGGTCTCGAAACGTGTAGATCCGTCGAAAACTCGAGTTGTGATTTTCGGCATGATTCCAATACTTTCCCTATACATTACCATGTATTGCAGGGAAAGTAAAAAAGTATGAAAAGTAATGTTATTAATTTAACGAAGAATGTTTAAAGCAAAATAATTAAATATAAAATGTTAGCGGAGTAAATTTGCATTCAATGAGCACTTTTTTTTTATGTATAAATGCAAAGAAATATTTTAGAAGTCATGCACGATATCACACATGAATGAAAGTACTTTTAATCAATTACAAATTAACATCATTGTTTAGTAGTTATGAACTGCTCTTAAAATATTATATCATATAAATATATAATATACCATAATTAATAACATAATAACAGTTCATTCACATTATAAAAACAGATTTACACAACCTGAACATAACATAATTTTGTTTTATTATGCCATGACAAATAATCAAAATATGCGTGCAATATATCAAGATACAAATTTTTTACATACAATTACTTACTTGACACATTCTTAAAAATATGTTATTTCACTTATTCACCTACATCATAATCTAAATCATGCACATGCAAAACATCAAGATACTGAAATTACTACATGAAGCTACTTACATGCCACACTGTACATAAAATCACACATTTTTCAAATCTGCGATACAAGAAAAATATCCTTAAAAGTTTTCAGGAAAAACAAAGCGAAAAAAAAAAACCACTAGAAAGATTGTTGACATTTTATATAAGCAGCATAATTTTCTAGTAATTATCTTTGTATGACTGTAGTGGAAAAAACCGAACTATAGTTTAGAAATCTCATTGTACAATCCAAGCATTAAACTGAAATTAAAAAAAACACAGAAAAGGCACATAGAATAATACTCAATTCATGAAATAAATGCAGGGATGACTGCACATTCCAATGAATAAACAAAATACACTCTTGTTAGAAAACATACAGTTCTGT
This sequence comes from Amaurobius ferox, assembly GCA_951213105.1. Classification (NCBI taxonomy): domain Eukaryota; kingdom Metazoa; phylum Arthropoda; class Arachnida; order Araneae; family Amaurobiidae; genus Amaurobius; species Amaurobius ferox. The sequence goes on along the minus strand of OX578135.1, from coordinate 115,751,974 downwards.
TAATTATTCACCAGAAACATGCAACATTGTTAGAATCTACGCAATCTATTAAAAACATGTCATTTCAATTCCTAAGTTCCAACTTAGTCTAAGTTATAAACAGGCAAAATATCAAGATGCTAAAATTATTACATGAAACTACTTACGTAAAATCAAACATTCTTCAATTCTGTGAGATGAGAAAAATATCCTTGAAGATTTTCAGCCAAAAAACCACTAGAAAGATTGTTGACATTTTATAAGCAACATAACTCTCTAGTGATTATTTAGCTTTATATGACTGTAGTGGAAGACACCGTAAATATACTTATAAATCCTATTGTACAATCCAAACATCAAACTGAAATTAAACGATACACAGAATGGGTATATAGAATAATACTCAATTCATGAAATAAATGCAGGGTTGCACATTGAAATCAACAAACAAAATACACATCACTCTTGTTAGAAAACATAGACTTCTGTCAATTATTTCCCAGAAACATGCAAAATTGTTGGAATTTATGTAATCTATTAAAAATGCTATTTCAATTCTTAAACTCTAACTTAGACTAAGTTATAAACATGCAAAATATCAAGATGCTAAAATTATTACATGCAACTACTTACGTAAAAGCAAACAATTTCCAATTCTATGAAATGAAAAATATATCCTTGAAGGTTTTCAGTCAAAAAACACTTGGAAGATAGAGCATAACTCGCTAGTAATTACACTTTATAAAACTGAAATTAAAAGGCACACAGAAAGGGTACATAGAATAATACTCAATTCATGGAATAAATGCAGGGTTGCTCACTGAAATCAGCAAACAATGAATGAATTAAAAAAATTACAGAACAAAAAAAGACTACAAATAACAAACAAACGGGCAAAAAATATACGCGACGCAGAACGATATGATGAATATGGATGCAAATCCAAAATGGTAATATGCTCGTGATTGGTCAATACAAATGTCAATCATGCTGACTCCGCAATGTTTGACGAAAAAGTAGGACCCTGCTCTACAAGAAAAATGTTTGACCTCACACTTTGATAACTACGTCAAACACGTGTTCAAACGATCAAAAATAAGTGATCAAGCTTGTTTGACAAACATTCACTGACCGTCTGTACGCAGCTTTAGCAAGGGAAATAAAAATTTGAAATTTATACTGAACCGTTTTTAAATGCACTGCAGTTTTGAACATTCGGGAAGGAACAAACAGGTCGGGATCAATAAATAAAGTATCTTCCACATTTTATCTAGAAATGTCAAGGAATTTTTTTGTAATCCGAACGTGGATTTGATTTTTTTTTAGCTAAAAATGATAAATTTTTATAGGAATAAAATTAGGGATATTTCCCCGGAAGAAATTATTTTGAATCCGATGTACGAAACAATTTTCAACACAACGAGACATTTTCATAGAAGTGATGCTTAGAAATATTTCCCGATGAAGAAATATGCGAAATTTTAATCTCCAAATAATACACAATTGTACGCCTCGACGTTAAAGACGCATTCCATTGCATTATGTAGGGGAAGTCATTTTCTGCCCACTTTAGTTTCATTTTTTTATTAGGTTTTGAAACTCCTAATAACAATGCTGGAATTAATATTACTCACTGCATCGTTTTGTTGAGAGTCGCTAAATGTTTCATCATTCATTCAATTTATATTTGTTTGGTACTATATTCCCATTTCCTTTAATTGTTTATAACATTCGAGAACAAATTGTATTTCCGAAAGTATATTTATTATTCTATCTATAATTCAGTATATCTCCATCCTTGAGTAGTGTTTCAGAAAACTGTTCATATTCTTAGCTCTAAAGACTAGAGAAATACGATCTTTAAGCCGCTCATTTATACCCCTACCTTTCCTCAACCCATTAAGGTCACATTCTCACTGTTTGCATTGTGACTCATGCAAATATCCCTGAAAATTTTTACATTTCTACCTCGAAGGGTTTGAGATATACGGGGATCACATATCTCAGGATCATCCTACAAAATTTCAATCCCCAAATGAGGTATGGAGTTATTTTTAGATCTATTTTTAAGAGGTTGCGAAGACTGATTATACTCCTCATTCAGCTCGCTCTCTTAGAGGCTAATTACAAAAATATTACTTAGTGCTTACATATAGCCAATGAATGATGCTCTTTTAAAGAAATCATGTTTCTAGTTTGAGGGGTTGGGAAGATAAACTGATCATGCCACTCTGACATCTCGCTCTTTCTCTGGTTACGGAATGTACTTACTCTTTGTACTTACCTATAGACATTTGAGAGAACATTCTTCTCGACTCATCTTCTCGACTTAAGCTGTGCCCCTTGCCAACAAAGAGCTTAAAGGGAATAGCTGCACGGCCGGGAAAGTGAGATTCCCAACACAAATATAAAACTCAAAATTCTCACCCCCCAAAATATAAAACCAAATACAAGAGTCCGCAAAGGAACACAGGACAGCAAACCACATAACTCCACCACTATAACATCAATGGATAAACTCCAAGAAACCAGCAAGCCCTCTAACAACAAGAAAAAAGAATCCCACAGTACAAGACGACTATTTACTATTTACAAAACTCAAAGAAAGAAGAAATAAATCCCAATAAAGAAAGTCCCAAAGTTCTACGATTCCATCCTCCAAAATGAAATATACACCAAGAGTCCACCTAGCCAAAAGTTCGAACAAGAAACAAATCCCTAACGAAACAAATGAAGCCCAGTACGAATGCATTTCCAACCACAGTTTTACTTAAATTTAAATAATACATCAACCATGTCATTCCATCGAAGCAGGAAGAACAAAAAGACTTCCCAAACAAAATTCTTAATCAACCAAAAATGAGAAGATTCGCATCACGGGCAGAAGCAAAAAAAAAATCTCCTAAAACTTCGTCATATTAAACAAATATTTCAGCCAATCAAACATGTCCAGAGAAGCAAGGTACATAAAAACCAATCCTATTCTCCATAATTTGTATTCCTACGATATTTGGCCAATTTGACCCTTTAGGATTCACAGGCTGTCTCCCTGCAAGAGTGTCCAGTAAACCGTTTACCCCCTCTGGCCTCATTAAAGTTAACAGTTAGGGGGTGAGACACATTCTGTATCAGGGTGCACCTCCGTACACCTAAGACACCTAGTCCCATTCGTACAACGCTTAGATGTATGTCCCAGCTCTCCACAATTCATGCATTGTAGAATACAGAGAAACTCTCTGCATATAACCCTTTGCCAGCCAGCGTATACAAAATTACGATCATTAAGAATACTGAAAGCCGGACAACGCACATCAAAGACCCAGTGCTCACCCTGCCTAGCCTTAAGAGAAAACCTAAACACGAAACAATTTTTATAACCATAAAGGCCTGGGTTCTGGAATACAATCTGTTCAACAAATTCATCCTCATAATAATCCTTAGGTACATTTAAAAATACTATCTTGGGTGGTCTTTTAACCGTTTTATCAAATATAAATTTACCTTTCAAGCCCGGATCAACAGCCAATCCATCAAAGAGCTTTCCCCCATTGGCTTCATCAGGAACTTCAATAACAACCCTACCGTCAGGCAGCCCGTAAAATTTATTAATCCCTATTCCAATACCTTGGGGGTTTAACGTTGGATTCCATTAATAACCTCTTTGTCACCTCAAAAGATTTCCCATCAACTGGCTTGATCAAAATAGTCCTGCCTGCCTCCTCGAGCTTCCCAACTCTCTTATCAACTTTCCCTTCAGCGTCCCTCTCGCGATTAGCTATATTAAGGATCTCCTGCCTGAGGACCCCAAAACCAATAGTTTGATTTTCCAAGTTAGTACAGAGTGACTTGTAATTACGAAGGGATTCTCCTAGCATACCATTAAGCTCGGACTGGCCCTTTTCTAGCACGTCAATACTCTTCCGGTAATGAACCTCAAGCGATTTAACTCTCTTAATAGGGGTGGAAGTAGCCAGGGCCCCAGTTCCCATTTGATCAATGGTACGGTTAAGACCTGCCAAGGAAGTGGCGAGACTAGTAACAAAACCGTCCATAGCCTTGCAATGTCTCTTTAAGATTAAGCTAATGGCTCCGAACGAGTGGCGGGTTTCTTCAAGTTTACCCAGCGACTTATCAAGTATACCACTCTCAATATTGAGTGGGATATCATCATGGTCAGTGCCTATACCTTTATCGCTAACTCTAGACAGATCCGCCCTTCTCTCGGCTTCCACAATTCTCATAGTCTCAACCTCTCTCAAGGACTCATTTAATCGTTTACTCTTTTCCTCAATAACACTTTTCAAAGTCTCAACCTCCTCGTATCGTTCACCTATGCTTTGATCCACTTCTTATCTAAATTATATGCTGCATTACATACTTTCAAAAATAACTCAATAATTGGCCTAACAAATTGATTAGCCATTGAAGTCTGTAAAGGGCGAACAAGGTGTGTTCCTCTCTTAGCAGCACAGAACGATTCCATGATATCACCTAAATCTTTAACTGGATACCAAAGGTTCTCCTCACCGGTTTCAATCGGTAACGAATCAGGGGGAGGGAGGAGGGTCACCAATTCCTCAATCTCCGCAGCGCAGGCCATCCAACCCAACTCTACTTATAACCAGCAAAGTATCCAATTATATATCAATACAATAAATTTAAGAAACAAATGCAAACGTATTCAAATCACAATAATCATACAAAATACAAGATCATTCAATACATTATATAACATTACAATTTCCGAAACAATTCAGACCAATGCTGTAGCACAAGCTATGACGTAATTACACCTTTGTACCTCATGAAGAGCAATGATGCAATGGTCATCAACAAGGGACACGTAGTTTGACGCAATCTTAATACTCGATCTCGGAAGAGAGTATACTCCAATGCAATAGCATCAGTTGCCAGGGGCACAGTATAAACAATCATTCAGGGAGCAAGATCGTACTGTAGCCAGACGCACCGTGACGTAGGAAGTATCAGCCGGTCCCCAGAATATATATAAATAAACCCTCAGATGTTACCACAATATATAATCCAGTACTAATTCGGTATTAACATTCTCTAAAAAAATATTTATATTAATTACAAGACATATATAACAACAGTATATTTTTAAACAGCACGATATAAGCAATACGAAAAAAGCTACCCCGCAGTCAATCAATAAATCTCTAAATATAGCGAAACCAATCAACAAGTTTAGGTCCAAGTTGGTCAATTCAAATGATATTAATATTCTTCAGTTTATTAGAAAGTTTGCAGACCTATATTCCTAGTAGAAAAGTCAAGAATAGCTTTAATAAGATTTCATCATAACTATGAAAAATATCAAGTTCGGTGGCACAGAGTCATTGAGCTTCATCATACCATTCAAGGGAGGCATAAGATCATGACATCAGGATCAATAACATTTTAATAATAATTAAACCGTTAATGTCACAGTGTTGAAACTTCCAATATTCTTATTTAGGTTATTAACTACTCCCATATACTAACAGTGTATTTTTAAAAGGTACGCCAGAGCCAGAGCCGAAAAGGCTACCCCGCAGCCAGGCAATGAAATCTTAGTTATACGAGACCATTCATTAAATTTACAGCACAGATCAACTAAATGAATACATAATAATATTCTTCAATGTTTCGAATAGTCTAGAAATTGTTATACCTGTCAGAAAAGTTTTAATTAGCCTTAGTGAGGTAGGTCTCTCCACAACAGAAAAAATTTTCGATCCAGTTCCACGAAACCGCTCAACTTCTCTACACTATTCAGTGGAGGTACGAGGACATGACGTCAGTTTTTCAACTTTATTAATAGTAATTAATCCATCAAAGTCACTATGTTGAAATTCACCAAGATTCTTATTTAGGTTATCAACAACTCATGTATAATTTCAATATATTTTTAAATAGTTCCATAGAGCCAGTGCAGAAAAAGCTGCCCCGCAGCCAAACAATAAAACCTTAATTATTCAAGACCAATCATTAGATTTACAACACAGATTAACTGCATGGATACATAACAATATTCTTCAATTCATAAAATATTCTGAAAACTTATATTCCTATCATAAGTGTTTTAATTGACTTTATTAAGGTAACTCCACGTCAGAGAAAAATTGCGATCCAGTTCCAACAAAATCATTTAGCTTCTCCATACTATACAGTGGAGGTACGGGAACATGACGTCAGATATTCAAATTAATTAATAATAATTAATCCATCAAAATCAAAGTACTGGAATTCACCAATATTCTTAGTTAAGTTATCAACTAATCATATATAATTTTAAAATATTTTTAAATAGTTCAGTAGAGTCAGTACAGATAAGGCTGCCCCACAGCCAAACAACAAATCCTAAATTATACAAATCCAGTCATTTAATTAATAGTCTAGGTTAGCTTAATGCATAAACAATAATTTTCTATAGTTTATAACATTGTCATCTGATACAATTACCCATTAGATGAGCCATAAGAAGCATCCAAGGGGTCCGTTTTCACACCAAAAAAATATCAATCTCAAACAAACTGCGTAGGAAACATCGCCATTGCTGATATAACATGGAAGTTCAATTTCACTTAACACGCAAACTTTAACATGTCCATTTCGCAACAACTACTACACTTAGACTCACAAAATATATATCAAATTGAAGCACAAACAAAACTTCATCTTTATCACCAACTCTACAAAAAATATCGCTTCACATTATATCAAATAAACTCCATTCTATTTCCCATTCAAAACACACAACCTTTCGTCACGACGCCATTGTTGGGGATGTGAGAACATTCTTGTAAAGTCTCAGGGTCCTAGATCGAGAAGTGACCAGTGGCATACCTAAGGGGGTAGTCGGGTGCAGTTTCCCCGGGCGCCAACCATTTAGGGGGCGCAAAATGGAAAGAAGAAACGAACATAGATTAAACATTAATAATTAGTAAATGAGTGTGTGAATAATTTTACTCATTTACTGCCAGTATGGGTATTGTAAACTATTATTATTATTATTATTTATTTAAGCTCGTCCATAATGGTAAAGTCAGCAAGTGGTTTGTTGTGAATATTGAATAATGAGCAGCGGCAGTAGAAAAGAATCTGGAGCCGCTGGGCGCAAATGGAGAAAAAGAACTGCAATATATCGGGGAATCTAGTCAATTGATGGCCAAGTTCTTTAAGAAGCAAAAAGAGAGTGGCTCAAACAGATTTGAAATGCTTGAAGCTGATACCGAATCTGATGAATCTACTACTGCGAGCACTATGGTTCCTGTAGAAGTGTTTGAGGTAGCAATCAATTCTATGTGAATTCTTCCTACTGAAAGTGTGAAGCGTCAGTGAAAATATCGGAAAGACTTTGAATCTCACTGTTTTATCGAATTATATACTGTTTGTGGCAATACGAATTTTTAATATGAAATAAAGCGTTGTGTTTAAGCAAAAACCCAAATGTGGGACGTGGAAAATAATATGATGCTTTAAGTTAATATTAAACATTATAATCAACATTAATTATATGGCCGTTTAACTCATTAGTGGAATTACATTTTAAACGTACATCGCTCGTTGTTGTGCCGCAATAACCCTCCAATTATTTTTACCTTTTGTGTAAGTCCTGAAAAGAATTCATTAATCATTACAAAAAGACTAGCCTATTTAAAACTTAAACAATTTCCTTTATTAACAACATCACTTTATCAAAAGCACTATTTTCAACAACATCAACTTTCAATTATTTATCGATTTTCATTTAATATTTTAGTTCGGGGAGATATGACCAGTTAGTTAGCTTTCTAAATTGTCTAGGACCGGGGAAATGAGCACATACCTTACAGTTTAGACTTGGGCTCATCATCTCGCTTGCATCGGTCTTAGTGCTGACCGTACTGCCATAACTCTATGGTGTGTGGCTCCTACTCGTACGTTTCACCTCGACTGATACTTATATCTGCAACTGCTAGGTCATGGTCGCTTCGCTCCTTTTGTCAAACTCTTTTCACCAACACTTCGTATCAAAGTTACTTCTACCACCACATTCTGGATCCGAGTTCGTTCTCTCACATCTTGTATCGAAGTCACTTGGTTCCTTCGGCGAGGGGGGGGGGGGGTAGCTCCACCCTTCTTCTCCTTGTTGCTCATTGGTTCTTCTCAACCCAATGGCATCACTTGCCATTTATCAAGGCCCCTTTCAGCCCCCCTTTGGCCTGGGACACTCAAATTTATTGTATTTGACCTAAAAGTTCAAGTTGTTGTAAAATTCGGTGCCAGCCAGTCTGCACGCTTTGTTCGGTGTTCTGGCCACCATAAATACTGCAATAAACATGCCTCATGTGAGGACATATTCTGGCCTCACATATCTCCCCACAAACAGAAAAAAAAAAGAACAAAAAAAAATTTCAAACAATCAGAGTTCGAAACCAAAGTTTGATGCACTTGCAACTCTGTAATTGGCATTTTTCACTTTCTTTTGGACAACGTCCGTCCAGAAAAGTTCAACAGTCTTGCTGTAACATAAAAGTTTTTTTGCACACATAATATACACAAAATAAACATAAGTTACGTACTCATGAACTTTACCAGGTCCAGCTTTCAATTGAAGCTAAATTAAATTTTGAGTATTTAAAAAGACTTTTAAACATATGCACATTCACTTTGAAATGTCACACACTACTATCTTCTCTTATATTATTAACATCATTACACACATTTTTTTTTTTTTTACAAATCACACAATATTATTTTTTGAACACAATTCTTTACATACTTCATCAAATATTTTTCTAAAATTGATAACTTTATCACATATATGACATTTTTGCTGAACCTTGATACTGGTACATACTTATTAATACAATCACATATTTTTTTTTTTTTTACATTAGCCATTAAAATATAGTTTTCACATAAGTCAGTAACTTTAACTTTTCCACTGGGAATGACACATTTAGACATTTCCCTTTAATAGGCCATCTTGTCCCAGAATGTCAACAAACAACAACAACCCCTGATTTGTGACAGGTACTGATTGATTACTTTGAAAAGGTCATTAGAAGAACCCCTTCTTTTCTTAAAAGCTACGATACCGGAAGTGCGAACCGGACACTGCGTTCAAATTCCCTTTCCGAACTTCGGAACAGTGACCAGTCTGCAAAAGAGACCCTCGACAAAGATTCCTATCTATTTTAATCGTTTTTTTGAATGGTGATTAGCAGTAACGCCCCAACTCAACTCCTCTTGCTATGACAAAGCAATGCAGTTTGAAGACGTTGAAATGGACAACGTGGTGCGCGAATTCAAGCGGGCTAACAGAAACAGCTACATATATGACACACATATATGACATTTTTGCATCACATATATGACATTTTTGCTGAACCTTGATACTGGTACATACTTATTAATACAATCACATATTTTTTTTTTTTTACATTAGCCATTAAAATATAGTTTTCACATAAGTCAGTAACTTTAACTTTTCCACTGGGAATGACACATTTAGACATTTCCCTTTAATAGGCCATCTTGTCCCAGAATGTCAACAAACAACAACAACCCCTGATTTGTGACAGGTACTGATTGATTACTTTGAAAAGGTCATTAGAAGAACCCCTTCTTTTCTTAAAAGCTACGATACCGGAAGTGCGAACCGGACACTGCGTTCAAATTCCCTTTCCGAACTTCGGAACAGTGACCAGTCTGCAAAAGAGACCCTCGACAAAGATTCCTATCTATTTTAATCGTTTTTTTGAATGGTGATTAGCAGTAACGCCCCAACTCAACTCCTCTTGCTATGACAAAGCAATGCAGTTTGAAGACGTTGAAATGGACAACGTGGTGCGCGAATTCAAGCGGGCTAACAGAAACAGCTTTTTAAAGGCGCTTGTAACAAAGTATTGTAAAAATTTTATTACCCATTCGGCGTGTTCTATAAACGTCGACTTATTCTTTTTAAATATAACCCTGTTCATCAATTTAATTATATTATTTATTCCTATCTGCTAATGAACCATGTATACTTGCATGTTGCAGATGGGCTCGTACATTATTTCAGCACTGTAAAGCTCTCTCTTTTTTTTTTTTAAACTGAACTTAAAAAAGCTCCCTTCTTTAAATATTATATATTAGGTTCCTTTGAGGTGGCTTGTATTAATATCAAAACCATCTTAATGGTATCTTCTATATACTGACTTCATATAAAATTTAACATTATATTATTGTATTATTTATTATTTAAATTTTACCTTTCCATTTGATGTTGATATTCTCTCTTATTTAATTTTGTTTTCTCCATGCCTTTCATAAGACTTTGAAGTTAAAAAAAAATTGAAAAGTTTTTTTTTTTTTTGAAATTTAAATTTTTTTTTTTTTTTTAATTTTTAAATTTAATTTTAAACTTTTAAAGTTTTTGATATAGTTTGTTTAAATTTTATTTATTTTAACTCCCTGCTTAATACTTTCATAACTTTTATATTTTATATAAAATTATTTCATCTTTTTAAACACACTTAAGACTTTATTTTCTTGTCTAAAAAACCCTTTATTTACCTAATTGAAAATTTTGACTTAATATTTTTAACAATTGAAATCCTTTTTATTTACTTATCCTTTTTGAACGCGAATTTATTTACTCACCGTATAATTTTTTTTTTTTTTTTACTCTATAAAAATTATCATATTTATGTATTTCAATTTATTTTAATCCTTATGACTTTGAATACCTGACATTTATAACCATTTATATGCGCGATTGTTTCTCATTCTATCTCACACATTATTATCTAATTATTTATTTTGACATTTTGTTAGCTGCGGCTAACCCCTTTATCGCCGTAATACATATTATGATTTATGTATTTACATATGTGACATTTATTTCATCCTAATTTATTTTATTTCTTTCATAAAATTTCTCAACACCTTATTCAGATTATATTTTTCACACAATTTAATATTTCCAAATACCTTTCACAATTGGTACAGTATCTCATCGATAACTCTAATATTTCATTTACATTCCCCACTGACATCTGAGTGCCCTATTATTTTACATTCATTTATTCATTCCGTATTTATTTATATTCATTATATATGTATTTCACATTTATTTATTATCGTACAATTTTCCTCAACAATACCTACATTTTATTTTCATTACCATATTTATTTACATTTTATTTTCATATCCATAATTTATTTATACACACATGATTATCGCAACCTTTCCTTACGATGGAAATAAACAACAAAAATGCTTTATTTCGCACTCAAAATTCTTCACTTATTATTTATTTTTTTATTTCAACCCTTTTTTAACACTTTTGTGAAATTATTCATTTCTTCACTAAACAAAATTTTAACTAAATTTATTTACATTTATCCTTTCATTTTAGGATTAATTTAGTTACTTAAATTGCCTATACAATTTATATATTTATGAAAAATTTATTCCGTAAACAAAATTTTAACTAAATTTAATTCATTTATCCTATCACTTTAGGATTAATTTAGTTATTTAAATTCCCTGTACAATTTATATATTCTTCCTCAAACGTTCTTATTACCTAATCATTTTCAATGCATTTTTCACTTTTGAACATTCCTACACGAGATATCGTGTCCTCGATTGCCTTATTGCACCGGGCGATTTACAGCTATTTTAACTGTTCATAATTTAACATTTTAAATTCAAATTGATTTAAAATTTTCAATTATTTATGCCTTTATTTACTTTTTTGACATAAAATTATATCATCTATGACTAATCTCTACATTCTCACTTTCAGCTCATTACTTATTTATTCATTTTACTTAAATCTGTCATTCAATTTTTAAGCCTCAAGACTCTTCCCTCAAAAGACCTCTCTTCCCTCAGAAGATTTTTTGCCTTTGAACACAACTTGAAGTGAAGCCCCTGAACAATGAAGTATTTGACTTATCCTGAACAATGAAGTATTTGACTGGACTGCCTGCACAACATTGCCCTTGCCTGTATTTGTTTACAGACCTTATATCTACCCAATTAGGTAACATATTTTGATTTTACCTTTCATTTTGTAGATTTATTTGCATAAATTAATCTCTGCATAATTTTCTGATCACATGTACATTTGAGTTAACTTTATAAATTATATATAATATTATTTTTTGAAAAAGAACCATTTGTACACTTATTATCAATTTTTGTAAAATTATACCAAGTTCATTTTTAAATCATTCCATGATTATTCATATTTTCCTTAGAAATTCATGCCACTTTCATTCTTAAACAATTCCTTCCTCATTGGTTTTTTTTTTTTTTTAAATTCATATCATTATCCATTTTTTCATTTTGAAAATATTTTCAATTCCAGATCATTTACCTTTAATTCATTTTTGATTTGTTATTCTTTTTATCTCTTTCTCATCTTCCAATTCCTCAAGTACCAATCATCAGCAAAATTTGAATTTTTAAAATTTCTTGATTTCTTTAAACAATTTTGACCAAGCTTTCTCTCCCTATGTTCATGAATATTACATTCAATTTCATTTGCGCTATAAATATGTATTTCATTTAGTAACTTTAATTTCTGCCTAACATACTCTTTATATTTGCTTTGACTTTCAATTATTTCTGAATCTGCTTTTAGAATATCATTACCTTCATTATCATTGTGATTACTATCCCTTATTATTTTATTACTTTCATTTTGAACATTTTTACAAACATTTGAATTTTGTGTTTGTTGAAAATTATTATTTTGATTGACCAAAACATCCATTATTTTATTTTCAAAAGATTTTTGAGTATTTGCATTATCGTGACTTTGCCTTTCATTTTGTATTTCTTGACAATTAATAATTTCATTCTGTTTTTCTTGAAAATTAAAAATTTGAGTATTTTTTTCATTATGATTTTGATTTTGACTTTGCATTTCTTCAAACCTTTTACTTTCATTTGCATTTTGTACCCTTTGAATTTTAACATTTTCATTTTGCATAATTTCATGATCATTATTTTCAAAATTGTTATCACCTTTTTGAGTTTGCATAATTTTGATATTCGTATTTTCCCTTCCATGCTGCATATTTTCATTCATATCTTGAACATTTTCAATATGTACACTTTGTACAGAATAACAATTTTTTGATTGAATCTCAATTATTTCACCGTTACCGTTATATTTATTTTCACTTTGTAACTTTTGTGCTATATGACATTTTTTTGCGTGAATATCATCGATTTCACTGTCCATATCATATTTTTCCATCAATTCTTTCGCACTTTGTACATTTTGTTCGATATAACATTGGGTAGCGTGAATTTTAATTGGTTCATCTTTCATGTTATATTTATTTCTAATGGTCAATATATTTGCTTTTCCAATTTCAATTATTCGAAACGGTCCTTGAAATCTATCTTGAAACATATTTGGTTTATTTTCCTCTTTCAAAAATACGGTATCTCCGATTTGCATTTCTTCATTAGTAATTGTTTTGAAATTTTTAATCACTCCTACTCGCATATTTTGATTTAACGTAATTTTAACCTTCTTTTGATTACTAATTACAATATGAATTTTGTTATTTTTTATTTCAGTTCGAATTGCACCAAATGGAAAGAGTAATTTTGCGTGTTTTGTGGGGATAAAGATAACCTCCTTATCCGGAATTTCCTGACTTATGTCGAATTGTTCTGCAATCAACTGACCTTGTTGCAAAGCTATCCTGCGTGTGAGCGTGACATAGACTTCGTCGTCAAGATTTGACTCTTCATTACCACATTTTTTTTTAGCAAACTCACTAACCTTTCCATTTTTAGGAAAATTGGCCTCATCGACCTGTTCAATTTTTTTACTGTCATGATACTCGTTTTTATTATTTCCATTAAATTCAAATATACTTTTAACTTCATCATGTGTGACATTTGGATTTTTCGACTTCGTAACAATTTTAAAATTATTTTCTGTATCAATATTTTTATTATTTTCATTATTTGAAGAAGTATAGTCATTAACATGGCTACCTTTAATATTTTGTGAATCAATTTGTGAAACTTTACAACTAGTTTCCTTAATTTTATCAAACTTTTTATTCTCGATCTGAGTCGATTTTGAGTTAACTTCATTTTTGTGCTCATCATTTAAATTTATTTTTGCATTGCACGCCTCATTTTCATTTTTATTAATTTCTTTAACTCCTGTATTTTCCTTAATATTCTTTTTATTGATATTTGCCTCACTTTTTAGACTTTTAACGAATTCTTCATCGAAGCGGACCCATCCGGGCCGTGCCAACGACTCTACAATAGAATCAAGAATTGGATCTCTTATGCAAGAAACATGGGTGAATTTTTGCATGCTTTCAATATTATTTATATTTTTATTGTTATTTTGACTTTCATTTTCATTATGTTGATTTGCTTCAATTATATTTAACTGTAAATTGGGACCTGGGCTTCGCGTGCGACCCTCCCTTTTATCATTTTGCATTTTATTTGCGTTTTCATTTAAATTCAATACCTCATTTCGCGTTTGCACTTTTTTTTCTTTCGATTGGGACTTTGGTCTATTTATTAAATTTTGACTTGGCCAAAGCCCCTCCCTCAGTTTAAAGACCCGTGATTTTGACTGCTTTCTTTCGGAATAGTTTGGGTATTTGACCGACTATCCTTTCGTTCTCTGAATCCGCTATTTTGAGTGTTACGAAAACCATTTCTTTGCCCATTTCTTATATTTTGACTCCCATATTTATTTTCCCCATAATAATTTTGTCCGTTTTGATTATGCCAACACGTAGAAAAATAATGACCTCTTTTCCCGCATCCTATGCAATATACATTTTCATTTTGTGATTTTTCCTGTATTCCCCGTTGATTACCATTAACTTTTCTAGCATTATTCTCCTTGCGATACACTGCATTGATTTCCGAGCGGTCACACTCCTCCTCCATAATTTTCTCCAGATTTTCTGCGAATTCAACTGCTTTATCAAAATTAGTAATATTTATTTTCTTTATTTCAAATGCAATATCTCCTCTTAAAGTTTCTAAAAATTTAACTAACATGATATTATTTTTAATTTCAAACATTTCATTAGTTGAGTTATTTCCTACAAAATCATTTGTTGCATTTGAAATATTTAACGCTAGCTCAGCAACTTTCATGCCTGGCGTCATTCTAATTTTATTTAAATTTATTTGCTTTTGAAGCATAGTTACAGATGGCTTAAATTGTTTAATCAAAATTTGTTTAACTTCTCCCATGTTGTTTGAATTCTGCAATTCCCTTTTTTTTGTCAGAAATTCTAACGCTTTTTCCTTCAATCTAGTTTTTAAAATTATAACTTTATTCTCTTCTGACCACTCGGCCATACCAGCGATATTTTCAAACTGCGTAAAAAAAAATTCAATGTCCTCATTATCTTTTCCATTAAACAGAGGTAACAGATTTATTAAATTAAAGTTTTCCATTCTTGTTCTCTGATTTTCACTTATTCTTATTTGTGACCTGTCGGGAGACATTTGACGTCTTGAATTTCGTGTACTCCTTTTAGGCATTTAACAAAAAATTATCCCTTCCAAAATTTTCTAACTTAATCTAAACACATTAATACACTTAAAAATATACTGCACATAAAATACTTCATGCAACAAAATATTCTTAACATATCATAAATTTTTCACACATTATTTTCAATTATAATATATTCAAAAGATTTTTCATTTTCAAAGTGATTGTGCATATTTTTTTTTTTACCAATGCAAAATATCTGGTCAACATATGCTCCCCAAAAATTTTCATTCATTTCTTTATTTAAATTATTTTTATTCACCTCAGTATTTTTCATTAAAATTTTCCTTTAAATTTATGACTTACACAAAAGCGTCACGGTAACCAAATGTGGGACGTGGAAAATAATATGATGCTTTAAGTTAATATTAAACATTATAATCAACATTAATTATATGGCCGTTTAACTCATTAGTGGAATTACATTTTAAACGTACATCGCTCGTTGTTGTGCCGCAATAACCCTCCAATTATTTTTACCTTTTGTGTAAGTCCTGAAAAGAATTCATTAATCATTACAAAAAGACTAGCCTATTTAAAACTTAAACAATTTCCTTTATTAACAACATCACTTTATCAAAAGCACTATTTTCAACAATATCAACTTTCAATTATTTATCGATTTTCATTTAATATTTTAGTTCGGGGAGATATGACCAGTTAGTTAGCTTTCTAAATTGTCTAGGACCGGGGAAATGAGCACATACCTTACAGTTTAGACTTGGGCTCATCATCTCGCTTGCATCGGTCTTAGTGCTGACCGTACTGCCATAACTCTATGGTGTGTGGCTCCTACTCGTACGTTTCACCTCGACTGATACTTATATCTGCAACTGCTAGGTCATGGTCGCTTCGCTCCTTTTGTCAAACTCTTTTCACCAACACTTCGTATCAAAGTTACTTCTACCACCACATTCTGGATCCGAGTTCGTTCTCTCACATCTTGTATCGAAGTCACTTGGTTCCTTCGGCGGGGGGGGGGGTAGCTCCACCCTTCTTCTCCTTGCTGCTCATTGGTTCTTCTCAACCCAATGGCATCACTTGCCATTTATCAAGGCCCCTTTCAGCCCCCCTTTGGCCTGGGACACTCAAATTTATTGTATTTGACCTAAAAGTTCAAGTTGTTGTAAAATTCGGTGCCAGCCAGTCTGCACGCTTTGTTCGGTGTTCTGGCCACCATAAATACTGCAATAAACATGCCTCATGTGAGGACATATTCTGGCCTCACACTGTTTTTATAGAATTATATACTGTTACTACTTATTGCCTTTACTACTTATTGCCTTTCATTCTGACTTGAGTGGACCCATTATAACACTTGAATGACACTTTATGAAATAAAATGATTACAATGGGATCGGCACTATTCCAAAATGTAGATGGTTCATTTTCTGCAACTGATAGTTGCTATATGACTAAGAAATGGTTTACCCAAGAGCTATCAGATGGGAAGAAGGTGAACCGAACCTAGTTACTTTTTACACCTCAAAAGAGAGCAGCATACTGTTTTTCTTGCCTTTTATTCTCATGTGCCCCTGAGAACCACAATTCAAATTTGAACTTGGTTGTGGATTTCAAAATTCGGAGAAATTGTATGAAAAAATAGCTGAACATGAAAATGGAACATGACGGGTGACATTCAATACGGCGTCTCCAGGCTGAAAAAGCAATTAATCAAACTCTTGTTTCCGTGCGAAGCAATGTCTCGCTGCTTGCACAAATTCATTGTTAGGATCGTTGTGAGAATCGATTTTAGTAGAAAAAGCATAACTTGCGATGATATCCATTGTGAAAGCACCGTAAACCCTATGAGGGAAAATACAGTTTAAATAAAAAAATGCAACACCATGAAGGAATGTGTGTAGCCATATGCAAATCACAGTACAAGTAGAAGAGAGAGTTATGTATATGGCGGTTAAGAGAGAGTTAGGTATATGCTGGTTAAAAGAGAGTCATGATTAAAATAAAACAACGATATGCAAAAGAAAGAATGTGTCCTCCAAGGAAAGACAGGCCTCTACACGGCGAGGCATACTATCGATGAGGCTATTAATGGTTGTCTGAGGTAATCCTTGTTAAGTATAGCGTCCACTGAAGTACGGTATGTATCGGTGCACCTGATGTCCGATAAGGACCCACACGTTATCAATATGATGATATCCGGCGAGGCTGCTAGACAGGAAAGAATGTAATTTCCGCACAGGCTGTTGAGAGTTCACCATACAGTGTGCTATTGTCTTGCTGTAACACCATGACATGGACAGACTGCACCAGTGGCTGAACCACAGGCACCACAACTTGTGTGACGCACCGGTCTGCTGTCTGATATCCTGCAATGTGCAACAGAGCTATCCCCTGATCGAACACGATACCGCTCACGCCATGATGCCAGGTATGGGGCCGATGTGACGCTCAGTCATATGGCTTGGCAAGTGGCGTGCAAGCCACCACACCCGTCTACGGCTGTCATTCCTCCACAGGCAGAAACGAGATAAATCCGAAAAAAATACCTGATCTCATTCATTGGTCAAGTTGCGATGACGACGACACCATGCCGAAAGTGCATTCCAGTGTCGAGCGTTTAATGGCACCCCAATGGCTGGCCGTCGTACGTGTAGCTGTACTTCATGCAACCTGATGCGAATGGTTTGGTTGCATGCAGGTGCAACCGTTGATGATGGTAGGATGTTTCGGATGTCACTTGCCGTTGCAAACGAGTCTCGACAAGTCGTTCGGAGAATCTGCCGGTCTGTGCTCTCTGTCGTACGCCTGTTCGATCCACTCCCCCTTCGGCTTCTTCTCTGATGTCCCTTCGTCCATCGTGTCACACATCGCTGGATGGTCCTTACGTCATGCCCAACACGAGTGGCTATTTCACGCATCCACAAACCCACGTCACGCAGCGCCAGGATACCGGCTCATCCCCTAGCTCTTAACTACTAGTGTACAGGTTGCTGACGTCTTCGAAACATCACTTCTTCACTTTTTCGAAAGTTCAACTTCAAATCATTGATGATAGCATTTACGGGACGAGCTGTCTGCTGATCTTTATCACCCATATTTTGATAGTTCATATTTCTACCAGCAAATCCAACACTAAGTTATTTTTATTAATGCAGTTCATCCGATGGAATAACAAGAGTTTTTTTAAGTCCCGCGGTTAGTTATAACAATAGTAAGGTTTATTAAACTCCCATTTTCCAGCAGATCCGAAATAAAGTTTAGTAATTTTAAATAAATCTTAACCTTTAAAATATACTATATATAGTTCCGGCTCATCACTATTCAAAGAATTAATAGAATAATATTTACAATGGATGTTGCCTATTTAAGCTGTCATTAGGTGTAGGGAATCCCGTACCTGTATTTTGCATTATAATGCATATGGAGATTGTCTGCAGTTACTTTATTTACTTTGATAGTTTATATTTGTACCCTCGAATATAACACTAAGTTATATTTATTAATGTAGCTCATCTGATAGAATAACAAGAGTTTTTTCAAGTCCCGCTGTTAGTTATAACAATAGTACTGACATAAATGTTGCACTTCATCTCCCTCGTTTATATCGCTTGCAGCTGGGTCGCAGGAGGTTGGGTCTCGCATCTCCATCGTCTATATCGCTTGAAGTTGGGGCGTAAAAGGTTGCATCTCTCTTCTCCATATTTAAAATCGTGCTCCATTTTCTTGAATCAGCTTATTCTAGGCATATTCCTGTTATCATTTATTTACGGTAGGTCGCCACGAGCACCTAAAGGAAAAGGAGGGATCAACAGCCCCATCCCCGACCACCGGCTTTCCCTAATTATTCCGCAACTGTCGATTTCACTCATGTTGTCGTGTGTCTTACCTAGTATTCTAATTCATCATCCAAAATTCCCTGCGAGAATATCTATTCGTATTGCTTTTCTACACCGAACGTATATTTCTTTTCAACTGTGCGGGTCATATTAGCGCGATCCATTCATCGCCATCTTCATTGTCTCGCTACCGACGATACCGGTAACGCATTGTCCCATACCTAATCGCCTACTTTCTGCGATAAATTTGCACACCTTAATTCTTGGTGTTTTCGGAAATCCTTTGGTAATAACTATCTAGTTGTTCATATCAGTAATGTGTTCATCTCAATCATCATGGATACCGTTGTCGGCTCACCCAGAGAAACCGTACTCGCTAAAATTTTTGTGCTGCTCTCTTTTATTCTAGGGGCAAACGCGGCTAAAAAATTCTCGAACGTTCCCTCCAAACGAGAAGGATCAATGATCAAGGAATTCAATTTTTGGAGACCCTGGGCTGAGAAAAATACCAGCTTTTTAACTCCTGCTGACATTAAGTGGGGATAGAGAACGAGATTTTAAAGGTATAAAGTTTAAAATAAAGATTTGTTCTTGAGCACAACATTAAAAAAATTCTAACGCAGCGCCTATTAGAGTCTGACCACAAAAATTTTGATAAATGCCGATAAAATGAAATATATACTGTGAAGATAAGAGGGATCCTATTTAAAAAGATCACATCCCAGCAAAAGTATTCGCGAGTTCATTGTTCAAGGGTTTGCGTCCTTACTTTTCTATTTTTTTTCTTTCTCCCTCATCCGAAAAATGCGCAAGAAAAGTCCTTCATGTACGCATAAAACAGGGTAGATATTTCGGTTGCTTTAAGAGCTAGAATTTTGGGTCTTTAGAATGAATATTCTTTAGAATAGTTGATGGACGAAGCATTTATTGTAACATTTTATAATACAGCCTTATAAGGACAAGAAACAGACAAATAAAATATTAAATCATGCAAAACCAAAACATATTTAGCAAGAATCAGAATAGCTGAAAATGTTCGTGCACAAATATTAATCGACTTGTGGAAGAAGTCTACATCAGAAGTTTGCGCGGATTCTCTTCAGTGCACTGGAAATGAAATCTAGTTCATCTGGATCCTGTAGTTCTGCCTCTACCGAGCTTTCACGGTGTCCTTTCTGATTTCAAATAGAAGTGGAATACTTTTGGGCTGCAGAAGGCCTTGACCACCAACTTGGAAGTCTAATGGTACCTAAAACAGAAATCACCTTATTATATATATATATATATATATATATATATATATATATATATAGAGAGAGAGAGAGAGAATATTAGAAAGATATAATAATAATAACCAATTCCAAGTAACTATGAATATGAAATATTAAAAATTAAAATCACCAAAGCAGTTAAACCACGGCTATAATGCCGATAAAAGAAACGAACATCATTGTCTTAATTTTGGAGATTAACTAGACATAGATTCATCTTCAGGTCTGAGCATCTAATTCTAATTTACCCAAACACATGCCTGTTTCAGATTTGGCAATAGTATGTTACTATAAATGCCAAAGCGCAGACTACAAGCATTAAAAGAGGAAAAATTGAAAAATTATTAGGAATTCAAGATTTACCATGATCTATACGGCAGGAACCCAGCTTGCATGTGTATTAAATGTGAGCTGTTATAACTGAATGAAATAAAGTTGAGATGCATCCGGGAGAAGGAGTACAAGATAGACCGGGGACACATGTTGAAGTGGCCTTCCCTCAAATCCGTTCAGGGAGATAGAGTAAGAGGCTGGATGACCAATAATATAAGGTATACATGATGAACAGGTCATAGATGAAAAATCTTACTATAAAAGTGATTCACAGAGGAATTGAATAGAAGAGTATGCCACTAACACCTTTATTAGGGGCTCAAATCGTAGTACCAAACTGGGTAAGGTAACATATTTTTTAGCGAAGATAATATTCAAAACATTAATTATTAGTGTATCTTATATTCAAATTTTTTTATTTTTCAAATTTTTCGTGTTTATTTTATTATTTTTCATTTTTGAAAAATTATAATATTTTTTTTCCTCCCTCGTCCGAAATATGTCCAAGAAAATTCCCTTCATGTACGAATAAAGCAGGGTAGATTATATATAAAAAACGAAGCACCTGAAGAAGGTGACTGCTTTTACTGAAATTAAATATGCGCACAGCTCATAAACAGGTAATAAAGTGATTACAAAATCAAGGCCGCAGGACCTATCAATGGTTAGCAATTGCATATTGAATTTTCAAATCATTAATTGGTAAGACCCTCCATGGCGGCAATGCATGCTTGTATACGTCTAGTTAAGGAGTGATAAAGTTTCCTAATGTCATCCTGCGATACATTTTACCAGGCATTGCTTAATTGTTGCTCCAGATCTGCTAAATTTTGGGGTGCCCGGATCTGGTTGCCTAGCACGTCCCATACATGCTCGATTGGCAAAAGGTCTGGAGACTTTGCTGGCCAAAGAACAGTGTCAACAGCACGGTGATAGTCCACATATATGCGTGCCGTATGTGGCGTGGCATTATCTTGTTGGAACATGGCTCCAGAATGACGTGCCATAAAGGGTAACGCAATCGGCCGCAGGATTTCATCAACATGTCGTTTATACGCAGGATGACTAGTGGCGACTTGTTGTCGTAAGAGATAGCACCCCACACCATCACAGCACAGGCAATGGCTGTGTGCATGTGTAAAACAAAGGCTGATTAAGACCGCTGGCCCTGGCGCCTCCACACATGTACCCGATGGTCATCTGCTGAAAGACTGAAGCGTGATTCAGTGCCGAACACTATGCGATGCCAGTCTGCTGGTAGCCATGATGTTCGGCTACGACATTACTCCAAACGACTCTGTCTATGTTGTAGGGTTACGGACAGACGTCTTAGAGGCCGCTGTGAGCGTAACTCCATCTCAGCCAAGCGCCGTGAGATCGAAGGTACCATGTGTGGCATGGAAAAGGCTGTAGCACATTGGATGGCGAACAATGATACGTTTGACCAGTTCGGACCTGCCGCACAATCATCCGGTCTTGCCCCGCAGTCGTGCACCTTGGGCTTCCAGAGCCTTCATTCCGGCAAAGAGTGTATTCCTTGCAGCAACCATTGGTGCCAGCACGTTTGCACAGCAGTGTCCGCTCGGTGCAGGTCACGACCTATTGCTCGGCATCACTAGCCAGCTTCACTCATTCAGACTATACGACCACGTTCGAACTCATCTAATTGATTATAAGGTCTTCATCAATGTCTTAACGGCATTATTGGTCGTGTCTCCACGGAACTGTAACGCCGATAACGAACAAAGATAAACCGTCCACATTTTAAACCTGTTTTATAAGATGCTAGTTGCGCAGTAGAAACGCGGGCTATGACCGAAGTTAATACTCATTGACCTTGAAAATTTAATCATTTGCATATTTGGTTTAAAGGAATTAGCATACAAAATTTCGAGATGATCAGATTATTGTTTAGGAGTGCTTCGTTTTTTTTTTTGCAAAACAGTGTATATATACATACTACCCAACATGGAATATGCAACACCATGAAGCTTTGGCCTTATAAATATGCAAATTGCGAGATAAACGCAGCTGGCCGATGTATGTAAATGATCTGAAATGCAAGTAGGTCACAGGAACGAACGCGGGATAAAAGAGGTGGAAACGGGAGATGAGACAATAGTTGTTACTGTCTGTCGTCTAGGTAAACCCGTTTTCCGAGCTGTTTTTTTTTTGTTGTTGTTTCAGAAGACACGTGTTGTTGAAAAGATGCCTGGCTGATGACAGCGAATTCCCTTTCAGTATTTGGATGATAGCGCTAAGGGATTCATTGTAGGCCTATGTACGGCTGGGTGGTCATACCCGCGTATCGCCACTGAGACAGGTGTATATGTGTCCACTGTGCAAAGGATTTGGAGAAAATGGATTGAAGGGCATGTGAATCATAGCAGCGGTACAGGTCCATCTCTTTCCAGATCATTCTTGCAAAATATCATTTTGCAAGATACAGACGTTTGAATTCATCTTGTAAATAGATTGATATTTGCATACGGCGTTTAATAATGGAAGCCTTAAGACAATCATACCCAACACGATTCATCAAACATTATTATATGGCATATTGTACAAAATACCGGGAAGAAAAATATGCTAATTTTGATGATTTACTACAATACTACACAACTTTACATTTTTAGAATTAGTAGCTCTGTAACCATGAGCTTATATAACATCCCTACATCTGGAACTTTGTGTATATCTCTTTAATGGAAATCTAACTTCGAATTTCTAACGTCGTAGCCCATCCACGAACGACCTTTTAATCCTCGTCTTACAACAATACATTTCATGAATGGTTAGATTATCATTCATATCTTGTTCATTCCATTTTATATGCTTTTATGTATTTTAGTTCTACTTTTTTATCATTCTTTGAATTTTGATTTTTCGAGATTCCGTTTATTCCCCTGGCATACTGTTGATTGTTATTTCGGGCATGTAGTGGTTTCTGGGAGAGTTTCCTGGGATTAAAAGCATGCTTAAACCATGAAAAGGGGTTACAATCCCCCTTGACCTTTCTATAACCCCGTAAACACACATCTTCTTGTTTTAATCAATTTTCAATCTCATATTATAATGTTTTATTATATATATATATATATATATATATATATATATAAAGAGAGAGAGAGAGAGAGACAGATAACTCTGACTTAACGGCGCTGGGCCTGGACGTGTGCTGAGTGTGCGATGTTGCTCTCACGACGATTGACCATCTAACCGTATATCTTCGGGTGGGCCGGATTCTTTATGTTTACCAGCCTCCAAAAATAAATTTCGTTTTTTTATTTTTTACTATAAAAGCAAATCCAAATCATGATTCTGTTTGGTCTCATATTACATCTCAATAATGGGGTAGCCTAATGTTTTTCAATCACTGCACTGCAATCTCGTACCAGTTCTTGGAACGATTTTATGGTCTACCAAAATTGTAATTCAACGAAATGTGAATAAAACATAAGAATGTATTTATTAAAATAAAACTTCTGTGTAATGGTCATCCTAAGATATTAAGATCTAATTCCAAAAAAATTATACAATAATAAATTAGAAAGAATAAAGTGTTCAGGTAAATCTGTTTGTGTTCACTAGCTATGTTGGCTATCTATCACAAACCGTTATATAAGATAATCTCATTTTTGAATTGTCAGAGTGATTATGTTCATTCACAATTGGGAACCATTAATAATTCTGCCAAATGAAAAGACCGGTTTTGTTTTTATAGAACTCAACATGGTTAACTGCTATAACACTAATGTTTCTAAGTATATACCAAAATCTCTTATACTGCACTGTGTGCGACAATGAAATTAAAAATATGACGCGGGAAGGAAATGCCTTTCCCTACTGCTCAAATTAATTTTCATTTTTTTATCTCATAAAGCAGAGCCAACGGCTCTGCTGTGCTGAAAACACCGGTTCCCGTTAAATCACCGAAGTTAAGCAGCATCGGGCGCGGATAGTGCTTGGGTGGGTGATCACCTGGGAACACCGTTTGCTGTTGGCTCATTTAAGTCGACGTGGTGGCCGAACGGTCAAGGCGAGCGTTTCCAGAGAGCGCTCGGCTGCCACATTGTGGGTTCGAGTCCCACGTAAGACATGGACGTTGTGTGTTGTGGGCGCAGTGTGTTCCTCCCGCCTTTGGTGCTCCTGGGGCAACGTCCTAGGACGGCAAAATGGTTCACGATTTCGGCCGTACATAGGGCAAACGTCGTAAGTCGACATAGAGTCTAGTACTAGAGTCTAGTGCCTGGCCATTGGAAAAAAAATCTCATGAAGCATTAAATTGAGTTTAATTGAAGAAAGTAACATGGATACAATTTTCATATTATATTCAATTGAAATTTTTAATCTATCTTCGTTTCATTTGGCAACTGCAGTGCGAAACGTCTTCTGTCCTCAGAATTGAAAAAAATCTTAAATATCTGGAGATTGGTTCATATTAGAGCATTGAGTTTGGTCTTATTCTTTTAAGATTTACGCATAAAATAAGGATTTACTTGATACACCTGAGCATATGTAGCTTTTTATATTAGATTTTGAAAATTTTTGTGGGCCATTTATAAAAAAAAAAAATTATTTTTATCGAATCGTACCAAAATCTAATCAACACCAGAATAGCTTACAAGTGACTTATTTACAAAATTTTATGCAATTTGGTCAGTTAGTGCCTCAGCTAGAGTTACATACGAATTTTGCAAGTCAAAACAGAATGCTTTCGCAGAACAAGAAAAGAAAAAAAAAGACAGGTTTCTTTTATTTTGAATCATCCAAAATCTAACAAACAAATCTTAGTTTAACAGTTAGAGTGGATACATACAATTGCACAGACAGACCGATGTGCAGATGTCACATTTAAAATAGTTTCTTTGTGTTTGAAATGAGTAAATCCATCGAAAACTCGAGTTGCGATTTTCAACACGATTCCAATACCTCCCGTATACATTACCATATATAGTAAGGAAAGTAAAATGTATTTTTTCTACTGTTATGCTATGTCATTTTGGAAGCTCACCGCAAAAGTAGAGCAACTGATAGTATTGCAAGAATAATTTGGTAAAAACATTTTAGGGCTTACCAAATTTGTTGGCTCTATCGTTACACTATAAGAACTTATTTATTGATTTGCAAAATGATCATGTCAGGAAAATAGTTACCTTTGTTTTGGAACATTTCTTAATCCTGAAGTTGTTGATCACGTGGGTCAAGCACACTTTAACTTCCATCAAGGCAAATCTCATTCCCACACAGTTTCTGGGCCCCATACCGAACGGCATGTAAGCGTACTGGTGTCTTTTGGCTCGCTCTTCAAGGGTGAATCTGTATCAACAACATTAACAGATTAGAGTAGAAAGATTTGACAAATTATTGTCATTTATTTTCTGATTTTTATAAACGGAACAAAATCTTAAGATCTTTTTAGCTTCAAAAGAACTGTACTGTTCGTCCACGAAAAGTGCGAATATCTCAACTAGATTAATCCAAACGCGGTAGGCGGAGAAGGTAGAAAAATGCGCAAAAATACATCCTTGGATTTTAGTTATGATTTTGGTTGTAACCGTCACTCCTACTTTGCTCCTGGACTCGTTCTGTTATAAAGACACCCATCAAGAGACGCTTCAACTAACTTTGATTCCTACCAACGTACCAAAGCAGGTGCGGGTGTTTCAGTAATAAATTTCTTTCTCAGAGTTACTCAGATAAACAGGTTCTCGATTTCAATTCCCAGCCATCCAGTTTTAAAGTTTAAATAGCCTAGTCCATAGAAAATTTTCGTCTCTTTCAAAGCACAGGGATTTAGTCTATTAAGATCTTTTCACCGTAAAATTTTATTATGAATAGTTACATCTCCTTCTTTCTCATTCATACTCTTTGATACATTTGGGTTTTGCTTAAAATAATTTGCACAAGATATTATGAGAATTCCTTCCAGCTGTGCTGATGTCATGGGAGTTTCATCACCCATCTGCAGTTGTCCACTTGATATAAACATTCCTAGAAGAGAAGATATGATGGCAGAGTTAGTGACACGCTTCTCTCTCCATAATGACCTGCAAAAATTTGGCTTTGAGTCTTTTCTGCCAGTACCATTTTTTTTAGTTCGACTATGAATTTTAGCCGGAGTAGTCTTATTTATATTAGCCGAGTAGCCATCTTGTTATCAAATGACTGAACTTGTTTTTTCCTAGGTGATTCTAGAAAAGAAAACACTATTTCAAAAATATTGTTTGTTAAGTTACCTGAGAATTGTTAGCGCAGAACATGAATTTGATAGTAATAATTATTTTGCAGTTTTCACGGAATCGAGATTTTGAAGTTAAAAAAAAGTGCAGCATATGTTATTGACGATTGAGCTCTAGGCTATATTTTCACCAAAAAATAATAAAAAAATGAACTCCGGCGAACTTTATCTTGATGTATTCCCAATTTGCAGATTGCATGGGGATATCTTACGGACTCTCTACTTGCATTTTTACGACTGCGACGCAAGATGTTATTATATACCAGCGAGTTGCCTTTAAACTGGTATGTGAATGGATATAGAGAAGGGTGAGGCACTATATGCAAGATGGAGTGGGTTCTTTTATATCCTCCTCCCACCTCACCTAAGTGGTATATTAACCTGTAGATCGAGCCTTAAGTTATTCGGTACTCGTGAGGCAGTCTCTTCCAGGCGGCGGAGAGGAGCTGGTCCTGTTGCCCGTCTTTAGATCCGTCGGCGACCGGGGTCAGGCCTTCGGGATCATCTTCGGACCTCGTCCGGTGAATGATTTCGTCGACTTCGTTGTCTCGGCCATATTAATGCCGGTCGGTTCAAAGTAGCCATGCCTTACCCTTCAAATGCGGCATAAACAACATATGTTGTCGCGGTTGTTGGTCTTTAATCTTCGGCGCTTCGAATTTTTATATTAAGCATTTTCATATATCAACATTTCTTGAATCAAATTGTTGTCAATTTTTAAGTGTGAATTCGACATTTTGAATGATTGTGTAAGTGTCAAGTACTTCAGTGTGCAAGTGTCAAGTGATTGTCAATATACATACATCTAATAATTTAAAAACATTGTAAAAAAAATTCAACAATTTGTGCAATATAATTTTTTTTTAAATTGAAAGCCAAGGTAATGCAAATTTTAGTGAAATTCCTCCAATTATGCAAAAACAAAGTAATATATGAGTTGTTTTATTTTTATATGCCTATTTCATACTTCGATTTCCATTCTAAATATGTAGAGGTTGAAAAAAGAATTAAGTATGGCAGTGAGTATTATATACATATATACATATCTACATATTTATTTACTTAATTCTACTAAAATAAAAAAATCTATTTGTATTATGTACTAAAATATATCAGGATTAATTACAACGAGGCTATTGTATTTTAAAATTATGTTTGAGATCTCTTAAAATGAAATAAAATATTCAGAAAGGACATCTATAAGAAAATGAGTTTAAAATTTATTAAATGATATTCTATAAAATTTGTCTTCATAGAAGAATAAAATAAATGATTTTATTTATCAAAAAATAGGATTTTTTTTAGCATGTTCACAATGAATTTCCATTTCAAGGTTTTTATGTCAATATTTTATTACAGAACCACGGTATGATATTATTATTTTTTATATTTATTCGGTCAATCTTAATTTTTGCTATTGACATGAAGATCCCTTCCAGTGAAAGTAAGGTGTAGCGGTTTCCTTCTGGATATAATGATTATATTCAATTTTATTCTTTAAAGCTAGCAAGGCAAAATTTAAACTTTATGTTTCTATACAGAGAGAGTCCTTTTCCATCATGATTATCAAGACAGTACTAAAGTAAAAATTTCTCTTCTAAAATTAATGTGCAGTAGTTCAAAGCTTTGAAAACCTGACATTGATTATTTAAAGAAATATCGAACTCTCATTGCAGATAACAGCATTCGTGAACCGGTTTAGCGTCCTTCGGTGCTCTTCGCCACGGAGTCGCCGATATTTGTCATCGTAGCAAGGAAATTTATATGTCCCAATTTTATAGCCCTCCTTGGAAACCAATAAGCTTTGTCTTACAATACAGTCTGCGTCTAACTTTATAAATATTGAGCTCAAGCTGCACAAGGCTCCAATGGTCAAGTTTGTATTCACACAACCCATCTAAATGTCGATGTGGAAACGCATGCGTAATAACATAATATGCTTTTGAACAATGTATGAAAGCAACTCTTATTTATCAAAATTTAAAATACTGAATAAATATATATATTTTTAGAACTCTGCATATATTCAGCTATCATTGTCATGCGAACCATTCAGTATAATCTGGGTGCTATGACATTGACAACCGGCCTGTATTTTGTGCCCCGGGAGCAAAATCAGAAAGTTTTACTACCCTTTCTTATACCAAACTACATATGTGAAATTTATATAGTTATTTATATCTTTTAAACGTTTAATAACTGTTTATAGGTTTAACAATTGTTTAAAGGTTTATAGGTTTAATAATTGTTTAGAGGTTAATAATTGTTTAAATCATGAGTATAGAAGTATATTAAATGGAGACCAGACGAGCTCTTGGGGCAGACAATAAAAAGATAGTAGCACAAAAGTGAAAAGGGTGAATAAGTATATACTTAACTTTAAAAGAAACATTTTATTACGTAATTTACTAAAGTTTTGTGACTATTCATGATTGTGAATTTGATGATAGATGGACCTTATTTGTGATGGGCGAACATTCTTTATAGCAAAATTTATAATTTGAATGATTACAAAAACATATATAATTTTAACCAAACTATATATATTTCAACCAATTAACAATCGGTTTCCTAATTTATTCATACTTAAACAATCAGTTTGATTCATGAGTTTGATTCATCAGTTTGATTCATAATTATATAATCGATCTAATTGAAATACACCTCTGGCCCTAGAGCAACCAACCTTGTTACAAAATTATGTACTGAGGCAGTGTTAGCCTGAGTGTTTCTGCAATAATACACCTCGATCGAGCTTGTGAACAAATTGATTGATTTTAATGTTTTCAATTCTTATAGACTTCTAACCGGATTTTTTTTTCTGTTTATATATTACAATAATTACAATTTTATTAGCTTTCTCCAGAAGTATGGCTTTGTTAATTTGCCAAAAGTGCTTAAGAACCAATCTAATAGCATATAACAAAACTATTGCTAACTAATCAATATAATAAAAAATATATTTTCAGAACCTGTCAGGGTCGAATTTCTCAGGATTCGGGAAGTGTGTAGGATCTCTATGCATAGCATAGACTGGAATGGTAATATTCATGCCCTTGGGAATAACAATTCCAGTGTCAGTTAATTTGTAATCTTCGTCTGCTTTCCTATCTAACCTGAAAAAGAAGACAATATATCTAAAATATCGGAGTGCGACATTCCATTCGACTTTCTCATACATTTATATTCCATATATTATTTAGTTTCACTAGTACCATAACTGGTTTCAGAATGAAAAAAATATTATTAGAACAAGAAAGATCAATCATGCATAAGCATTGATTATGAAACACTTTCCAACTGAAATGTAATTTCATTTAAAAATTTCTAAAATGTGATTCATTCAGTGGTAATATCTTTTACATTATCACAGTACTACAGTAATTTATTATACTTAAATATTTAAAACTGTATCGAAATATAAATCATCTGATTCTTTATGCAAAATCAATGAATATTTCATTCATATAACTTGTATTCCAGACTCCAGAGCTAAATAATTTTGTGTGAAAAAAATTCAGCAATTCTTATGTAATTCATCTTACAATCGCTTGAGATATTTGCATTCTGCATATGTTAAAATTAGGCTTCCTTGAAGAAATAATAAAAGTTTAGGGATCATTTAAAATCACAACTATTGTAATTGCATAGGCACGGAATTTAGATACACAGATAATACACAGATAATATATATGTGTATGTGTATGTACTCAAAGTATTGGAATCGTGCCGAAGATCGGAACTCGAATTTTCAAAGGATCTACAAGTTTTGGGACTTCTAGAACACGCAAAAAACTACTTTTAGGAAGACGTCTGTGTGTCAAAGGGTGTATCTGTGTATGTTTCTGTGTGTCTGTGTGGATATTACATCCACTCTAATTGAAAAACTAATGGACCGAATTTCATACAATTTGGTAGGTATGTTTTTTGTGGGAAATCCTGATGTTCATTAGATTATAGAACGATTCGTAATAAAAGAATCTGCCTTCTTGGCGAAATGGCCGCAGAAATTGCCTTTATCCACTCTAGCTAAAAACTAATGAACCAAATTTAACAAAATTTGGAGTATAATATTTCAATAACCTACAAGTGATTTATTTACCAAATTTAACAAAATTTTGTATATAAATCATTTGTAGGTTATTCTACTACGATTCGGGAAAAAGGAACGGGCTATTTTTGCGAAATGGCCAGCAAAAATCGTTATATATAAAAATAAAAGACTACGTGTGCTCAATTATATCAATTAAATTCCTATTTTATATGTGATTTTTGACAACAAAAAGAATAAAACTAACCCCATTACTCTAGGACTAGCCGTTCTTGAGATATTCTAGTTTTTTCGCGTTTTCGCTACGCCACCTTTGACAATAAGTCCAGCTATCAAATGAGAACCAAATTTAAGTTTAACGTGTAAATTCAATGTCATTTAAAATGCTTATGTTGTGCAGATAAACTCAAATTATCATTAAATAAATAAAGAGAACGAATATGAGTCTGCAGAGAAAGACATGTGCTGTCCACATCAGAATTTTTAACAATATTACACCAATGATTTATAGAAGTGAACGGGGATTATTTTCAGGCCATTTCGAAAAAAATGTATGATCTATATTTAAAGATCCATCAAATTTTTGTCGAATAAAATGTTCAACAAATTTAAGCTGTGTACCAAATTTAACTCTCTAGGACGTAGGAAAGTGCATTTAAAATGCCATCAATTAAATTTATCATGAAGAGTTATATAAAATTTTAAAAAAATGAAAAATTGTTATCTACCAAATTTATTTTAAGATATGAAGCCACTCCCATATGCAAAACGTTTAAACAAAAGGAGAGATATTTATTATACAATATCTCTCTCTTTTCTTTCTGGAAGATATCCCAAAGTCAGAATTTAAACGAATTTGTTTTTTTCCCTATATTAAATAATTTTTTTAATTAAAAAACTACTTAACATATTTTACTGAATTTTTTTTTATATATTCTATGGGATAATGTGAATATTTCCTAAAAATTTCGAAGCAATTTGTGAATTTTAAATTTACTTAAAAAATGTTTGAAAAATTAGGTCCCATAGGGTTCAATGTATTTCATTTTTTCAACCCGGGTTCAATAAAAAACTAATTGGGTGATATTATTTATTTATATTCCCATAGGTCCTACAGACTGTCTGAACAACATACTAAAATTTCATTTTGATAAACTCATTTTTACGGCAGTTATCGTGCTAACGGACAGACAGACAGACAGACAGACAGACAGACAGACAGACAGACAGAATGAACAAAGTCATAAACACTTTTCAACTTTGTTGTAAAGTGTTAAAAACATTTAAAGTTACACGGTTTTAGTAAAATCACTAACAGGTAAAAAATAAGCTATCACAATATTCATGGCTATATTCGACTGAAAATAAAATCATTGGGCCCCTATAAATAATTGTATTTGGACATTATAAGAATTTTGAGGAAGGATTGATAACATAAAAGTGATAGCATAGATATGACATTTAGTAGTGACATATATAAGGAAATATTCTTTGACAATTTTGAATTAAAAGTTCGTTACTCTTATATATGTCCTTTTAAATGCATCACTTCTATTGCTCCTTGAAATTCTGATTTCAGGATTGATCTGATTTCGAGATCAAATCTGAAAAAATCTGACGTGGGCAACACATGTCTTTCCTTATATAATGTAATGAATTTACTACTTTTACAGTAAAAAAAATAGGTTTTTCTTATAGTAAATACTAATATTCTTTCCAAGATATTGAATTTTCGATAATTGGTCGCCATTTTCATTGATTTTGCGTCATTTTTATCCATTTGGCGAGATTTTCGTTAATTTGACAATATTTCTAAAAGTCGCAAAGTTGGCGACATTAGGCCACAATCTCGCCTTGCTTTATGAACGAAGAAATAAGTTATTCTTACAGCAGATAAATGACTATTTTGGGGTTCAAATACAAAAGTATTACTCAAAGTATCGTTTTTCATGAATGGAACGAGCTAGATCCATGAGAATGACGCCACCTAATTTATCGCATGGCATTACATATGAAAAGTGAACATGTTTCTCAATAGGAATTTTTTTTTTTTTCATTTTATATGACATTTTGATAATTTTTTTGAAAAATGAGCAATATCTCGAGAAAGATTGATGTTAGCGTTCTAAAATTTATGTTAATCGTTTTCTAATGAACAATTACATAAGAAATGTCTATTTGCGTAACTTTATTAGTGGTTTTGATTTTTTGACGATTTTGTCATCATTTCATTCGAAAATTTAGGGGGATTCTGAACATTCGACTGCGTATAAAAACAATAGGCTTCCAGCGTTTACGGATTCTGATTTTTGTACCAAATTTGGTTCGAATCGATCCATTCGTTCGTCAGTTATCGTATCCACAGACTCACTGACACACACACACATACTTTCACACACACACACACACACACACACACACAGACATCACTTCAAAAATGTTTGATTCGTGATCAGGGATGCTTGAAACGTGCTCTGCCGTCAAAAACTCGAATTCGAATTTTCAAACCCGTCACAATACTTTCCTTATACATTATGTATATAAGGAAAGTAAAAATTGATTTCATGATTTGACCCAAACATAGAAACTAACCTAAATAAAACAGGGTAAAAATATTTTTTCATGAAATTCCATTCAGAATTTATTCTTTAAAATTTTTTCTTAAAAAATTAGTTTCTTTTTTTAAGGTCGATAATAACTTAACGATTAATAACATAAGTCAATAAATTATGCGCATTTGGCTGAATTGTGTTCAACTATAATATTTTGATAACAATAAATCCATGGCGCGTTTCATGCTATTATTTTTGCTCTCTAAGCTATACCATAAACATTGTTCCAGGTATCATCGTTCATCCAAAGAAAAAGTTGGTTAAATATAAAATTTTGAATAATTTCAAGTTTAATTTTGCTAAAAACAAAAAAAAAATGTACCAAGCTTTTATTTTCTACATAATTTACCTACCAATACAATTACATAGCTGTCTTTTTAGAATCTCAGCTGATATGATTATTAATGTTCAAGTAGAAGACGACGAGTTCAATGCACTGAATTGCATTTTGAGTCCTTCAAGCATATATTCTATTAAAGATATATTTATTTGACAATTTTAACTATTTCAAAATTTATTATTTATATATATTTATTTTATATTTATTTTTAAAAGAATGAACTGAACTGAAATGAAATTTGTATATTTATTTTTAAAAAAATGAACAAGGGGGTATCAAGTGCATTTGTTCTGTTCGAAATTGTTAAAAAATCGCATATGAAACAATTTTAGCTCACCTGACTGCTGGTGGGAAAATTCTGAGTGTTTCTGAAATCACATTGTCGAGGTATTTCATACCTTGGATAGCGTCATACGTCAGCTCTCCCTGTATAAAACCGATATAAAATATTAATTGAATTCAATAGGGTCCTTATGGTATTGCGTGAAAGTTCTTACAATTTTCGTAGTCTCGAAATTGTATTATCGTAACACTAACGCATTAACAATTAAGAACATTCATTTTCACACTAGGGGGGCATCGCCATCTACACGCTACGCTCACTAACCTCCGTAACTCGCTTAGTGAGTTAGAAAGTTTCTCGTTCTACTCGCTGACGCTTCGCTAAAACTTTCGTGCTTCATGCTACCCAGGAATTATACGCTTGTTAGGGGTCGTCTCTTGTTATCGTTTCCACCAGCCCAAAAGCTCGTTTTGTGAGCTTTTTTCTTTCCGGCAAGCGCAAACGACCTTCTACGTATCCCATACTCGCTGAAACCTCATGAACACCATGGACTTTCATCCATTTGCTCTCGCTCATTTATCTGAGCTCGCCAGTGGAGGGACAGCCCAGTGATTAGCGCGCAGGCACTGCCCACGGACGACCCAATTTTGATTTACGGCTCTTTCTCAATTGTCCCTGTATTCACGCGGATTGCGGGAATGTTAAATATGTGTGTCCATAAGTTCTTCGGAGAGGTTAGTGGTAGGGGCAGGAATGTACGGTTCATGGCCGCCCCAACTGGTTTTCAGTCTAAATTGGGTGGTACTTCTCGGCCGTCCAAACATATAACTTACACATTTGGTTAGTTCGGACGATCGTGGTTATAAAATTTGAGCTTCGCGCAGGGGTACCCCCCCCCCCCCACACACACACACACACGCGCGCAAACAATTATTAGCTGACGCTTGACAACACCCTTAACTCAATTCGCGAACAATTTCACCAAGTGCAGCCCCCAGATTACTACGCACACCAACCCCGAATCTCACTTCGTGAGTAGGAAGTCTTCATCTCCTACATCCTTCCTCTTGTGCCATTAAACCATAACCTACTTCCTGAAACTCACAGATCTTGCATCGCAAACTCTTTCGTGCTGCCTGCTATTATTATAATAATACAAAAAGCAACCGTTCAATTGAACGATTGCTTTTTGCATTACGAACAAATGCCAAAATTTCATAACTGTATGTTTGCCGTTTGTTCGTAATACAGTGAAAAAATATATTGCATTTTTTTACATTTTACAACATAGTTGAAAAGTGTTAATGACTTTCTTCATTCTGTCTGTCTGTCTACCTGTCTGCACGATAATTGCCGTAAAAATAAATTTATCAAAATGAAATTTTAGTATGTTGTTCAGACGGTCTGTGGGAACTATGGGAATGTAAGTGAGTAATATCACCCAATTAGTTTTGGATTGAACACGGGTTGAAGAAATGAAATACATTGAACCCTATGGGACCTAATTCTTCAAACACTTTTTAAGCGAATTTAAAATTCACAAATTGCTTCGAAAGTTTTAGGAAATATTCAAATTTTCCCATAAAATATATAAAAAAAATTTCAGCACAATATATTCAGTAGTTTTTAAATGAAAATTAAAATAATAATTACACCATTTATATGAAGAGGTCAAGTGACCATTATATGAAGAGATCACGTGATCCACTTCAAAATAAAATACAGCATCTACCTTATGTCAAAATCGTGATTTTTAAAGTTCTTTTTAATTCATATTTAGTGTTGTATCCGTCCTAAAACCGCTTTATTTTTGCTTAAATTATGTTCATCTACATACTGAAACAACGCAATTACAAAATATTTGAGTTTAAATGATCATCAAATTTTGATTATTTCTACAACGAAACCTAATTTTCACTTATGGAGAATGTAAACATCAAAAGATGTAGAATGAATTGTATAAAAATTGCTGCATTTCTTTAAAGTAAAAATTATTTAACTCATGGAGTCTGCAATATAGATGATATGAATGAAACATTCATTGATTTTACCCAGAGAACCAGACGATTTTTAGATGATGTTTTAAGCATAGTGTTAAATTACTTGTACCTCCATTGTTTTAAATTTTTAAATAAAATAAATTATTTTAGTGTTGCGATGAATGAAAGGAATGGAAAAATGTTTATGAATGAAATGTTGCTTTTATATAGAGACGATTTTAATTTCGATGACGTCATTTGAATAAAGTATATTTGTTTTCGATGAAGTTTTCAAATATAATAAATTATTGTAGTATTATGATAATTTAAAAAAACATTCGAGGAATATAACGCATTTTAGAGATGTATAAACCAGGCAATTTATATTTCAATGCTGTCATTTGAATAAAGTTCATTTGTTCTCGATGAAGTTTTGAAATATAATAAATTAATGTAGTATTGTGATAATTTTAAAAATATTACAGAGGAATTTATCGCATTTTAGAGATGTTTATATAAAATTTCATTGAAGTTGTAAAGTGTTTCATAATCAATGCTTTATGCATGATTGA
This sequence comes from Amaurobius ferox, assembly GCA_951213105.1. Taxonomy (NCBI): domain Eukaryota; kingdom Metazoa; phylum Arthropoda; class Arachnida; order Araneae; family Amaurobiidae; genus Amaurobius; species Amaurobius ferox. The sequence goes on along the minus strand of OX578135.1, from coordinate 115,714,962 downwards.
TCTTTCTTGTCTTCGAAGAAGTTTTATGTTTTCATATATAATAAATTAATGTAGTATTGTGATAATTTCAAAAATATTACCACAGCATGTATCGCATTTTAGAGATGTTTAAATAAAATTGCATTTCGGTAGGAAAGTGTTTCACAGTCAATGCTTTATGCCTGATTAATATTTCTTGTATTGCTATATATCGATCATTCACACGTTAAATAACCCTAAACACTATATTTCTCGAAAACATTTCAACGTCTCATTCTTAAAAGCCTATTCTAGCTCTCTATTTTATTGCTACGTATCAATCATTCACACGTTAAATAAACCTAAACACTCATATTATCGAAAAAATTTCAAAATCTCGTCTTTAAAAACTATTTTAGCATTCATTTTTATCACTTTGCGTTGGGTTTGTGTATCTTATACACACATACACATATCATCTAATTAAGCGTTTCTGCCTTCTTTAGAATGTTATATGTGTTAAATTTTAGTCCATGCTTAATGCCTTGTGTTAAATTTTACTCTATGCATAATGCCTTGCGTTAAGTTTAACAAAGTTCAAAATCGCCTTTAGCAGTTTTTGAAATACAGCAAATTGTATTTGCTAGCTTAAGATAAACAAGAAATATCAATCATGCATAAAGCATTGATTATGAAACACTTTCTAACTGCAATCTAATTTTATTTAAACATCTCTAAAATGCGATACATTCCTCCGTAATATTTTAAAAATTATCACAATACTACATTGATTTATTATATTTTAAAACCTAACCTTTCATAAAAATATGAACTTCATTCAAATGATGGCATTGGAATATAAATTGCCTGATTTAAACATCTCTAAAATGCGATACATTCCTCGGTAATATTTTGAAAATTTTCATAGTACTACAATAATTTATTATATTTGAAAACTTCATCGAAAACAAATGAAAGTTATTCAAATGACGTCATCGAAATATACCACACCTGGCTCTATAAAAGCAGCATCTCATTCATAAAGATTTTTCCATTCCTTTCATTCATCACAATACTATAATAATTCATTTTATTTAAAAACTTAAGACCATGGAGCTACAAGTAATTAAACTCTATGCTTAAAACTCCATCGAGAAACCCGTCCTTCTCTCTGTAAAATCGATGAATATTTCATTCATATCAGCTATATTTCAGATTTCATGAGATGAATAATATTGCGTTAAAGAAATGCAGCAATTCTTTTACAACTCATTCTACATCTTTTGGTGTTTACATTATCCATAAGTGAGAATCAGGCTTCGTTGTAGAAATAATCAAAGGTTGATGATCGTTTAAACTCAAATATACTGTAATTGCGTTGTTTCAGTATGTAGATGAACAGAATTTAAGCAAAAATAAAGCGGTTTTAGGACGAATACAGCACTAAATATGAATTAAAAAGAACTTTAAAAATCACGGTTTTGACATAAGATGGGTGCCGTATTTTATTTTGAAATGGGTCACGTGGTCTCTTCATATAATGGTCACGTGATCTTTTCATACAAAAAGTGTAATTACTATTTTAAATTTTATTTAAAAAAACTACTGAATATATTTTGCTGAAATTTTTTTATATATTTTATGGGATAATTTGAATATTTCCTAAAACTTTCGAAGCAATTTGTGAATTTTAAAACCGCTTAAAAAATATTGGAAAAATTAGATCATAGGGTTCAATGTATTTCATTTTTTCAACCCGAATTCAATACAAATCTATTTGGGTGATATTATTCATTTATATTCCCATAGGTCCCACTGACCGTCTGAACAAGCTAACGGACAGACAGACAGACAGACAGAATGAACAAAGTCATAAACACTTTTAAACTTTGTTGTAAAGTGTTAAAAATCGTATTTATTAAATTTCGCTTAAGAATAGTATGCATATAAAAATATATGTTATTTTCCGTAAGAAAATTAACAGCTATGTTGTTTTTCAAATGTTGGAAATCACAAAATAATCTTTTTCAGCTGTATAGTCCCGTGAATATATGTGGAGATTCACTGGCACTTCCATAAAGATATCCTTCATCAAGCAGCGTGACATATGTGTGTGTGTGTGTAAACGCTTACTGTATCCACATTTTTCTAGTACCGCAGATGCTTTAAACAGATCCCCTCTGTTCTGTCTGTGCAAAGGATTAGGAGGGGGGGGGGCGGGACGTTAGCATTTATATCATTTTACGAATCTTGAGCATTGAAGGCCCTAGGATTCTTAAGGAGCTGCTTTTTAACACTTTACAACATTGTTGAAAAGAGTTTATGACTTTGTTCATTCTGTCTGTCTGTCCTTTGGCATGATAACTGCCGTAAAAATGATTTTATCAAAATGAAATATTAGTATGTTGTTCAGACGGTCTGTGGGACCTATGGGAATATAAATGAATAATATCACCCAATAAGTTTTGGATTGAACCCGGGTTGAAATAATGAAATACATTGAACCCCGCGGGACCTAATTTTTCAAACATTTTTTAAGTGAATTTAAAATTCACAAATTGCTTCGAAAGTTTTAGCAAATATTCAAATTATCCCATATAATATATAAAAAAAATTTCAGCACAATATATTCAGAAGTTTTTAAAATAGAAATTAAAATAGTAATTACACCGTTTAGATAAAGAGGCCACTTGACCATTATAAGAAGAGATCACGTGACCCACTTCAAAATTAAATATGGTATCCATCTTATGTCAAATTCGCTATTTTTAAAGTTCTTTTTAATTCATATTTAGTGTTGTATCCGTCCTAAAACAGCTTTATTTTTGCTTAAATGATATGCATCTACAAACAGAAATAACGGAATTGCAATATATTTGAGTTTAAATGATCATCCAACTTTGATTATTTCTACAACGGAACTTAATTTTCACTTATGGAGAATGTAAATACCAACAGATGTAGAATGAATTGTATAAGAATTGCTACATTTATTTAAAGCAAAATCATTTCGCTCATGGAGTCTGCAATATAGCTGATATGAATGAAACCTTCATTGATTTTTCATGGAGAAGATGACGACGATTGTTTCGATGAAGTTTTAAGCATAGAGTTAAATTAGGTGTACCTCCATGGTTATAAATTTTTAAATAAAATACATTATTATAGTATTGTAATGAATGAAAGAAATGGAAAAATGTTTATGGATCAAATGCTGTTTTTATAAAGAGAGCTGGGCGATTTATATTTCGATGAAGTCATTTATCAATTAACTGTCACCAGTCCAGAGGTATCTGTTGTTTATATTCGGTGTTCAGAAAGTCATTTAAAGGGAAAATGTTAGATGAGTGTTGGCATTCCCATATTCAATGTTAAAGGTATTTAAATAGTCTGGTGTTAAAAGCATGCTTTAAATGGCTGAATAAAAAAAAATGTTGTTGTTAATGAATATGTACTGACGTTATAGGTTAAGAAAATATGTTGTATTAGGTTATGAAAGTATCAATAATGAAAATTAGTAAATTAATGAGGAAGGAATTGTGTTAAAATAAATATGCTATGCAATTTGTAAAAAAAGTGTAGTTTTGCAAAAAATATCAGTAGTTAGATATATAAGTGTGTAACATTACCAGGTGAATATGCATATGTTTAAAATCTTACGAAATTGTCAAAATTTAATTTTGCTTCAGTTGAAAGCTTGATCTGATACAAATTTGATGAGTACATAACTTATATATATATATATATGAATATATATAGTGCATGATGTGTGCTAAAAACTTTTAGTTGTTACAACAAGACTTTGTTCAGACTGCAGTTCTATGACGAAATTGTTCCAAGGAAAAATGCCAGTTACAGAGTTGTAAGTGACTCGAAATTTTTCGAACTTTATTGGTGTTGATATTTTGTTTTTTTCTCCGCGGGGAGATATGTGAGACCTTAAAAAGATCTCACACTAGTATTGTGAGACAGCTTTATGCCAGTAAGTTATTGTGTCTGAAACATCAGACAATACCTCCAGTCTCAATGACGCCAAAGTTTACAGCATGCTCACCCAAAGGTCAGAAAACCATAATTTTAGGGGTGTCAACAGAGGGTGTCGAACGAATCTAAAAGTAAGGTGAAGCAACAACATTGGGTAAAAAGTTAACCAATTAAGAATATGCTTGTCGCGTCACCCTGAAGGCCGCAAATGAGAGCAAAGGAGGAGTGTCAGTCCTGAGGAAAATGAGCCACAACCTAAGACAGAACGAAAGAGAAGAACGATGACACTTGGTGAATACAGAGTTACCCGGAACGACTAGATATATGGAGATAACAGACTAATTATATGATATGTGGAGATAACAGATATAAGATATGTGGAGATAACAGACTGATCGGCGAAATACTTGCTGGTGACCAAGCCAAGACAGCCTTGATGATATGCATTCCTCAAACATACAGGTCTGAGTACATTTTAGGCGTTTTACCAAGTGGTCTCACATTGTCTCCTTCCGCTGAAATAATATGAATAATTGTTGTAATTAATTAAGTATTTTATGTTTTTAATAAATGATTTATTGTTAAAGTTAAAATGGTGCAATCAATTTAGTATTATATTAATTAATATTCTTTTACAGAACTCGCGTGGAAGATAAATAATTGGAGGGTTTTATCAGCAGCATAACGTAATGTATAATTTAGTGAGTTCCACGAATACGATCAATTTACGACCATGTCAATTTAGCAATAGTGTAATAATAATATTATTATATATCGTTTATTTTGCACCACAGAATGTATCGCATTTTAGAGATGTTTAAGCCAGGCAATTTATATTTCAATACCGTCATTTGAATGAAGTTTATTTTTTTTCGATGAAGTTTTAAGTTTTCAAATATAATAAATTAATATAGTATTGTGATATTATTAAAAATATTACCAAGGAATGCATCGCATTTTAGAAATGTTTAAATAAAGTTGAAGTTGGAAAGTGGTTCATAATCAACGCTTTATGCAGGATTGATCTTTCTTGTTTTCTCCTAATTAGCATTTCTCAATTTTCCCATTGTTTACCTTTTATGTTTAGTGTTCCGTACAATACTAGAATATTTCGTACTCTATAGTTAACTATTGCCGTGAATTCGGTTTTCAATCGACACATTCTTCAGGTAATTTCCTTTTCTACAGAATGCGTTCAAATACAACTAGTTGTGTTTCATTCAACCACTCAAAGATACATATGTATAGCTTCTGTTACTTTGCAACAATTTCTATTCTTTCTACATTGGTATCATCAACCGTTTGTTATAAATTCTGTTGCATGACATAAAATATTGCAGGTCATGCACTGCGTTATCATATTCCGTTTTCTTAACTAAAATATTATCCTTACCATTACCATACTCTTACCTTTGCAGCTGTGAAAAAAACCATATTCCTTTATGAGTCAATTTTATTTATACCGCGCTGATAATACAGAGGTAACGCTGATAACACTAATTCCATTCAATATTCTTAATTTACTTACTGGTTGTTATTATATTCCACAACGGTCAATCCAATATCTATGTACTTAAAGTTTAAAAATATTAGTTTTTACTTTTCTTATATACATAGTATAATATATAAGGAGAGTATTGCGACAGAATGGAAAATACGAATTCGAGTTTTCGACAGGAGAGCACGTTTCAAGTATGCCTGATCACGAATAGAACATTTTTGAGGTGATATGTGTATGTATGTGTGTGTGTGTGGAGATGATATCTCACAAATTAATGGAGCGATTCGAATAAAATTTGGTACGAAAATTACAATCCGTGAATACAGGAAGCCTATTGTTTTTATACGCAATCGAATGTCCAGAACCTCCCTCAATTTTCGAGTGAAATTTTGAAAAATAATTAAAAATTCAAAACCTTTAATAGAGTTACTCAAATTGAGAATTCTTATGTAATTTTTCTTTTTAAAACAATTGAGATAAAATTTAGAACGCTAGCATGAACCGTTCTAGCGATACTGCACATGTTTCAAATAAATTTATCAAAAAATCCCATAAATTAAAAAATATATATATTAAATCTTGAGAAATATGCTCACTTTTCATATATAATATCATGCGATAAATTTGGTGACATTATTCTAGTGGATCTAGTTCGTTCCATTCATGAGAAAATATACTTTGAGTAATACTTTTGTATTTGAACGTCAACAGTCTTATCTAGTATAAGAATAAATTATTTTTCCATCCATAACACTTGGCGAGATTTTAGTGACAAATTTGGCGGAATGTCGCCACCATGGCGACTTTCTAAATGTTGCCAAATTAACGAAAATTTTGCTAAATGGATAAAAATGATGCTAAATGAATGAAAATGACGACTAATTGACAAAAATTCAATATCTTGGAAAGAATATAAGTATCTACTATAAGAATAACCCTTTCTTTTACTGTAAAAGTAGTAAATTATTTGCATTATATAAGAAAAGCCATGTGGTGCCCACATCAGATTTTTATTTATGTTTCAATAGGCAAAGTATGCTTTTATTTTGAAAAAAAAAATTACAGTTTCGTGTCAACTAAATGTTCGGGTTTTCATTATAAAAATTGTAGACTGTTGAGAATTATCAATTTTGATTGTAATGAGTATTATGATGCGATGTATACTATTCATTATTTAATATTGTAAAATTCTTCTAATGATGGACGCGATTGATCGAAAAATGTCAAGAAATGTTAGCGAAATTTTTAAGGTGTTTTAATACAAACGTGTGCAAGATTCGCTTTATTAACACTTCACAACATAGTTGAAAAGTGATTATGACTTTGTTCATTATGTTTGTCTGTCTGTCTATCTGTCTGTCTGTCCGTTAGCACGATAACTGCCGTAAAAACGACTTTATCAAAATGAAATTTTAGTATGGTTTTCAGACCGTCTGTGGGACCTATGGGCATATAAATGAATAATATCACCCAATTAGTTTTAGATTGAACTCGGATTTAAAAAATGAAATACATTGAACACTATGAGGCCTCATTTTTTAAGCGATTTTAAAATTTACAAATTGCTTCGAAAGTTTTGGGAATTTTCAGTAAAATATGTTAGGTAGTTTTTTAAATAAAAATTGTTTAATAGAGGAAGAAAAACAAATTCAATTTAATTCTGACTCTTGCTTATATTTTCCAGAAAGGAAAAAGAGATATATTTTATAATAAATATCTCTCCAAGAGTTTAATTACTTTATATATAACATAAGTTTCACATTTTAAAATAAATATGGTTGATAACAATTTTTCAATTTTTTTTTAATTTTATAAAACTCCTCATGATTGATGGTCGTCTGTCTGTCTGTCATGTTATACTTATTTGATGACATTTTTAATGCACTTTCCTACGTCATAGAGAGTTGAAATTTGGTAGAGAGCTTATATTTGTAGAACATTTTGTTCTACAAAAATTTGGTGGATCCTCAAATGTAGATCCTACATTTTTTTCGAAATCGCCTGCAAAAAATCCCCGTTCACTTCTATGAATCATTGGTATAAGTTTGTTAAAAATTCTGATTCAAGTAGCACATGACTTTCCCGACAGACTCATATTCACGTTTCCTTTAGTTCGCCAATAATCATTTGAGTTTATATGCAGAAAATAACCACAAATATTTTAAATGACACTGGATTTGCACGTTAAATTTAAATTTTGTTCTCATTTGGTTAGCTGAACTTATTTTCAAAGGTGGCGTAGAAATAACGCAAAAAAACTCAAATATCTCAAGAACGGCTAGTCCTACAGTATTGGGGTTGGTCTTATTCTTTTTGATGTTAATAATTACGTATATATATATATATATATATATATATAAAATAAGCATTTGATTGATATAATTGAGCATACGTAGTATTGTATTTTTAGATTTAACTATTTTTGCCGCCCATTTCGTGAAAACCGCAGGTTCCTTTTTCCCAAATCGTACCATAGACTAGTCATTACCAGAATAACCTACAAGTGCTTTATATACCAAATTTTGTTATATTTGGTCTATTAATAGTTCAGCTATAGCGGATAAAAACACTTTTTGCCGGCCACTTCGCAAAAAAGACAGGTTCTTTTATTACGAATCGTACTAAAATCAAATGTACATCAGGGTTTCCCACCAAAAACTCACCTACCAAATTTTATGAAATTCGGTCCATTACTTTTTCAGTTAGAGTGGATACAATATCCTCACAGATACACAGAAATACACACAGACAAACACACATACACACACAGACGTCACGCTGAAAATAGTTTTTTCGTGTTCCAGAAGTCCCAAAACGTGTAGATCTTTCGAAAGTTCGAGTTCCGATCTTCGGCACGATTCCAATACTTTCAATATATACACACACACTAATATTATCTGATGTGTATTAACTGTGTATCTAAATTTTGTGCCTACGCAATTAAAATATATGGGATTTTAAATGATCACTAGACTTTTATTATTTCTACAACGAAGCCTAAATCTAATTTATGCAGAATGCAAATAAATCAAGCGATTGTAAGATGAGTTATATAAGAATTGCTGAATTATTTTCATGCAAAATTATTTAGCTCTGGAATCTGGAATACAAGTGATACGAATGAAATATTCATTGATTTTAAATAGAGAAGGAGATGATTTATATTTCGGTGAAGTTTTTAGCTTTTAGGTATAATAAATTACTGTACTACTATGATAATGTAAAAGATATCACCACTGAATGTATCACATTTTAGAGATGCTTAAATAAAATTGTATTTCAGTTGGAAAGTGTTTCATAATCAATGCTTATGCATGATTGATCTTTCTTGTTATTTTTATTTTATTTCCTTTTAAAATTTGCCGAAGAATTTTTTTTCCAATGGCCAGGCACTAGACACTTCGTCATTCGCCCTATATTCGGCCGTAATCGTGAACCATTTCGCCGTCCTAGAACGTTGCCCCAGGTGCACCAGAGGGGGCGGAACGCACTGCGCCCACATCACACAACATCCATGTCTTACGTGGGACTCGAACCCACAACGCGGCGGCCGATCGATCGCTGGAAACGCTCGCCTTGACCGTTCGGCCACCACGCCGATTTGCCGAAGAAAATAAAATGCTATATTTCTTTTGAGTTTGATTACGTAAGCAATTTTAAAATTGTCTACATATTCGGAACATCAAATATTGTTTGCATTTGTGGTCTTGTTGGCAAAATTGCAAAGAAGGTATCTAATTTTTACACTACGTAAGACGTAAACATTGGAATGTATGAAATACGTAAAATTGTTACTTCTAATAAAACGAAAGTTGTTGTTTAAGCCCCTTGATCTAGGAAACGCTCAAGTACAAAAGATCACGCCGCCCATAAAGTAATGAGGGTATACCCTTCCCTGTTCCTCTAATACAGTGTTCTTCAACCTTTGTCATATCGTAGAACCCTTTTTAGAGATATTTTTTATGGAACCCTTCGTTCACAAGCACACCCAGATTTGATTTTAGGGGAGATGTGTCATATTACGTATTACATGTTATGAACAAGGTGCATCCCTGCCTTTGTTATAAAAACTTTATATAAGATATAAATTTGCATTAATTCAAACAAGAAGATAAATATTCCATATAAAGTATTTGTATTATACATACATATGTCGAACATTCGAATTATAGTATCGACTCGCGGATCCCATAAAGCGTTTGATTGGAACCCTAGGGTTCCGCGGAACACAGGTTGAAGAACACTGCTCTAATAGAACACCCAAAGAGAGACCCGCAGTCGAGAAGATGAGAGGGAGTAGTTGTAGAGAAAGAACAGGTGCATCTCTGTGTCCTAGTTCACATCTCATATCCTTAGTATGGCCTCTCCTTAATCTGGCCAATTCTGTCTGAATGGATCTAGGGCTATCATATTGAAGCGATATTCCAGGCCTCTTAGCCTATTGCCAGTGATGACATGGATGAGTGTTTTGACAATTCCTAGATCTAATCAAGGTTTGAATTTCAGAAGCAGTGAGAAAATTGTTCGAATGTGAGTTCAGATGACAGACTTCATTGGCTATGGAGTATCATTATCACAAACATTAATATAAGAAGGAATCCATTGGATTGTAATGTATCTAAAATTCTTCATCTCATATAATAAGGTGATGGTGTCCTGGCTATTCTTGTTAGTGATTTCTGGCCAATTAAGGTGTTGAATATAACTTTTATTGTATGTTAGAATACAATCAGTATCATAATCAGGGGATTTCATATATTTTAAGGCCTCTGTAATTGTTAGAAGTTCAGAGCGAAAACCCGATCAATTGTCAGTGTTCCTAATCCTAAGGCTGAGATTCCCCCTCCGAATTCCTAATAAAAATGCACTACCGTTTTTACAATTGTTATGCTTATTGTCATCCGCATATATCTCCAAAGCATTAATAGGTATTTTATGTGTGATTTCCAAGATAAATTGCCCAAGTAATTCAGAATGCAAAAGCTTTTTGTAGAATCTGAGCAAAGCTCTACTGAAAAATTAATGAGCAAGGCATTCAGTGGGTTCAAGACAACTTATGAACACAGTAGGCTCAATCTCAAAATCCATCAAACTCTATTTAAGGGTGAAGCTTAGTGGATAGTCCTTTTTAAGTCTTTGATTGTTTTCCCAGTTTATAATATTGTCGAATCGACTTTAGAACACCTACTCAAGCCATTTTATGGAAATAATTGTTGTTTTCATAGGATTATATGCAAGTCCGAGGGTTTGTTCCGAGACCGTTATTTCTGTTGCCAGTACTGTCTAGAAGTGTTGTTGTTGAAACCCAGACCGTCCGACCTACCAGAAAGGTGTAAGGTAACTGTTTGGACGGTCGGGAAGTGCCACCCAATTTAGACCGAAACCCAGTGGGGGAGGCATCCACAGGGACCGTACCCTCCTTCCCCTACCACCAACCCCTCGGAAGGACTTTCGGACCCACATGTTTAACGTGATCGTACTCCGCATGAACACGGCGGCAGTTTTGGCAGTGGCTGGAATCGAACCCGGGCCTATCGAGTGCAACTCCAGCGCGCTAACCAGTGGGCTACCGCGCCCCTGTCTAGATGTGTAGAAGACACAGACCGTCCGACTCGTCCAGAGGACTGCTTGTCTAGAAGTGTGAAAGCCCCAGGCCGTCCGGCTCGTCCAGAGGACTTAGAGCAGCGAGATGGACGACCGGTTGTCTAGAAGTGTGGAGGACTTCAGAGTTTTACGTCACGAATACAGGTGCGAGTTGTCCAATGAGAGTCGGATTATTGAGTAACGTGGGAGTTGTCAAAAGGACGGTCCGGGCTTTTTTCGATCTTGAACTTGAAGGTGGTAGGACGGTCAGAATGCACGGCGATATAGAATTAAAATTCTTTAATTTCGATCAGTGCTTATTTAAACGGTATGATTTACAAGGTGTTGAAGGCCGAGACCACACGACCAACCCTAGGGCATATGACAGCTTAATGTGTGGTCGGGATTTACAATGTGTGTGATGAGACAAATGACGGTCATCTAGTTTGCGTATTGGTTATCCAGAGATCTAAATTTTCATCTCCAAGAATGGTAGTGCCGTGAATTTCGAATAACCAGATATTGCTTGGGTCCATCATGGACCCGTCCACGACTGGTGTCCCACTCGATAATGTGTGTTCTCCTGATCTCCCCTCTCCTCACTCCGGTACCGGTAATATCTGATGTTTATTTCCAATAATCTATGAGTACAACTTTTGGTATTGTTGACAGCTATGATTTTCCATTTTTCAATCAATTGTTATAACGAGTGGATAATGGACATGGATCGTCAGTATATGCAAAAATCTGATTATTTACGATTAGTAATAAATAAATATATATTCAGTTAAATTCTGTTATGCTTTCCACTGTGTGATTGATTTAATGTGTGCTCTTACCATTATCTTCGAGTTAAGGCTGGCCAACCGATTCATAGAATCGGCCGGGGAAAAAGAACCTGGACAAGGAACTGTTTTTTTCACAACGCAAATTCGATCACTCGTTGGTAAACTAAAACCGTTGCCAAATCTGGTACGGTGTTAACTTCATACTTTACCTCTTCTCAAATCTAATATAAAAACATATTTCACAATATACTCTGCTTTTTTTTTCTAAGATCCCATGCTTTTCAGGTTATCAATATATTTTAACATATTAATAAGTATTCTGTGAGATAAAGGTTTTAAATTAGCTTCATAGAAAACAATTTCAGGTGGACAACTATTAGGTAGGCAAGTAATGATCATCACTTAATTGTACTCTCTCCAATTTCAAAATATTAGTTTCAGAGGCAGCTTGGAAAATTTGGAAATCGTATTCCAAAACTGGAGGAATAAAATTGTTATAAGTAATCTTTAAGGTGTCAGTGTCTTCTCCCCAGCCTCTATCAAAAATACATTTGAGGTGTTGCAATATCTTTCAACTTTTCTCTACAATGCATTCAATATCATTATAACTGATAATTTCAGGCTCCACAATGTATCTCAATTATTTGGGGGTGTTTGGGGTGTTTGACACACTGTAGTAGATGACCCTTTAAATAAATTTTAGGCATAGTGTTGAAAAGGTGCCTATTAGTAGTAAGTGTAGTAGTCGGATTTTGCACGGTTGAAGTTCAATTTGAAATCATCTGCATAAGATTGAATGGAAACTGAATTTTTTAGTTCAGAATAAATTTTTACCAGACTTGAGTTGCTACACCATAGGATGATATCATCCTCGAAATGTCATATTTCATATATAAGGGGGAGATCACAATTCTATTTCAGCAGTAAAAAGGGAGAAAAGAGTCGGACTGAGTATACTGATCCCTGAGGAATTTCCTGACTCTGTCTGTGTCAAGTGGATAGAGAGTTGTATTTCACCCTAAAAATATGTATTTTAAAGAAAGTCAGCGATCCAAATAAGTGCCTTGCTGTAGATATTAAAGCTGGAGAAGCACTTATTAATCAGTTTATTCTCCCAAACTCTATCAAATGCTTTGACAAGTCTAAGAGAACAACCGCCACTGCATGTTTAGTAAGTTTACAATTTTGAGCATTTCTAGTCGTTGAGTAAAGGGTAAACTATTATCAATAGTACTGTGGCTTTTGTTGAAGCCTAATTACTTCCTGGGAAGCAAATTAGATTAATGAATATGGTTTAAAATTCTACTCAGGATAATATTTTCTATGAGATTGCAAACAAAACTTGTAAGAGCGATTGGTCTAAATTAATTGATCTTTGCATAAATTGTCAATTGGAATTTGCATGTACCCGAACCACAAGCCTCGCAAAAATTTTGAAACGAAGTCGAAACGTCGCGATGCTACTTCAGGATTATTATTCTCATAACCCGATTAAAGCCACTGTAGTAATTAAATTTTTAAGTTCCAAATACTTACATTGTTCTGTCTCAAGGCATCGTCCAACTCCTTTATCAGTTTCTCTTGGATATCTGGGTTTATGGCCAGTAAGTAAGTTGCGAAGGATAAAGTGGACGCAGTTGTTTCGTAACCAGCCAGGAAAAATATTATACACTGGCCTATAAGCTCGTTAAATGATAAGGCTGGAAAGGAAAATGAAAAATTATTGCAAACAAATGCTATAGTACTTGTTGATAGTTGACAATAGTTAACCAGACCAGTCCGTTTATTGTAGTTTCAGCCAGTGGCGTTTATTCAGTTTTTAACTATCGGTTTGTTGAGATATATATCATTAAGCTCGTTTTTGGATGTTAATTTTTTTACAAAATGTGTGGTAAATTTAAAATTTTTGGTGATATTTAAAAATTACGATTAAGTATTCTTACTATTAAATATTTTTAAATTAATATCACCGTGTATTTTAAATAATTAACAGCTTATTTCGAAATTCTTATTTTAACTGACTTCTCGAATTTTATATTACTAGACCAGCTTCGCGAGTCTCTAGGCTTCGCCTCGCTGAGCCTTTTAGTGCCGCCTACTACGACGTACTACTGACGTAATACGCCTGTTGGGGATCGACCCTTGTTAACTAACATTCTCAAACCCTGGAACTCGTTTTGAGAGCTCTTTCATTCCGGCCAGCGCATACGACCGCCTACTTGTCCTGAACTCACTAACGCTCATAAAACTTCAAGATTCAACCATCCATACCTGCCTCTCATTATTCGGAGCTCTGCGCAGGCGTGGTGCACCCGTTGACACTTCTCTTCTTTATTAGCTAACATTCATCTTAAGTCGTTTTGCGAATAATTTCATCAAGCTTGAGATAAACTTAAAAAACGCGAAATTTTTCAAACAGCAGCGGCGGCTACTTTTTTTAAATGTAGAGAGATGCTTTTTGGCAGTATGTACCAATGCATTTCTGTTTTAGATATTATTTTTCAAATTACACGTATCTTGTTTCTGTCTATATTAAAAGAAGTAGCTGAGGTAGCAGCCGTTTTTTTGACAAATTTCGCTCAAGTTTCTCTGTCACGTACCGCGAAATCTATAACATATTAAAATATTACTTGGTATATTTGTAGAGAAATATTAGGAGATAAACCGTTATAAACCACTGATACAAACCATTTTTCGATTTAAAATTTAGTTTAGGAAATATTTATTGTCAAAATCAAAGGAAAAGTATTTGAGCTGCGAGTTCGAGTTCCGGAGAGACTAGGGATAGCAAGACCTCGAATTTTTATTCGCATGCACCTACATAGTTAAATTTTTGCAGGATGGAGCTCTTTTTTTTAAAACTCCGATTCAGTTATTGAGGTTTTGCAGAAACGTTACAAAATGGCCCAGGACTGATTTATTGAAGCATTAAAAACACTAAAGTACAGATATTTATTTTTAAACATGACTAAAACGTTAGTTAATGCACTTGGGACAGTGTGAAATGTTAACAATCATATATATGCCTTATCGTTTACACTTACTAACAAACAGAGCGTTTTGCAGCTGTTGTTGCCATGCACATTACGATTTTACTATTATATTGCACAACAATTATACTTGTATGTTTTATTATTGTAAATATCTTTATACTGAAAACGTAAGATGATACTTTGCCAATGTATTACGAACAAACGGCAAAACGTACCTTTCTGAATCTCTGCATATAATCCCGTATATGTATAAGAAGGGGGAATTTTGATTTTAGTTAATTAAATATAATTAAGTAAAATTTTTGTGAGTGGCAAAGAGTGGCGAATCCCCAACGGATGCATAAAGCCTGTCACGAGCTCCGATTAATTAGCGGCAGCGAATGGAGGGCAGAACCCTTGGGTTTTGTAAGCGTGAGCGTGCATAGGGCACGTAGGGGTCGTTTGAGCCAGCCGGATTATAAGAGCTCGCGAAGTAAGATCCAGGACTGGTGAAAGTCAGTTAGCAATGGACGGTCCCCAACGGGCGTATTTCGCCTGAGTAGCAGGCGGATAAAAAGTGCTCGTAAAGTGAGAGTGAGCTAGCGAGAGTCAGCGAGTTGCAGGCGGAGCCCCCCGACTCAAGAAGCGAGTTACGGGGATTGGCGAACATAGTAAGCAAGGGGTGGAACTCCTAGTACTTTGTAAAATTAAATAATTAAAAGTAAAATTAATTAAATAATTGAATTATTAGTAATTAAAAGTATTAGTATTAAATATTAATTAAATTAAGTATTTAATTAAATAATAAATTATTAATATTAAATAATTAAAAGTAAAAATTAAATTTTTCACGTTCTGTTCCCTAAAATCGAAAAAGTATGCTTGTTTTATTAAAAGAACCTTTTAAATCGTATATTTGGTTACCGAAAATAAAATGCATATTCATCTCAATATTTATTAAATATAAAAATGTGAGAAAACTTTGTCATTAAAAGACATGGAGTACAGAGTACATACCAGCGAGCCCTCATGGAAGAAAGCTTTAAAGTGCATATTGGATTAAAATGGACAGAAATGCATAAAAATTTTCAATATTGATTAAATCGGAAAACGCTAGAATTCTGTGCCGTTGATCAGAGGGAATGCAGTTGAATCATATGGATCGACAGAGGAAGTTATGGAAAGAAATGGACGGTCACTGGGGGCAATTGAAAGAAATAGAGAGTCCGATCAATTAAAGTTGGGAACCGCAAATCTACATAAGACATTGTGGTTAATATATTTTTAGATAAATAATTTTTTCCCACTTACATTTCTTATACACGCTCGTGAATACTTGATCATTTTCATCTTTTCCATAGTTTTCTGTAATATCGTTCTCCTTTTCTGCCAAGTCCACATTATCTTCTTCACCCACTTCTTGTGCTGTATCCATCAGCAGTTGCAAGAAATCATTTCTCGTCTACAAGAAATAAAAGTCTATGATTTCCACATGACCAGCGGATGGGGGAGGGGGGGTTGCTTCTTAACTTATTGATCGGTCGGTTGCAGTAGGATATTGAAAGTGCTAATTATTATTTATAATCATAACTATTAAGAGAAGCAAGTTGATTTTATTAAGCGAATAATAGAAAACAAACAAGTTACACAAAATTTTAGATTTCTTTTTAACTATGGACAGGCACTGATACATCGGCCAGAACAGTAAACCAATTACCCGTCACATGAAGCTGCCCCGGCGCACCAGTTGGGACGGTACATAATGCGCAAAACAGAACAATATCTATGCCCGCAGGTAAAACTCGAACCTAGAACCTAGCAGCCGAGCGAGCACGATGAAACGTTTGTCTTTGATCGCTTAGCCACCGCGTCGGCAAACTTTTGATAACTTATGTAACATTTTGTTATTTTTTTACTTAGGCCGCTAGCTCCCGGCACGTGCCTGTCGGCTACGAAAGCATGTCACGGCTAACGATTGAAAGATCGTTGATATCGGTTCGATATATCTAAGATTTCTAAAATCAAACCGATAGAAAAAATAGAGAAATATATCCATTCGCTACGTCGCCGTAAAACCCGCTGCTCTACAGTACATGGCCACAGATACCGCTATTCGAACAGGCCATGGTCAATATTAATCATCAAATCAACAATAGTCATCATGTCAACAATACTAACGATCAATAACAGTTCAATCTACCATCCGTACGAGTGCAGTTAACATTAAAATAATTTCTTTCGAAGTATACTAGGGGGTTCCGCCCCTTGCTTGCTACGCTTGTCAACTATGGAACTGTCTTGGCCTATGTATCATCAAACTGCAAAATTTTCAACGGTTGCAAAGTTTTCTAATATTTACAACTTCAGGGGGTACCACACAACAAAATGTTCGGTTTTCTGAATGAATGGGTAACGCATCATTTAAAATGTGATGGAGGCTTGAAATTTGGTACATGGGCCTATCATTTTGTAAAAAAGCCAAGACGAATAGAGTTTTTCAAATACATTTAAAGGGATAGGTGCTCCACACAAAAACTTTCGAAAGGTGAAATGACAGAAAACGATACTTCGCGATGAGATAGAGACTTTAAATTTGATGTAATGGTAAATAGATCAAAAAGAAAAAATGTACAATTTCAGTTTTCCATAATTTAATACTTTAGGGTGGCTACAAGCTAAAATGTTCGGTTTCCGAATAAATTAAGAGTACCATTTTTAAATGGGAGAGATTTGCAATTTTGTACACAGGTCAATCGTTAAATAAAAACCTCTGAAAAAATCGAATTTTTAAAAAGGCATCAAATTTTTGTAGAGGGGATGCTCAACATCAAAACATTTGAAAGGTGAAAGAATAGAAAAGAAAGCTTTTGATGAGATAGAGACTTTAGAAAAGCGAGCTTCGTGCTGAAATAGAGTCTTCACGTTTGATGTATGTATACATAATTCGACAGAAAGAAAGTACGTAATTTTAGTTTTTTAATATTTGATACTTTAGTGTTTGCCACAGACTAAAGTTTTCGATTTACTGAAAAAGTAAATGATTAACGCCTTATTTTAAATGAGATGTAGACTTGTAATTTCAGTATGAACGCCCCAAAAACAATGCACTAAATATCAAATATATGTTTTACTTCAAATTGGGCATTTCTTATTTAACCAGCCAATTAAACATTTAAGTGTGTGTCATCCCTAAATTATAAAATATTAGAAAGCTCAAATGATGCTCTTTATTTATATAACGCTCCAATTTCCATTTTCTAACTTGCATCTATTTTTATGTCTCTTGCAAAGTCCATTTTACTATCATTTCACATTTCGACTGTTTTGCTGTGGAGCACTCATTAAATGAGCGTTTAAGAAAACTAACTTTTCCTCAGGTTTCATCGACTGCAGTTAACATTACAAATAACATTAAATTTGATAATTCATATATCAAATTTCCAATGTCTTTATCTCTCATTTCAACTTTCGAGCGTTTTGGTGTGGAGCACGCCCCCCCCCCCCTTCAAAAGAACATTTTCCGCAAGGACCGCAAGGACTTCAAGGACCGCAAAATTTGTCAAACAGAGGAGGCGGCTTCAGCTCCATTTATATAGAGAGATTTGTTATAATTAAATTCATATTTAAAAATTTTTCTCTGTCATTATTATTCTGAACGATGAAATAACGACAGCAAAATAATTTCAAATAGTGAGTATAGATTTTATAATGAAATGTACAACATGTTACAATTAATTTTATTTAAATCTGTTAATTATTTTTAATTTTTGAATAATTAATGGTGTTCTGAAGAAAAAGTTTTTCCATTAGACATCAACTACGATTTTCGGGAGAGTTCCTGAGAAAAACGCTGAACAAAGATATATAGATAATCGTCTAATATATTTTAACAGTGGAAATATTTATTTAACATAATTGAGTATTTCTTGCTGTTACTTTAAATTGCGAAGAAAATTATGTGTTTTGGAAAGTATTCTACGAGCAATATTCTTGCTAATTAAACCAAGTCGTCGCTCATCAGAAGTTTAGTAGCCTACCTTCTTCTTCTTCGACACAGACCGCCTGACCTGCCAGAAGGTGTAAGGTGTCTCTTTGGACAGTTGGGTAGTGCCATTCAATTTGGATCGGAACCCAGTGGAAATGGCTCCATAGGGACTATACCCTCCTTCTGCTGCCACCAACTTCTCATAAGGACTTACGAACCCATATATTAAACTTGCCCATACACCGTTTGAACACTGAGACAGTTTGGGCAGACCGGGAGTCCAACTTGAGTCATCCGAGTGCAATCCCTGAGCGCTAACCACTGAGCTGTCTCTTCCCTTATAAAAGAGCCTATTAATATGAAACGTTAAAAGTTATTTTGAATTTTCTTTTTACGCAGCAGACATATAAATAGGGTATCTCACCTCTAAAAAATTTAATAGTAGCGCCGATAAACGGCATAACAAACAAGTTTAGATTAAAATCTATTCTAAAGAGGACTATATTTTTATGCACTCTTATGAAATGTGTTACCTGAAATTGATACCTGAATGTGTTACCTGAATGTGTTACCAAAAACGTGTTACCTGACCAGTTCTTTGCCGCTCCTCCATGATCTGTAACGTCACGGTTCTGAAGAAATTAGTACATTTTGGATCGAAAAGGCTCATTTTGAAAAACTTCATGAACCACGGAACCAAAACTGAAAGAAAAAAAATAAAATATTTGTAAATCAAGTTTTCTTTATTCTTGTTAAGCTGCAAAATAAAGAAATTTATATCTGTGCTAGACAACGACATATCAAATGTGGATTTTCTAGCTGCTTCGGTTCTCAAGTTATTCTCTAGAAACTAGTATATTCGTTCCGATAAGGTTCAAAATCCAAAGAATTAAAGTTTTCTACAAAAGACAATCTATATAATAAAAGGCAATGTCTGTCTGTGTGTCTGTCTTATACACTATATGTTTAGCGACCGCGAGTCGCAGAGCTACGAAATTTGGCAATCGGAGACCAGGGGGTTGGGAGGTGACACGTGAAAACCGATTTTTAAAATTTGAATGATTGTTTTTGTTATTTTATGATTTATGGGAATTAGACTTTTTTTCCCGTTTCTCCTCTTTTTTCTCCACTATCCAGACGTCGTAGAAAAAAACAAATCACACGACCGGAAAGACCAGACAATTGTGAGTAAAAACATATCAATTTCAAATCTCAGGGATAAATTATAATATTTTTTAAAGATTTTAAAACAGACGTCACTTTCGGCTCAAAAAAACGAACTATTATCATTATGTGCAGGAAAATATTATGAAACTGACCAATTTGGGGTAAGTATTTCTATTCCTTGTCATACACATGTCTTTAATTATTCTCAGAATAAAAAAAGTAAAAAAAAATTATAACATATATGTGTGCCTAGTTAGTGTAGCAAACTGAATACCAAGATAGGCTTAAAAGCAAATAAAACTAATATACCCAGAAAATAAAATCAGATGATTTGTCATTCACTTGTCTTCTTGGTAGACAAGGGAATGACATTAGAACAGGTGAATTACATTTTCAATTACATTACAAATTAAACTACATTTTTTCATTAGAAGATAAAACAAATAAGAAGTTAATTCTAAATATAAGATTGAAATTAAAGCAAAACAAATTTTTTATTTTTCTAATGATTATATAATGCATACTAACAAAGTAGTTGCCTGTAGTAAGTGTCATTCCCCTGTCATGCTGTATTAACATGCTTTGGAAATAAAAAGTTGCATCTTCTATTTAATTTCCACAAAATCATCACTGCTACTGTTTTTTAATTTAAACCACCCATGCTAAAACATAATGCAGAACACAGATTGAAAAATAGAAAAAAAATTGTAACAAGAAAGATGAAAAAGCTCGTTTAAAGAAAATGACTCATATCTAAATTGATATTTCATTAAACGCCAAAATATTTGCTGAAATGTTACCAATGCACTTACTGAAAAGATAGAATCTCCATCTGAAGTTCTGGCCGAAGGCACTTTTCGCTGTTTGCACGAACTCATTGTTAGGGTCGTTGTGAGAATCGATTTTAGTAGAAAAGGCAGAACTTGCAATGATGTCCATTGTGAAAGCGCCATAAATCCTAAGAGAAAAATGGCAGTTTAAAACATACTTTTGGGTTTAACACAAATAAATATGATTCGGGGTGGGATAACCTAGTTGTTAAGACACGGGGTTTGCTCTCAGATGGCCCGAGTTTGATTCTTGGTCCAAACTAACATCGCGTTAACGCGGAGAACGGGCCCTTTAAATCTGTGTTTCCCCAAATCGTTTCGCGCGGTTGGAAGCAGGTGAAAGAGGGTACAGCTCCTGTGGATGTTGCCTCTACTGAGTTGCTGTCTAAATTGGGTGGAGCTGTCCTGGTTATCTATACAGTCAGCTGACACCTTCGGGCAGGTCGGTCTGAGTTGAAAGAAAGAAATATGAATGAATGGTACTTCTTCGAAACAAGCAAAAGCAGAAAAATATAGTGAGCAAGTAATAGTTTTAATAACATAGATTTTTCAAGGACGATATGATTCCCGCACTCCTTCTTAAGATCGGAAAAGCAATGTATACTAACCAACAAATTAAACTCAAGTAGACAGTAATACGCAAAGAACAAATAATGAATGCAAATAATCTCCAGATGAGAGCTCCTGTGAAGATGTATCTTGCTGCTTGCACGAACTCATTGTTAGAATCGTTGAGAGAATAAATTTTAACTAAAAGGGCACAACTTGCGATGATATCGATTGGGAAAGCAGCGTAAACCCTACGAGGGAAAATACAATTTGAATCAGGGATTTTTTTTTTTTTGGGGGGGGGGGGGGGAGAGGGATAATATAAATGCAAATGAATCGTACTTCCTTGAAAGAAGCAAAACTAGTGAAATTTGTTGAGCGACTACAATTAGTTTAAGGGTGTTAAGAGGCTCCCTTTACTTCATATCAGAGTTTACTAATAAAAAGAGCAAACAGCAACGATAATAGGTGAAGAACAAATAAGGAGAGACGAAATGACTCTCGTCGTTTGAAATCGAAACCACAGAACTTTGGCTGCGTTTCAATAAATACACTTCTGCTCAAAGTACACAGGCCCAACTGAAAGAGCTCCTCTAATGAGAGAAAAATAGCAAATATGGAAAACATAATTTAAATGGAGTCCAAAATAACTTTAACTACGACGATACGACCATACGCAAAAAACAAATTATGAGAGTGGTATAAAAAAATACTCGCCTTGGTCTTTGAAATCTAACCAAAGCACTTAAAAAGTGGTTTTCCAATAAAGGCTGAATTCGAAGCTACATATACACCTCCATTATGGGACATAATACCGAAGACTTTACAGTAAACTTAAACTTGGATAATCCAGCATGTTTGAAACTTTAGCGCTACCGAATTGCCCAATTTACAGGATTATGTCAAACTGAAATAGGATATAATATGGAAAATATAATTTAAAAGAAGAAATTTATGAAGAAACTTCCATATGGTAGCAAGTGGTTTTAACATCTCATTTTAGACAGGACCATTAGGGAATCTTAATTCTTTTGCAAATCTATTTCGCAGAGTCATGCAAATTTCCGGAAAAATAGAAATAACATTTCCAGAACCAGTAATCTTTAGTAACTCTTTAATACCTCCCAAATTTGATACTTAACCCATATCACTCACTCATCATCTCAACTCTATCTTTAAACAATCCTGAAAAATTGATGTTGCAAGGAAAATGAAATTTTTCGTAATCGAAACTGATATCTGTAGAACCGGAAGTGGAAATCTTTAGAGAGACTCTTAGTTCCACTGGAATGGAATACTGAATCGATATTAGTCATCCTCTAAGCTCTATTTATATCCAATTTTGAAAAAGCCAATCCTACAAAGTCGTGACAGACAGACAGATGGACACTTGGGAATTACTATACAGGGTGTCCCAAAAAGATTGAAACACTGTTTAATTCTTTACCTGTTGGAGATAAGTGGTCAATGTAAATTGCAAAACTGTTGAAATTAAGGTAGAAAATAAGACTACGTTAATGAAATAGTCCTCCCATTAATATGCAAAAAGTTACACTTTTTAAATTTTTATACGATCCCCTTAGACAAATTGGGTCAATCAGAATTTTTTTATTACTTTCCTTATATACATAATGTATAAGGAAAGTATTGTGACGGGGTCGAAAATTCGAATTCGAGTTTTCGACGGGAGAGCACGTTTCAAGCATCCCTGATCACGAATCAAACATTTTTGAAGTGATGTCTGTGTGTGTGTATGTGTGTGTGTGTGTGTGTGTGTGTGTGTGTGTGTGTGTGTGTGTGTGTATGTGTGTGTGTGTGTGTGTGTGAAAGTATGTGTGTGTGTGTGTCAGTGAGCCTGTGGAGACGATAACTGACGAACGAATGGACCGATTCGAACCAAATTTGGTACAAAAATCACAATCCGTAAACACTGGAAGCCTATTGTTTTTATACGCAATCGAATGTTCAGAACCCCCCTAAATTTTCGAATGAAATATTTAAAAAATCGTCAAAAAATCAAAACCACTAAAAAAGTTACGCAAATAGTCATTTCTTATGTAATTTTTCATTAGAAAACGATTGGCATAAATTTTAGAACGCTAATATTAACCGTTCTCGAGATATTGCACATTTTTAAAAAAAATTATCAAAAAGTCATAAAATAAAAAAAAATATTTCCTATTGAGAAACATGTTCACTTTTCATATGTAATACCATACGATAAATTGGGTGACATCATTCTCGTGGATCTAGCTCGTTCCATTCATGAAAAAAGATACTTTGAGTAATACGTTTGTATTTGAACGCCAATAGTCATTTGTCTGTTGTAAGAATAACTTATTTCTTCGTCCATAACGCTTGGCGAGATTTTGGCGACTAATTTGGCGGAATGTCGCCAACTTGGCGACTTTTTGAAATGTTGCCAAATTAACGAAAATCTCTCCAAATGAATGAAAATGACGCTAAATCAATGGAAATGACGACTAATACTCGAAAATTCAATATCTTGGAAAGAATATAAATATCTACTATAAGAAAAACCAATTTTTTGTACTGTAAAAGTAGCAAATTCAGTACATTATATAAGGAAAGTCATGTGTTGCCCACATCAGATTTTTTTTTTACTGTAAAAGTAGCAAATTCATTACATTATATAAGGAAAGTCATGTGTTGCCCACATCAGATTTTTTTGCATTGGATTTATCTAATTTTTACTTTCCTTATATACATAATGTTTAAGGAAAGTATTGTGACGGGGTCGAAAATTCGAATTCGAGTTTTCGACGGAAGAGCACGTTTCAAGCATCCCTGATCACGAATCAAACATTTTTGAAGTGATGTCTGTGTGTGTGTGTGCGTGTGAAAGTATGTGTGTGTGTGTGTGTGTGTGCGTGTGAAAGTATGTGTGTGTGTGTGTGTGTGTGTGTGTGTGTCAGTGAGTCTGTGGAGACGATAACTGCCGAACGAATGGACCGATTCGAACAAAATTTGGTACAAAAATCACAATCTGTAAACACTGGAAGCCTATTGCTTTTATACGCAATCGAATGTTCAGAATCCCCCTAAATTTTCGAAGGAAATTTTGAAAAAATCGTCAAAAAATCAAAACCGCTAATAAAGTTACGCAAATAGACATTTCTTATGTAATTTTTCATTAGAAAACAATTGACATAAATTTTAGAAAGCTAACATGAACCGTTCTCGAGATATTGTACATTTTTCAAAAAAAATATCAAAAAGTCATACAAAATTAAAAAATATATATATCCTATTGAGAAACATGTTCACTTTTCATATGTAATACCATGCGATAATTTGGGTGACATCATTTTCGTGCATCTAGCTCGTTCCATTCATGAAAAAAGATACTTTAAGTAATACTTTTGTATTTGAACGCCAATAGTCATTTATCTGCTGTAAAAGTAACTTATTTCTTCGTCCATAACGTTTGGCGACGAATTTTGCGGAATGTCGCCAACTTGGCGACTTTTTGAAATGTTACCAAATTAACAAAAATCTCGCCAAATGGATAAAAATGACGCTATATCAATGAAAATAACGACTAATTGTCGAAAATTCAATATCTTGGAAGAATATTAGTATCTACTATCAGGAAAACCTATTTTTACTTTCCTTATATACATAATGTATAAGGAAAGTATTGTGACGGGGTCGAAAATTCAAATTCGAGTTTTCGACGGGAAAGCACGTTTCAAGCATCCCTGATCACGAATCAAACATTTTTGAAGTGATGTCTGTGTGTGTGTGTGTGTGTGTGAAAGTATGTGTGTGTGTGTGTGTGTGTCAGTGAGTGTGTGGAGACGATAACTGACGAACGAATGGTCCGATTCGAGCCAAATTTGGTACAAAAATCACAATCCGTAAACACTGGAAGCCTATTGTTTTTATACGCAATCGAATGTTCAGAACCCCCCTAAATTTTCGAATGAAATTTTGAAAAAATCGTCAAAAAATCAAAACCACTAATAAAGTTACGCAAATAGACATTTCTTATGTAATTTTTTATTAGAAAACGATTGACATAAATTTTAGAACGCTAACATGAACCGTTCTCGAGATATTGTACATTTTTCAAAAAAATTATCAAAAAGTCATATAAAATAAAAATATATTTCTTATTGAGGAATATGTTCACTTTTCATATGTAATACCATACGATAAATTGAGTGATATCATTCTCGTGGATCTAGCTTGTTCCATTCATGAAAAAATATACTTTGACTAATACTTTTGTATTTGAACGCCCATAGTCATTTATCTCCTGTAAGAATAACTTATTTCTTAGTGCATAACGCTTGGCGAGATTTTGGTGACGAATTTGGCGAAATGTCGCCAACTTGGCGACTTTTTTTAAATGTTGCCAAATTAACGAAAATCTCGCCAAATGCATAAAAATGACGCTAAATCAATGAAAATGACGACTAATTGTCGAAAATTCAATATCCTGGAAATAATATTAGTATGTACTATAAGAAAAACCTATTTTTACTTTCCTTATATACATAATGTATAAGGAAAGTATTGTGACGGGGTCGAAAATTTGAATTCGAGTTTTCGACGGGAGAACACGTTTCAAGCATCCCTTATCACAAATCAAATATTTTTGAGGTGATGTCTGTGTGTGTGTGTGTGAAAGTATGTGTGTGTGCGTGTGTGCGTGTGTGTGTGTGTGTGTGTCAGTGAGTCTGTGGAGACGATAATTGACGAACGAATGGACCGATTCGAACCAAATTTGGTACAAAAATCACATTCCATAAACACTGGAAGCTTATTGTTTTTATAAGCAATCGAATGTTCAGTATACCCTAAATTTTCGAATAAAATTTTGAAAAAATCGTCAAAAGATCAAAACCACTAATAAAGTTACGGAAATAGACATTTCTTAGGTAATTTTTCATTAGAAAACGATTGACATAAATTTTAGAACGCTAACATGAACCGTTCTCGAGATATTGTACATTTTTTAAAAAAATTATCAAAAAGTCATATAAAATAAAAACAAATATTTCCTATTGAGAAACCTGTTCACTTTTCATATGTAATACGATGCGATAAATTGGGTGACATCATTCTCGTTGCACTAGCTCGTTCCATTCATGAAAAAAGATACTTTGAGTAATACTTTTGTATTTGAACGCCAATAGTCATTTATCTGCTGTAAGAATAACTTATTTCTTAGTGCATAACGCTTGGCGAGTTTTTGGCGACGAATTTGGCATAATGTCGCCAACTTAGCGACTTTTTGAAATGTTGCCAAATTAACAAAAATCTCGTCAAATGGATAAAAATGACACTAAATCAATGAAAATGATGCCTAATTATCGAAAATTTAATATCATGGAAAGAATATTAGTATCTACTATAAGAAAAACTTATTTTTTTACTGTAAAAGTAGTAAGTTCATTACATTATATAAGGAAAGTCATGTGTTGCCCACATCAGATTTTTTTTAATGCTACAGGATCATTAAAAAAAACCGCATAACTTTGAAATTGAGCGAGTTATATTTAATTGAAAATTGAACATTTTGAATGGGGACCATATATCAAATTTGAAATGTAAATTTGTCTGTATCTTTAATGTAAATATCTGTATCTTTAAAATCAACTGAATTATGATAAAGGAAAAAATATGATTTATGCCACTTTTCCGTACCATGTGAAAGGCCTTTTCATCAGTGAAAATAGGGATCATAAACAAATTGACCATGGAAATAGTTTAGAACAAAATATGTTAATATGTGTCAAAATTTATAATCACAAATGCATCTAAATAAAACATTACACAGACAGAGACCATATAAAGCAGTGGTACTTACGCGGTTGGGTATCCTATGTATTATCATCCTGTTTTATCTTTTTTGTGATATGTCACAAATTTGCATTTCTAATTCGATATATGGTTGCCATTCACAACGTTCAATTTTCAATTAAATATAACTCGCTCAGTTTTAAAGATACAGATATGCGATTTTTTAAGATCTTGCTGCATTAAAAATAAAAATTTTCTGATGACCAAATTTGTCTAAGGGGGTCGTACAAAAATTTAAAAAGTGTAACTTTTTTAAAATTAATGGGAAGATTATTTCATTAATGTAGTCTTATTTCCTACCCTACTTTCAGCATTTTTGAAATTTTCATTGCCCACGTATCTCCAAGGGGTAAAGATTTAAAACGCGTTTCAATATTTTTCGAACATCCTCGCCGCGTACATTTTAAAAGTAACGGCCTCACAGTGAGCACACTCCGGAGATTGTAAATTTTTAAATAATTCGATTTCTACAGTCGAACATTTTAAACTGTTAACACCAGTGACCCAATTTTCAATCTCTGTCTTACTAGAAAAGTGTTCATTTACTCATTCGGCCTATCAAACATTTTAAAGTGTGCCACCCTTAAAGTACAAAATATTGCGACACAAAAAATGTTTTCCTATTTTCCATCATTCGACTACACTGTCACCAAAATTAAAGTTTCTACAACACTGCTAAGTGCTTTTTTCAAACAACCCATATTTCGAATGCTTTGGTGTGAATCATCATTTCCTCTTCAAAGTGAAATTTTAGAAGAACTCATTTATCTAATCTGTCGTATCGAATTGTAAGGCGCGGTCAGTAAGGGAAGTCGTGGGTACGCGCGACACCATTGAGTAAACACCCCAAATTATCTTTTTAGTTATACAGATTTATTACAATTTCTATTGAAAATATCTGAAGTTTTGGTTCAATTAAATCGCGAATTATTAAAAATAAGTTATGAAAAATGCCACTAGATGGCAGCATTACAGCTTTTTTTAGAGAAAGGAGACTCACAAAAGCTGTAGTGCATAGAATTTTCAACACATAAGAGCAAAATACAGTGATATTTGTTAAAGCCGAGTCCCTTTCATCGGCATCTCCGCGAACGAATGGTATGAGAATAATATTAGAAATGTGTAGTGAAAAAAAACAGACATTGCAGAATTACGAGTAGATTGTGTCGCGTTCTGCTAGCGCTTCTCT
Source organism: Amaurobius ferox (assembly GCA_951213105.1). NCBI lineage: Eukaryota > Metazoa > Arthropoda > Arachnida > Araneae > Amaurobiidae > Amaurobius > Amaurobius ferox. The sequence continues at coordinate 115,686,624 of OX578135.1, read as the reverse complement.
CCAAAAAGAAATAGAAGAGCAGGCAGTTCTGTGCTCTGGATAATCTGCTGGTGACGAATTTCAATATGTTTGACTTCAAATTAATTCTTTAAACGTCTGGAGCTTCCTATTTTTGTCATACCTGTGACGAATAGGCTATTTTTAGTGACGCTTCAGAAATATGTTGTTTCAGATATCTAGTTTGAGAGGTCACTTGACCTACCCATCTGTCTTACTTTTTCAGCTATTTAACATTAAAAAATACCTAAAAATTAAAGACATTTTAAATATTTTTTAAAAACTTTAATATAAATTTTCATCTTGTTCCTTTTATCTGCGTCGTTTCCCTCGAAATTTTGACCCCGGCCTGGCAACTATATTGCTCAGATATCCGCTGGGCGTAAATTTTATTTGAGGTAGCCCCCAAATTTCTTATCTCGGATTCTAATTTAGCGATTTTGATTTTAACGATGGTTATAGTCTCTGCACCCTCTGTACGTGTCATATGAATATACATATTTTGTGTCAGCCCCCTGGGCGTAACTTTTAGTTTAACTAGCCCCATAATTTTACATTTTTAGCTAGCATTTTTCCTAATTCGGCGAATTTAGTTTTGCTAATGACTATAGTTCCTGCACCATTTGTACATGTCGTCTGGTTATGCATCTTTGTTGTGACAACTCTCTGAGTATAACTTTTACTTCAATTAGCCCCCCTTCCCAAATTTCCCATCTCACCTCCTAATTGAACGCTATACAGAACATTTTCGCTTAATAATTAATCTCAGGTATATGTAATACAAGTGAAATAAAAATTATTCAATTATATATATATATATATATATATATATATTACTAACACATATATAGGCATAAATACATAGATGAGCGTCCGTCCCCCCCCCCCTCCACATGTCGGTCACGAGCCGCCACTGCGAATTGTTCACCCATGTGCCACTTTTATGTCTCTGTCTCACTTACAAGTATGCGTTTTTACTTTATTCTGTGAATCCAACATTTTGATCCAACATTTTTGCTGTCACTGGTAACTTTCAGTAGCATGCTTTTTTATAAATAAATAAATTAATTAATTAATAAAATCCACGCGATCTATCCTTGAACTTAATTTATACTCTCAAAAATTGCAATCCATGAGTACTGGAAGCCAATTGTTTATAATCCCAATTTTTGATTGAAATTTTGAAAAAATCATCTAAAAATCGAAACCTTTAATAAAGCTACGCAGATAGACATTTCTTATGCAATTTTTCCTTAGAAAACGATTGGTATATGCACTTTAGAACGCTAACATGAGCCGTTCTCGAGATATTTCCACAATTTTCACATAAATTTAACAAAAAATACCTTAAAATAATGAGAAATATTAATTGTTGTGAATCATGTTCACTTTCCATATGTAATATTATGCGATAAATTTGGTGACATCAATCTCGTGGATCTAGCTCATTCCACTTATGAGAAAAGATACGTCGAGTAATACTTTTGTATTTGAACGCCAATAGTCATTTATTTGCTATAAGACTAACGTATTTCTCCGCCCATAACGCTTGTCGAGATTTAGGCGGAACGTCTCCAACTTGGTGGCTTTTTAAATATTGCCAAATTAACGAAAATCTCGCAAATTGGATATAAAAATTTAGTTAAATTAATGAAAATGAAGACTAATTGACTAAAACTCAATATGTTGGTATGAATATAAGTATCTACTATAAGAATAACATATTTTTTACTGTAAAAGTAGTAAATTCATTGCATTATATAAGGAAAGTCGTGTGCTGCTCACATCAGATTTTTTTGTTGTAATGTTAATGGCGTGGGATACAACTGAGGTCTCGATAAGCACGTAAAAATAGAAATGAATTTGGAAGAAGTCTTGGAAAAGAAAAGTGTGTTTTAACTATAAGTTTAAACTTCCGTGTCATGCATATTATATACACTGTCGGTAATCTCAATGCGACTAAAGGATTTCATTTCTAATTCAACGTTTAAAGCAATAAAATACTTACGCTTTCACTTCAATTGGCTCTTCTTTCTCGGCTAAAATTTTAAAATTCTTCACAAGAGTCCTTGAACCATCTTTGAAGATGCTGAGCATCTGTAAAATTATTAAAAATCAGTGTTTTCAAAAAAAAGTATTTTTAACCAGAAACGATCAAACATGCATAAAATATTGATTATGAAACACTTTCCAACTACAATACAATTTTATTTAAACATCTCTAAAATATGATGCAATAAGCGCTGACATTGTTTAAATTTTCACAGAACTACACTATCACAGCACTACGCGTGTTTAAAGGCCGTGCGTCGGGGTATAAAGCCTTTCCCTATTGTTGGCGATAAACTGACGATTTGAACACTGAAAAGTTCTAAAAGTGTAAAAAATATAATTCAAATTTTGCAAAAGCATTAGAGGTGTGTTTGTTCAGGTATAGATGCTCCTGTATGGAAAATCTCATCCTGTAAGTGCAGTAGATATCGCGCGGCATCGCGGATACACAAAGAAACAAACAGACGGTTTCTTCCTTTTAATATTATATGCGAGTTAATATATATATATATATATATATATATATGTGTGTATGTGTGCATTATTTCTGTAATACAATTTACAGTAATGCACCCAGAAACGTAGCATCCGCATTAACGAAACATGTGTGGCCCTTGATAACGTACATGGATTCAGAAATGCTTTTCACTTTATTCAATTTATTCTATATCAAAAAATATTTTGGGAGTTGGAAAAGGCCTAGCTCATCGTGCAAAACAATGTTTCTGTTTTGCAATTTTCATCTTTAAACACATTTCTTGCATTTATACCATGTATGCTTATGCAGGGAACAAGGGGATTAGTATCTTAAGTACCTGCATTACATGCATGATTTATATCAATACTTTCATCTTAATGTGTTATAAAAAATTTATTCATCCCTCTTTATCACATGTAATTCTTATTCCATTCCTTAACTTTTATATGAAACAGGGGAAAAGGTGTGTTTTATACCAATTTAGTATCTGTTTTATTTATAATGTTTTTCTAAATATTCAATGACTTGTCGTATAGTATTTTTGATGTCGCATTTATATTTCAATCCATCTTTCTTTCACTTATGCTATACAGAACAATTTCTATTATGATCAATCTCAGGTATATATAATACAAGTAAAATAAAAATTCTTCAATTATATATATATATTTATATATATATATATATGGGGTGATTCAATATTCCCTGTGCAAACTTTAAGGGGGGGATAGAGAACACTTAAAACAAACATTTTACTTTCCCTGCAATACATGGTAATGTATAGGGAAAGTATTGGAATCATGTAGAAAATCGCAACTCGAGTTTTCGACGGATCTAAGTAGTGTATGGGGGTGACTCTGGGACAAAATGACTATGTCATTTTGTATCCAGAGTCACCCCCATACACTACACTTTCCTCCATTTTTTTAAAAATCAGGACAACCTCTTAGGACCAAAAATGCATAAAATCATTCAAAAATGTGTATTTTTTAGAAAAATCAAAAATCAAGAGAGTTTTAGGACTCTAAAATTTAATACATTTTTGACTTATATTTAAGTCATATAAGACATTATTGAGACCATATCTATCAAAATCTTTGAATATATGAAAGAAAATAATATCAAATATATTAGAGATGATATTAAGATAAATGCGTGAAGAAAGAGGAAATGAATGGAAGCCCTCTAATATATTAAAAATGCTCTGTTTTTAAAGGGTGGGGTTGAAACCCCCCCATAAATTTAAAAAGAATTATAAAAATATGTCAAAATTAAAAAAGAGGCAAGTTTAGATAACACGATCCCAAAATAGGATCGTCTCAGATATATTTTTTAAAGACTATGATAAATATAAAGAAGAATATAAAATCTAAAGATTAGCAATTAAATTTAGGAAAGATAAAAAAGAAATGACAAATAATATACTATATATAATAATAAATTTTCAGGTGGGGAAACATTACCCCCACCTAAATATGATGCAATTAATCTTTAAAAATGATTAAGCTTTCTCTAATTCATATTCGTTCAGAACTCTTCCATTTAAGAAACGAAAATAAAGCGACTTTGATTTGTTTATCATCACTGCGAGTCGAAAGGAAGTGTATTCAACCTTGAGTAGGAGTAGTCTTGATTACGCTCTATGACGTCCTTCATTACGTAGGGTTACGAATGAAGAGAAAATAATATTTATTTAACTTGTTGCAGATTTGTTTCGCTAGATGGCAGCATCAAACGATATATTTTTAGGTCTCAAATATATATATTTTTAGGTCATTTTAAAAGTATATTTTTAGGTCATTTTAAGTCAAACGATATATTTTTAGGTCATTTTAAAAGTATTTATAATGTTTTATAAACATTATTTTCGCTATTTTTCGATCAGATAGATTAAAACTATTGATCTTTTAAAGTATTCTCGCATGCTGCTTGAAAAATGACTCGTTTAAAATTGTTTTTTAGATTTCAATGTAAAGGTTATATTAATGAATTGTTTAACATATGTCGGGTACCCATGCCTCAACGGCTAGCGCACGGGACTATAAACATCGAGGCCCCAGGTTCAAATCCCGACCTCTCCCAGGTTGTTAATCAATTAAGGTTGATGGTTTATTGAACCGGAGCCATAAAGCCTTCACAACATAATGTTGTACACAAATGTGACTTGCATATGTATGGAGCAAATGTGTGACATGGATATTCTTACCAAAGTCTTCTAAAAATGGAATCCATATTATTTTTAAGAGTATGCTGGGTTATTTTTAAAGAGTCATCTAAAATGTTATGTATTAGAAAATAGCAAGATCCATTTCTATGTTATTAGAAAATAGCAAGATCCATTTCTGTGTAGAAATAGTACATGCATGTCATACATTAAAAAAAAAATGAGTGTATGCCATTTCTAGTTTAGAAAATAGCCTATAATGTAATCGAAAATCGTATGATCCATTTCTACAAAGAAAGGATATGATCGATTTTCTACTTAAAAAAATGATACATGCATGTTATACATTAGAAGAAAAAGTGTTAGCAAAAGTGGGAAATGTTAGTAGCAGAAGAAGAAAGTGGGAGCGTTTCCAACAGTACCTGGGAGGTGACGCAAGCTGTCACTACACTCTTTATGGGCAGTGTTCCCCACCAACGTGAAATAATTTTCTTAAATATAGATTTAAAAATAATTATGAATTTTAAGTTAAGTTACTTGTAATTGAATGGTAAGATAGAAGTTTATAAATATTAAACTTTAATGCTTTTAAAACATTTAAAAAAAATCTGATGTGGGCAACACATGACTTTCCTTATATAATGTAATGAATTTACTACTTTTACAGTAAAAAAATAGGATTTTCTTGTAGTAGATACTAATATTCTTTCCAAGATATTGAATTTTCGACAATTAGTCGTCATTTTCATCGATTTAGCGTCATTTTTATCCATTTGGCGAGATTTTCGTTAATTTGGCAACATTTCAAAAAAGTCGCCAAGTTGGCGACATTCCGCCAAATTCGTCGCCAAAATCTCGCCAAGCGTTATGCACTAAGAAATAAGTTTTTCTTAAAGCAGATAAATGACTATTGGCGTTCAAATACAAAAGTATTATTCAAAGTATCTTTTTTCAAGAATGGAACGAGCTAGATCCACGAGAAGGATGTCACTCAATTTATCGCATGGTATTACATATGAAAAGTAAACATGTTTCTCAATAGGAAATATTTTTCTTTTTATTTTATATGACTTTTTGATAATTTTTTTAAAAAATGTACAATATCTCGAGAACGGTTCACGTTAGCGTTCTAAAATTCATGTCAATCGTTTTCTAATGAAAAATTACATAAGAAATGTCTATTTGCGTAACTTTATTAGTGGTTTTAATTTTTTGACGATTTTTTCAAAATTTCATTCGAAAATTTAGGTGGGTTCTGAACATTCGATTGCGTATAAAAACAATAGGCTTCCAGTGTTTACGGATTGTGATTTTTGTACCAAATTTGGTTCGAATCGGTCTATTCGTTCGTCAGTTATCGTCTCCACAGACTCACTGACACACACACATACACACATACTTTCACACACACACACACACACACACATACATCACTTCAAAAATGTTTGATTCGTGATCAGGGATGCTTGAAACGTGCTCTCCCGTCGAAAACTCGAATTCGAATTTTCGACCCCGTCACAATACTTTCCTTATACATTATGTATATAAGGAAATTAAGCACCGTACTTGGCCGCATTTAAGAACTAATTTTTTTTATTCTTAAAGTTAAAAAAATTATTTTGTATTGATTGCACTTCGAGTCTAATATCAATCTAAATGATATTTCGTTTTATTCTCGCAGCCGGCCCAAGCTGCACGGTTCTAACGATGTTAAAGAAAAATTGTTACAAGTCCTCTTGGCTCAATCACAGAATTTGTTGGTCAGTTCCGGTTGCCCCATCGACCAGGTGAGTGTGAGTGTCTTCTTTTGTACTCATATCATTTCTCCAGAAAGTTGAGTAAATGTCACAGGTGAGTTTGCTCTTTGTATTTCCTACGAAATTCAGAAAGTCTTCGGAAAGGGCCTTGGAATTCTTATCGAAAATGAGAAAATGATTCAGAATATCTCGAAAGAAATACTTTGCATTCATGATAAATATTATCATGAAGTTTTGTGTTTACATTTGTATCTTAATAAATTATAATGCAAAAGTACATTCTTTGCTTATGTTTTTAAAATATTTTGTATTATTACTGCATTTTCATTTTTACTAGAATTAAAATATGTAAGCGTTGTAGTTTAAGTACAAATGTTTCTTTCTAGTAAGATTCTGAATCTATTAATTTTCGTACGGTAAGTGTAATTATCCTCATTATTTATAACATTTCAGATTATCCTTTTTGTCTTTATGTATATTCTATATAATTATCTGAGCTTATGAAGAAAATTAAGCAACGTAATTATTCACAACTTATTATACAACGCAGCATACAGTTTTTTCGAGAATACGTTGGGATCCCTTTCGTGAGTGCTAAACAGAGAGAGATGTGGGTTTCGTCCAGAAAAGAGCACCAGGCGCGAAGCGCCTTTAATCTCCAATCTCTAGGTGTGGTTCTTATCTTCATACTGTGACATTATTTCATTTGCCCATAGTTGGAGGTTCGAGGTTTTTGATTTACTGTTTTTATTATTTGACTTAGCTCCTAGTGTGGCAGTTTGTTGCACATTTAGAGTTTGAGTAATTTTGGGGAGTTGATGCAGTTCTAAGGATTTCCTATCAATTTGGCAGTTTAAGGTTTAAGAACATTTTTTAGAAAACATTGATCGAGTTTTAATTTAATATCAACTATTTAAGTTGGGACTTACCTAATTCCGATTTTCAATATTAAGTACCGCGCGGGGTCTCTTACGTGATTTGGCTTTGCGATGATCATAGTCATGCAGATTGAATAGTAGTTCATTTGGAACAGATGGCAGATTTTTATAGAATTTAAGCGCTAGCTTTTTAATTTGGGCTCTAACAGTTTTTATTTTGAAGTCTTTCCTAATTACCGAGTTTCTTAAGTATCTAGGAGCTTTCCTTATAATCCTTAGGGTTTTGTTTTGTTTTGTCTCTAGTAAGTCTATAGTAGTTTTACAGGCATATCCCCATACGGGTGCTGCATATAGCATCCCCGGGCGGATGACCGATTTATAAATTAGGAGTTTATTTTGATAACTTAGATTTTCCGTTTCCTATCATTGGGTATAAGGCTCCTGTGGCCATATACGCTTTTTTGATTAAGTTCGTTACGTGCTGTTTCCAGGTTAGGTGGGAATCTATCGTTACACCTAGGTATTTACTAGATTTTTCCGCTTTTAGGGCATGGTTGTTTATGTACAGAGGCGGCGGAGGTTTACGTTTTCTAGAGAAATAAATCCAATGACATTTATTGGGGTTTAATTTTATTCGCCATTTTTCCAGCCATGTTTGGAGTATGTCTAAGTGTTGTTGTAGCTGTCTGTGCATTACTGAGACGTAAGGATGTTTTGCAAGTATCGCACTGTCGTCTGCATAGAGTGCCAGCTCCGTGTCTAGGGTCCTGGGGATGTCATTTAGATATATGTTAAAGAGTGTCGGGCCCAGGATGGATCCTTGCGGTACACTACTTTTAATGAGCTTGGGTGTAGACATGTTATCTTTTACTCTAACTTGGAAGTGTCTGTTATTTAGGTATGAGATTAAAAGTTTGACAAGTGCGTCAGGGACTTTTAGAGTGATCAATTTGTATGCTAATCCACAGTGCCACACTTTATCAAATGCTTTTTGTATGTCAAGAAAAATCGCAGCTGTGGGTGTCTTACTATAAAGTCCAGAAGATATGTACTCTACCACTCTCAGCAATTGATGAGTGGTGGAGTGTTTTGGCCGAAATCCAAACTGCTCCGGAATGATAATATCATTCTCACTAAGGTGCGTGTTCAGTCTATTAAGAATTATTTTCTCAGTAATTTTACTAAGTGTCGGTAGTAAGCTGATTGGTCTATAGTTGGCTGGAATTGTGGCATCCTCACCAGGCTTATGGATCGCTATAATTATCGCTTCCTTCCATTCTTTGGGGAAATAATTTAGTTTTAGTATTTTGTTTATTAGGGTGGTCAAGTAAAATATTATATTTAAGGGTAGGTTTTTGACCGCAATATTCCTGATTTTGTCGTGCCCTGGGCTTTTACGGTTTTTAAGGTTTTTGATGATATCAATTATCTCTTGCGGGGTGGCTGGGTTAATCTCAGCCGTGACCGGGGAGTTCCTGAAGTTGTTTAGAGTTTGCCTAACCATTCTTAGGGTGTCCTGACACATTAGATCGTGGTTTGGTTCAAATTGCTTTTCGTAATGCCTAGCAAGCGCCTCTGCTTTTTCTTCGTCTGAGTACGCGATTTTAACGCCATCTATTAGTGGCGGGAGTTTAATTTGAGGTTTTCTGAGTCTTTTAGCGAATTGCCAGAGCGATACGTCTTCCGAGCTAAGGGATTCAATTAACTCTTTATACTGTTGCTGCTTTTCTGCGACAATTTTATCCCTGACTTTCCACGTGAGTCTGTTAAGCTCCCTTTTGAGGGTAGGGTCTCTATTAGCCTGCCATGTCTTACGCATTCTGTTCCTTTGCCTAACTAATTGTTTGACATGGTGGGAAAGTGTAGGCATTTTTGGTGACTCACGATGTGTTGTGGCAGAGGCAATAGCTCTTTTGATTTCTGTTGTGAGTGTGTGTGTGGCAGAGTCAATATCCGCCGTGCTCATAATGTTGGGTACTGCCAAGTGCGGCTCAAAAAGTGCTCTTTTGAAAACGTTCCAGTTCACCCTCTCTTGTCCCAGAGAGGCTGGAAGGGGAGTGTTCAGATCGAATGTCACCAATACCGGTAAATGATCCGAGTCGAATTCATCTAGGGTATCGATAGTGTGAGCGTATTCTATGTTTCTCGTTAGGACAAAGTCTATGAATGAGCCGTTGGCACCTGAGAAGCAGGTTGGTCTCGACGGTGCAATGATGTTGGTGTTTGTTGTGTTCAGTAATCTGTGTATCTGTGTACCGCGTATGTTGGCTCTCCTGCTGCCCCACGCTCGGTGGTGTGCATTGAAGTCGCCCGCGAGTATTGTGTTTGGATATCGCGAGAAAAGCAGTTCCAGCTGCGCAGCTACATTTATACCACTCATGTTTTTGACATATATTGAAGTTAGGATAAATGGGTTTACATTATTTATTTTAATTTTTATGCTAGTATTTTCTACTCCTTGAAGATTTATGTTGTTTATTTCCTCGTGGGGAATATTTCTTTTGATATATATTGCTGTTCCTCCATGGGGGTTTCTAGCAGTTGTATTTGAGCTTAGGTTGTGATAGCCAATATAGTTTGCTATATTTAGTTTTTTATTTTCTCTAACTTTAGTTTCCTGAATTAACAGGGCATCTACATCATTTTCATTTACGTAGCTCCTAAGTTCATTTATTCTTGGAGATATGCCGTTCGCATTCCAAAATATTATTTTAAAGCTTTCTTTTTGGGACCTAGCCATGGCGGGTTTGATTCTCACTGTTATTTTTAAAGTCCGCGATTAATTTAAAAGCCTCAAAGACCATTTGCATTGGATCACTCTTTTTTTGTATTAGCTCTGCGAACTGCATCAACAGGTGTTTTATTGCATCTAGGTCGAACATGGTGATAAACCCTCTGATGAGGTTGAGGATTTCATCCATCTTTTCATCATTGGTTTTACTAGCAGGTTCAGTCTCAGCTTCCATATCCTCAGCCTCAACCGCGGTTTGGTCATTTTCGTGAGTATCCTTTTGGACCTCAGTAGTTTTTTGCCTTTTTTCAACCGTTTTTTCTAACAGCTGGGTTTGCGCGAGCTCTTCCTCTCTGACTCGTTTAGTTTTGGCTTCACGTGTTTTGATTTCTTCTTTTGATTTAGCATATTGATTTACAATTTTAGCTTCTAGTTCCGCCTGTCTTGCCTGTCTGGCTTTTTCGGCTTCCTTTCTCTTTATAATGGCTGTAGTAGCCAGTTTTACTTCTTCCGGAATCAATTCTCTGGAAGACGAAGGTTTGGGGGCCTGCTCTTGCACCGATCTGGTGGGTGCTGAAGATTCGTATCTAATTTGCTGTGGCACAGTGTGCGAGGAGCCCTGAGGGGGTGCCTGGGAGTTTAATCCGAGGGCCTTTTGCCTCCAAGGGGGTATCTGATTTTGGGGAGGGGGGGCATACCCCGGTGCCTTTCCTCTGTTCCAGGGGTTCTTCGGGCATTGCCTGAAGTTCGCTGGGTGGTCTCCATTGCAATTTGCACACGTAGCCTTCTCAGACCTAGGTCTCTGACAGTCCCGTGTGAAGTGTTCTTCAGCACACTTAAGGCACTTAGGTGGCATACTGCAGTTCTCCGAGGAGTGCTAAACAGACCAATAAACCTGACGTTTAAAAGACAAAGTGGCTATAAATGGTGGATTCACAACTCCACCAATTAGAAAGCAGCAAACCAAGAGAGGATTCAGAGTCTATCTGAAGGAGCCAATCAATGAGCAGAATGAATTACAGCCCAGTAAATTTGAAAGAACATACAAGTTAGAGTGTTAGCTGTTTTCTAATTGTTGATGAACATACAAGTTAGAGTGCTTTTAGCTGTTTTCTAATTGTTGCAGGTCTGAATCCTTCGTCTTGGGTATTAAAAAGCTGATCAGGTTATTGAACTTATTGAACCGTTAGTGCTAGAAACAGACTTCCAATTGGAACATTGTGTTAAATTGAAAGAGTAATTAATATTAAAACACTTTCAAACTTGTGTAACGTATTAGCATAAGAATACAGAAAATAATTTTTTATGTAGCTCCTTTAGCGAAGAAAGTTGGATTACTGAAAAAAACATTGGATAAAATTTGGAGTCTATAAAAAAAAATCTGATGTGGGCAACACATGACTTTCCTTATATAATGTAATGAATTTACTACTTTTACAGTAAAAAAATAGGATTTTCTTGTAGTAGATACTAATATTCTTTCCAAGATATTGAATTTTCGACAATTAGTCGTCATTTTCATCGATTTAGCGTCATTTTTATCCATTTGGCGAGATTTTCGTTAATTTGGCAACATTTAAAAAAGTCGCCAAGTTGGCGACATTCCGCCAAATTCGTCGCCAAAATCTCGCCAAGCGTTATGCACTAAGAAATAAGTTTTTCTTAAAGCAGATAAATGACTATTGGCGTTCAAATACAAAAGTATTATTCAAAGTATCTTTTTTCAAGAATGGAACGAGCTAGATCCACGAGAAGGATGTCACTCAATTTATCGCATGGTATTACATATGAAAAGTAAACATGTTTCTCAATAGGAAATATTTTTCTTTTTATTTTATATGACTTTTTGATAATTTTTTTAAAAAATGTACAATATCTCGAGAACGGTTCACGTTAGCGTTCTAAAATTCATGTCAATCGTTTTCTAATGAAAAATTACATAAGAAATGTCTATTTGCGTAACTTTATTAGTGGTTTTAATTTTTTGACGATTTTTTCAAAATATCATTCGAAAATTTAGGTGGGTTCTGAACATTCGATTGCGTATAAAAACAATAGGCTTCCAGTGTTTACGGATTGTGATTTTTGTACCAAATTTGGTTCGAATCGGTCTATTCGTTCGTCAGTTATCGTCTCCACAGACTCACTGACACACACACATACACACATACTTTCACACACACACACACACACACACAGACATCACTTCAAAAATGTTTGATTCGTGATCAGGGATGCTTGAAACGTGCTCTCCCATCGAAAACTCGAATTCGAATTTTCGACCCCGTCACAATACTTTCCTTATACATTATGTATATAAGGAAATTAAGCACCGTACTTGGCCGCATTTAAGAACTAATTTTTTTTATTCTTAAAGTTAAAAAAATTATTTTGTATTGATTGCACTTCGAGTCTAATATCAATCTAAATGATATTTCGTTTTATTCTCGCAGCCGGCCCAAGCTGCACGGTTCTAACGATGTTAAAGAAAAATTGTTACAAGTCCTCTTGGCTCAATCACAGAATTTGTTGGTCAGTTCCGGTTGCCCCATCGACCAGGTGAGTGTGAGTGTCTTCTTTTGTACTCATATCATTTCTCCAGAAAGTTGAGTAAATGTCACAGGTGAGTTTGCTCTTTGTATTTCCTACGAAATTCAGAAAGTCTTCGGAAAGGGCCTTGGAATTCTTATCGAAAATGAGAAAATGATTCAGAATATCTCGAAAGAAATACTTTGCATTCATGATAAATATTATCATGAAGTTTTGTGTTTACATTTGTATCTTAATAAATTATAATGCAAAAGTACATTCTTTGCTTATGTTTTTAAAATATTTTGTATTATTACTGCATTTTCATTTTTACTAGAATTAAAATATGTAAGCGTTGTAGTTTAAGTACAAATGTTTCTTTCTAGTAAGATTCTGAATCTATTAATTTTCGTACGGTAAGTGTAATTATCCTCATTATTTATAACATTTCAGATTATCCTTTTTGTCTTTATGTATATTCTATATAATTATCTGAGCTTATGAAGAAAATTAAGCAACGTAATTATTCACAACTTATTATACAACGCAGCATACAGTTTTTTCGAGAATACGTTGGGATCCCTTTCGTGAGTGCTAAACAGACCAGCAGCAGCAGCAGACACTGGGTGGGTTCATGGAGCGCCTAGATATAATAAAAATATCTGTATCTCCTGGATGTAGTTAGAGATCATGATTTTTGCATTATATGTGGTGCAACAAATGGTAGGATGAAATGTTCAACGCAAATAGTTCATGTAGTTCAAGTGCTGATGCTGCATACATTACAATGAGAAAACCATGAGGAAAAGGAGGAGGCAAAAAATATAGACTCAGTAACAGGAGATTCAGGGGTGACCAATAGAAAACGGCTAGCAGAGCAGGGAGGAGCCTCATACCAGAAGAGCGTAGAAGGCATCAAGTATCATGGTTATTTTTTCAAGCGGGTCAAGGGGCTTGGAAAGATTTGATTTCAAGAAATTAATAAATTTAGCTATGCTGGAAAGGTTGATTTCTTTAAATAAGGATTTAAGGTCTCTGAGAATCGTAAGAATTTCACTTTTACCGTTGTCATTATGGGTATCCTTGATGGAAGTTCCTTCCTCGGAAGAGGAGGGGGGGGGGGGGTTCTGACCGTTAGAACTGGCCGCATTTGCGTACGAGTAAATAGGAGTCTGCGAGTGAGAATTTAGATTGTTAGTCTCATTATCTTTGCTTTTGAGGGCCGGGAAGTCCTTTTTGGTGGGAATCGGTTTGTTGGAGTTATGATTATTTTTTAGGGGAGCTTCAGTTTGGTTAGTCACTTGGGGATTTCTACTTTTTTTGGAGAGTCTATTTTGGGGGTTTGCCGGGCATAGCCTAAAGTTCGCAGGATGCTCCCCCCGACAATTGCAGCAGAGCGCCGGGGATTCCCGGGGATGCTTGCAATCTCGAGTAAGGTGCGATCCCGCACACTTCAAACATCTGCTCGGAAAACTACAGCATTCAGATGAGTGACCGTGGCGCTGACAGTTAAAGCATAATTTAAGACCGCTTGAAACAAATGGCGAGATATAAATTCTGATGTGAAGCAGTTGCTTGATTTCGAGAAAGGAGCTGACAGAGCTGTGATTAACAAGTGTGAGAAAGATGGGCAAAGGAGTTCCTAACTTACGATTTTGAAATTGAGTGATCCTAGCGACTTGAATACCAAGGGCTCTGAGTTCGTTTTCAATGACTTCAATTTCAGTGTTCGTGGGTAAGCCACGAATTAAGAATTTCGAGGGTTTTTCGTTGTATAAGTTGAAGGAACTAAAGGGAATTTTTTTGTCCGTAAGATAATTTTGCAATTTGCGGAAGTCTGCGATGCTGTTGGGAGAGAGTCTTATCATTTCGCGACTGTACGTTCCAGTGATAGGGGTGTCAAGATGGGTGTTAATGTCCGTAACAAGTTTCTGCCAGTCGGAGCAGGCATGAATGAAGAACGGCTGCGGTTTGATGATAAATTCAGGTTTTTTTGCCTGATCATGAGGAGTATCAATTTGATCATTCTCAAGGAGTTCGAATGAGTTATCAGTTTGAATGGGCGTGGAAGCACGCGGAGCGGCATTTTTGCAGGTGAGTCTCGGACTCGGAAATTTGAAGTTTTCATCGGTGAGATCCTGATGGGGTTTGTTGTTATCAATTTCATGGATAGGGGTGGTGTCCTTTTTTTCGTTGAAATCTACATCAAAAGTAATGGGTTCCGTAGTATTAGTTTCAATAGGTATCTGTTCGAAAGACCGTCCAGCAGGTGCTAAACAGACCAATAAACCTGACGTTTAAAAGACAAAGTGGCTATAAATGGTGGATTCACAACTCCACCAATTAGAAAGCAGCAAACCAAGAGAGGATTCAGAGTCTATCTGAAGGAGCCAATCAATGAGCAGAATGAATTACAGCCCAGTAAATTTGAAAGAACATACAAGTTAGAGTGTTAGCTGTTTTCTAATTGTTGATGAACATACAAGTTAGAGTGCTTTTAGCTGTTTTCTAATTGTTGCAGGTCTGAATCCTTCGTCTTGGGTATTAAAAAGCTGATCAGGTTATTGAACTTATTGAACCGTTAGTGCTAGAAACAGACTTCCAATTGGAACATTGTGTTAAATTGAAAGAGTAATTAATATTAAAACACTTTCAAACTTGTGTAACGTATTAGCATAAGAATACAGAAAATAATTTTTTATGTAGCTCCTTTAGCGAAGAAAGTTGGATTACTGAAAAAAACATTGGATAAAATCTGGAGTCTATAAAAAAAAAAAAAAAAAAAAATCTGATGTGGGCAACACATGACTTTCCTTATATAATGTAATGAATTTACTACTTTTACAGTAAAAAAATAGGATTTTCTTGTAGTAGATACTAATATTCTTTCCAAGATATTGAATTTTCGACAATTAGTCGTCATTTTCATCGATTTAGCGTCATTTTTATCCATTTGGCGAGATTTTCGTTAATTTGGCAACATTTCAAAAAAGTCGCCAAGTTGGCGACATTCCGCCAAATTCGTCGCCAAAATCTCGCCAAGCGTTATGCACTAAGAAATAAGTTTTTCTAAAAGCAGATAAATGACTATTGGCGTTCAAATACAAAAGTATTATTCAAAGTATCTTTTTTCAAGAATGGAACGAGCTAGATCCACGAGAAGGATGTCACTCAATTTATCGCATGGTATTACATATGAAAAGTAAACATGTTTCTCAATAGGAAATATTTTTCTTTTTATTTTATATGACTTTTTGATAATTTTTTTAAAAAATGTACAATATCTCGAGAACGGTTCACGTTAGCGTTCTAAAATTCATGTCAATCGTTTTCTAATGAAAAATTACATAAGAAATGTCTATTTGCGTAACTTTATTAGTGGTTTTAATTT
Organism: Amaurobius ferox; assembly: GCA_951213105.1. Classification (NCBI taxonomy): domain Eukaryota; kingdom Metazoa; phylum Arthropoda; class Arachnida; order Araneae; family Amaurobiidae; genus Amaurobius; species Amaurobius ferox. The sequence goes on along the minus strand of OX578135.1, from coordinate 115,670,647 downwards.
TTTGACGATTTTTTCAAAATTTCATTCGAAAATTTAGGTGGGTTCTGAACATTCGATTGCGTATAAAAACAATAGGCTTCCAGTGTTTACGGATTGTGATTTTTGTACCAAATTTGGTTCGAATCGGTCTATTCGTTCGTCAGTTATCGTCTCCACAGACTCACTGACACACACACATACTTTCACACACACACACACACACACACAGACATCACTTCAAAAATGTTTGATTCGTGATCAGGGATGCTTGAAACGTGCTCTCCCGTCGAAAACTCGAATTCGAATTTTCGACCCCGTCACAATACTTTCCTTATACATTATGTATATAAGGAAATTAAGCACCGTACTTGGCCGCATTTAAGAACTAATTTTTTTTATTCTTAAAGTTAAAAAAATTATTTTGTATTGATTGCACTTCGAGTCTAATATCAATCTAAATGATATTTCGTTTTATTCTCGCAGCCGGCCCAAGCTGCACGGTTCTAACGATGTTAAAGAAAAATTGTTACAAGTCCTCTTGGCTCAATCACAGAATTTGTTGGTCAGTTCCGGTTGCCCCATCGACCAGGTGAGTGTGAGTGTCTTCTTTTGTACTCATATCATTTCTCCAGAAAGTTGAGTAAATGTCACAGGTGAGTTTGCTCTTTGTATTTCCTACGAAATTCAGAAAGTCTTCGGAAAGGGCCTTGGAATTCTTATCGAAAATGATTCAGAATATCTCGAAAGAAATACTTTGCATTCATGATAAATATTATCATGAAGTTTTGTGTTTACATTTGTATCTTAATAAATTATAATGCAAAAGTACATTCTTTGCTTATGTTTTTAAAATATTTTGTATTATTACTGCATTTTCATTTTTACTAGAATTAAAATATGTAAGCGTTGTAGTTTAAGTACAAATGTTTCTTTCTAGTAAGATTCTGAATCTATTAATTTTCGTACGGTAAGTGTAATTATCCTCATTATTTATAACATTTCAGATTATCCTTTTTGTCTTTATGTATATTCTATATAATTATCTGAGCTTATGAAGAAAATTAAGCAACGTAATTATTCACAACTTATTATACAACGCAGCATACAGTTTTTTCGAGAATACGTTGGGATCCCTTTCGTGAGTGCTAAACAGACCAATAAACCTGACGTTTAAAAGACAAAGTGGCTATAAATGGTGGATTCACAACTCCACCAATTAGAAAGCAGCAAACCAAGAGAGGATTCAGAGTCTATCTGAAGGAGCCAATCAATGAGCAGAATGAATTACAGCCCAGTAAATTTGAAAGAACATACAAGTTAGAGTGTTAGCTGTTTTCTAATTGTTGATGAACATACAAGTTAGAGTGCTTTTAGCTGTTTTCTAATTGTTGCAGGTCTGAATCCTTCGTCTTGGGTATTAAAAAGCTGATCAGGTTATTGAACTTATTGAACCGTTAGTGCTAGAAACAGACTTCCAATTGGAACATTGTGTTAAATTGAAAGAGTAATTAATATTAAAACACTTTCAAACTTGTGTAACGTATTAGCATAAGAATACAGAAAATAATTTTTTATGTAGCTCCTTTAGCGAAGAAAGTTGGATTACTGAAAAAAACATTGGATAAAATCTGGAGTCTATAAAAAAAAATCTGATGTGGGCAACACATGACTTTCCTTATATAATGTAATGAATTTACTACTTTTACAGTAAAAAAATAGGATTTTCTTGTAGTAGATACTAATATTCTTTCCAAGATATTGAATTTTCGACAATTAGTCGTCATTTTCATCGATTTAGCGTCATTTTTATCCATTTGGCGAGATTTTCGTTAATTTGGCAACATTTCAAAAAAGTCGCCAAGTTGGCGACATTCCGCCAAATTCGTCGCCAAAATCTCGCCAAGCGTTATGCACTAAGAAATAAGTTTTTCTTAAAGCAGATAAATGACTATTGGCGTTCAAATACAAAAGTATTATTCAAAGTATCTTTTTTCAAGAATGGAACGAGCTAGATCCACGAGAAGGATGTCACTCAATTTATCGCATGGTATTACATATGAAAAGTAAACATGTTTCTCAATAGGAAATATTTTTCTTTTTATTTTATATGACTTTTTGATAATTTTTTTAAAAAATGTACAATATCTCGAGAACGGTTCACGTTAGCGTTCTAAAATTCATGTCAATCGTTTTCTAATGAAAAATTACATAAGAAATGTCTATTTGCGTAACTTTATTAGTGGTTTTAATTTTTTGACGATTTTTTCAAAATATCATTCGAAAATTTAGGTGGGTTCTGAACATTCGATTGCGTATAAAAACAATAGGCTTCCAGTGTTTACGGATTGTGATTTTTGTACCAAATTTGGTTCGAATCGGTCTATTCGTTCGTCAGTTATCGTCTCCACAGACTCACTGACACACACACATACACACATACTTTCACACACACACACACACACACACACACAGACATCACTTCAAAAATGTTTGATTCGTGATCAGGGATGCTTGAAACGTGCTCTCCCGTCGAAAACTCGAATTCGAATTTTCGACCCCGTCACAATACTTTCCTTATACATTATGTATATAAGGAAAGTAAAATAAATATGAATTTAGATACTTGTAATATTTTTTTCATTACAAGGTTATGAAAAAAATGTTACAAGATAGAAATTTAATGAATTTAAATGTAAAGTGACAAAATTAATTTATTTCACATTGGCAGGCCTATTTTCCCCCAAAAAAATTATACAAAAGTACACATTCACTTGATTTTTCGTTTTAGGTGAATTAGAAAAAATATAATATTTAAAATAAATTAATTTAAGATGAATGTATATAAGAATTAAACTGAAAATTTAAAAATATTTAAAGACAAATAAATAAAAAAAACTGACGAATTTAAAAAAAAAAACGAGTAAATGTGTACTCACATAAGCCCTTGCTTATAGGCGTTCATGTCGAGCCCCGCAAAACACTTTGAATTTAAGTGTAAGGCCAAGCTATGCTCACTTATATTTTTTTGAATGTTGCATACGCTTATGTGAAACAGTGCACTGTCACCCACAGAGCGTAGCTTGTCCTCTGCCATCGTGTTGAGACAATCGTGTCGCCATTGTGAGGGGTGATTGACGACGCTCCCCTCGCAGTAAAACAGCTTTTCCCCAACACGTTGAATTTCACTGCGTACACATTCTAGTATGTGTTTGTGTAAAATATCTTCATATCCTATTGACTTAGGCTCTGTGGGTCGTACTTGTTGCATTTTCAAAATCCTGGTAGGTAACACCTTCTCATATAGCAGTTCCAAAATAGCATATGAGATGTCATTACACACTTCTTTTAAGTTATCGATATGTTCCATGGAGAGGATAATAGCTGATGGTTTCAGATGAAACGGTCCCTCTCCACTTTTATACAACTGCTGTAAATGACATTCCCCATCTGCATTTTAGCACAATCAGCTGATTATTAGCCTTTCTTTTCCTTTGTGAAAAAAATTTTGCGTGATAAACACGACACTCAAATTCAAATGGTGACTTCCCTTGGTAAACAAGGGCGTTAAGCATTTATCGTTGCCACACTCGGACATCAAATCGTCTATAATAAAAAGCGTGTTGGATTCCAAATATTCTCGATAATTTCCGGGTAGGCCTTCCACAAAAGTAAAATCGGGAATTTCATCTTAAAGAGGTTGGTGGATTCTATAAAACCACACAATTTTATCGAGGGGCGGTGAAAACATCTCCCGCTTGTGTTTTAATAAATCGCGAACAAAGAAACTTTTTCCGCAGCCCGTAGGGCCCGAAATGACCATCGTGAAAGCTTGTTGCAGAGTTGGAAACTCCATGGCAAATGAGGACATAGGTTTGTGCACATCCATATTTATTGGTAAAAAGGTGTAACAATCTTAAAATGCTTGGTTACAAAATTATAAATTTTTATATCATTTGATAATTCGTGGGGTACAAAATATAACATAAAATCTTTCAAAGAAGTTCCGCGACATCTATAATATAAATAATAAATACAATAGTGACCACAGACGGCCGTGACATTGCTTTGCAGGGGAATACAATTATAGTCCATATGCTGAAAAGATGATACATAGTCCGATATAGCTCCTTGGATTGTTTCGGGTGAATGTCCGTAGGAATCGAAAAATTCCAAACAATCTCGAAAAGGCAAGTAAAAGGCTAACCAATGACTTCCAGGTTCTGTCGAAGAGTCTGCGTTAGCCACGAAACAGGTGGGATATCGCTTAATCTTTTCAGGTAGATTGTCGCTTGCAAAAACACCTAAAAAGGAATCGCTCGTAAAAATGTTCTTGGACAATGCCTTGTGCAGTTGCTTGGTATCCATTTTTAATTGGCAAAATCACACAGAATATGGCGAGACTTGTTAATTTCAATCACGTTTTCAAATTCCGTCACGTTTTCAAATTTCAATTTCAATACACCAAGATGGAAATGGTTTCTCGAAAGGCTTTAGAAAATTTCACTTCTACACGTAAATTACCTTGCTGCTGCAAATTCATATGCGGCCCATCGCACATGTCGGGCGACAAACAAATCAAAGTTTCACATTCACTGATAATTCAGTACACCTGTTCATTTTAACTACGTCCTTCAATATAGCAAAGTCTTGAATTTCCCATATATTTGAAAAGAAATGAATATAACCATTTTTCATAGCTAAACACCAGTCGAAATGGATTCAGCAGGTTCTGAAACTTGGCATAAAAATCGCGTGGCACACACAATCATTCTGAAATGTGTCGAGTCATATTCTGTAAGTATTATAACCTAGCATTAAAATCTTGCAGGGTTTTAAAACATAAATCATGGCTGGTATACGCGCACACACACCTCTTCTAAAAGGGTCAAATCCTGTTCCCGAGTTGTGATAACATCAAAAATGCGATATGCTAGTAGTTCACTATGGAGTGTTAGAAATCTCCCGGTACTTCATTCAAAAATACCACAAAAATCATTTCATTAAAATTAATAAAATTCAAAAACACATACACATCCCGTCCTTAAAATTCTGATGAACGGCCAACGTAAAAAAATTAATTATCTTCCTTCATTAAAACATGCATGAGCGTGAAGCTTTACTAAACATATTAAGTCATCGTCCGACAACCGAATTAAAATATTCATTAACACAAAAACCACATTCAGAAATTAATTCTATTAAAATTCAATAACACGCATGTATTTCATTTAAGCACCAATAGATGGAGCCACCGCCGCCCCAAATTTTGTAAAAGTCTTCCAGCACTTTCCAAACCATTCCATAAAAAAAATAATTTCTCTCGTTCCAATCATTAAAAAAATAATCCTCCTATTAAAATTCAATTATGACTATATTCCATTTTTTTTCATAATATATTTTATTTATTTATTAAAAGTTAATTAACATCTTAATTCACTCGCACCATCCCCTCGTAGAAGTTCAGAAAATATTCTAAGTAAAGAACTCCTTTCGCAGGGAAGACATCATTCATTCACCATGTACCTACAAGTCTCAATCTCTATACTGGTTAAAGCACTTTCCTACGGTGCAAGGGGCCCCAGTTCGAATCCAGCTCAGTCCAGAACCAATTCTTTCCTTTTAGCCATTACAGTTCTCCAACCTGTCAATAGAGGGCGCCATCAAAATTTCCAAGATGGCCGCCAAGTTCTTCTTCAACCCCACTGTCTGTGTCAGTACATGACGTCATCCGATAATCTTATCGAGTGAGTCATCCGATACGATAAGCTTATCGGATGACGTCATCTGATAAGATAAGCTTATCTGATAAGATAAGCCGATGACGTCATCCGATAAGATCAGATAAGATAACGTGACGTCATCCCCCGATGACTTCATCCTCCGTGACGTCACTGTTGCGGCGCTGCGCCTGCTGCCCTTCAACACCCTATCCTCTACTACTACTGAAGGATAAATCGTTCTTGAGATATTATAATTTTAGGAATTTTAAGGACCTGAAGATAATGTGTATGTTATCCCCTTCTTATCTCCCGACGGTGATTATAAATTTTATGTTGGTAGTACTAAACGTACTATTGGCATTTGTTTATCTGAATATGGTTGAGATTTAAAAAAAAAAGAACTTTCCACTGCTTTTTCGCAATTAGTTATTCATAATAAATTTACCCCTAATTTTGATAAAGCTTTTTTTTTAATTACTTGCAATAATTATGTTTATCGAGATTCTATTTGTAACTTTAATCCTGTTCAAACCTTTAGTTTCGCTTGGCGTCTCGTTCTCGACTCTATGCGTGTTAAACCGTCATATGATTTTCTGGAAATCTAGTGTTTCACCACTAGTGTTATGTTTTTATATCGGCCTAATCTATTTATGTACTTATATTTTGAAATTAATAGAATTGAATTATTTTATGCTTGAAACTTTTATATTTAGTTGTAATGCTAATTGTAGTATCGAGTTTTCCAATTTGCCGTATGCAAATTTATGTTCACGATTATGTAAAAGTTCATGTCCGTCAATTCCTTATTATCCCCACTGATGATGGGCTCTTGTCCGAAAGCATGTTGACCTCTTGAATTACTTTTTACGTACGCCATTGATGGCGTATTGAATAAAGACGGTCTACAGTATTTGAAGTCGTTACTACATACATTGTAAAAACTATATTGTAAAAAGTCCTGTTAAGAACGAAAGTCGTAAAACAACCAATTGACTCACCACCTAAGAGCGCCACAGGGTGACAAATGCTGACATATATTTATATATATGTATATATATATATATATATATATATATATATATATATAGAAACAGTTATGTCCAAAAGATAAGCAACAAACAGAAAAACTAGCATATTCGGTGAATGAAACAGCGTGTAGTCACACAATTTGCACACATGACAGTCGCAAGCATGCGGAAACTAGTCCGCAGGAAAATAGAAATAGGCAAATTTTGAAAAATGAGAAAACGCCATTATCTGAGTGACGCCAGACGATGGGAATAGTGCATCTCGAAGGGGACCATAGCGACATTCGGAAGTAGCCAAAGTCCTAAATGTCAATCGTTTCGTCATTTATCACATATGGAACCGGTATCAAAGTGAAGAAATAGTATCGCGAAGACCAGTAACTGGACTTTCAAGAATCATAACCGCTCAGGACGACCCTGTCCTGTGTCTGGAAGCACGACACCACAGGTATATATATATATCAGCTTGCATATCAGTATTGAATATCAGCTTGCTTCCGACCTTGCAGCGTGGACAGGAAGAGCGTATTTCAGCAAACTACTTACAGACGACTACGTGCAAGGTTATTGTATACAGTATATATATACTGTATTTAAGACGACCAGTGACTTCCACATTCACTGACAAGCATTCTACTGACGCCTTAACACAGAGGGGCCCGCTTAAACTGTGCTCTAAATCACAGAAATGAAGTAAGAAGTATGTAAGTCCACATGTACAAAAGAAATATCGGCGCTGCGGTCTTTGAATGTATGGGGGAACCGGAATACTTTAGGCCTTGGGCCTATTCTTGGCTTGACCGGGCTTTGCTTGTGCTTACATTCTCGCTTTGTGTTTACGTTGCATTTAACGTCATTAACATCGCGTACACCTCAACATAAATCGTAGGTCACGACTCATGGCAACAGCACAGTCCAGTGCAACTTGAACGGCCAATTTTTTTGCATCACTTAAAAGGGCTTTTACACTTCTTCCTTCGTTTAACATGAAAAAATGAAACTCGAAGTGGTAGGGAAAATGAACTTCTTAATGAGTACAAACCTGGCTTACCCTTTTTATTTTTCCTGTTGTGAAAGTTGGTGTTATTATGGTTCGAACTCTCTTCCAGTCTTCTCCTTCCATGAGGGAAACCATGCTATCCACTATGTTATCACCCGTATTCACAGTCTGAAACAAGAAACAGAAATAAATAAAACGAACACAAGAGTGTCTGAAAGAAAATGTTCAAGAATATGTGTTCGAGGAATACATGTTCGATTTATATATAATTTTCTTTTTACACGAGTGTTTTGCAGCTATACGTATTAACCGATATTTCAGGACATTTTTGTATATCTCGAAATGTACAAAAATATTTCTCTAGAATTATTTACTCAATTAACAAAAAGATCAATTATATTTAAAGCATTGATTATGAAACACTTTCCAACTGAAATGTAATGTTATTTAAACATCTCTAAAATGCGATGAATTCACCAGCGATATTTTTTTAATTATCACAGAACTACAATATTCTATTTTACTTGAAAGCTTAACACTTTATCGAAAAAAAAATAAACTTTATACAAATGACGTCATCGAAATATAAATCGCCTAGCTCTCTATGTAAAATCATTGGCTATTTCATTCATACACTTTTATTCCAGACTTGGCGACTTTTTAAATGTTGCCAAATTAACGAAAATTTCGTTAAAATTGATAAAAATGACGCTAAATCAATGAAAATAACGACAAATTGACAAAAATTCAAAATCTTGAAAGAATATAAGTATCTACTACAAGAATAACCTATTTTTTTACTGTAAGAGTAGTAAATCCATTGCATTATATAAGAAAAGTTATGTGCTGCTCACATCAGATATTTTTAATACTTTACAACATAGTTGAAAAATGTTTATGATTTTGTTTATTCTGTGTGTCTGTCCGTTCGCACGATAACTGGTGTAACAATGACTTTACAAAATAAAATTTTAGTATGTTTTTAAAACGCTCTGTGGGGTATATGGGAACGTTAATGAATACTATCACTTAATTAATTTTGGATTGCACCCTAGTTGAAGGAATGAAATCCATTGAACCCTATGGGATCCAATTTTTCAAACATATTTTAAGCGAATTTAAAATTCACAAATTGCTTCGAAAGTTTTAGGAAGAATTCAAATTGTCCCATAAAATATATAAAAAAAATTTCGGCAAAATATGTTCGGTAGTTTTTTAAATAAAAATTAAAATAATAATTACGCCCATATAATATTATGAGATCACGTGACCGACTTCAAAATAAACCATAGCATCCATCTTTTTTTCCCAATGTAAAAAAAATGATGAAAATAGTTCTTTTAAATTTACATTTAGTGTTGCATCCGTCCTAAAACCGCTTTATTTTTGCATAAGTTTTTGTGCATCTATATTCTGCACCAACGCAATTACAATATTTTTTAGTTTAAATGATCATCCAACTTTGATTATTTCTACAATGAACCCTAATTTGAATGGATGCAGAATGTAAACAAGTGATTGTAAATATGAGTTGTATAAGAATTGCTAAATTTTTGTTCAATCAAAATTATTTAACTCTGGAGTCTGGAATAAAAGCGTATGAATGAAATATTCACTGCTTTTATTTAGAAAACCAGACGATTTATATTTAGATATCGTCATTTGAATAAAGTTCATTTATTTCGATGAAGTGTTAAGTTTTCAAGTAAAGTAAATATCGTAGTTGATTATTAAAAAAATATCACCGCTGAATGTATTATATTTTCCATTTCAGGTGGGAAATGTTTCATAACCAATGCTTTATGCATGATTGATCTTTCTCGTTTATTCTGTCTCTGCGCATATGAGGTCACGGGAATAGCAAATGCGCGCATTTTGTTCTCGAGCTTTCTAAAGTGACCGCAAATGTCTTTGTACATCACTGAGGAAGATGTGCACGACACAATTAAAACATTCTGCGTAGGTTGTTTACATCTGGATATTGCTACTTCAAAATTAGCAAACAATTTTAATTGTAGTAATGTGAGAACTTACTGTGTTTCGGCAACGTTTCTCAAATACCTCCCTGGTCTGTGGAATCACGAATGACGATGTGCTAAGCTCACTAACGTCAGTTTGACAACCTTTTGATTGGTTACCGGGCTGATGGCCCAACCATATATTAAAAAACGTTGGTCTTGTCATTGAGTAATAATGGAGCATTGGAGTGGTACGCATCGTTCCTATACGTAAAATCATCGTTACGTTGTCAGTGCTATGTTGCCGTGCTTCATGTCTATGTCACATGCTGGAAAACTCTATTGCGCATGAATTGTCGGATCCTTCGTAAATTATTCACAACACGCGGTTCCAAAAAGACAGAGCGACATGAAACTTACACGAATATCAATGACCGTTTTCCTGATCTCCCGGACATAACCCTCCACCATCATTTCCCTTCAACAATTTCGAATAATATCAATAACGGATAATGACAAGATTTGCATATTACTGTTCTAAATTGAATCTGCCAAACCCTCAATTTCGTTCTATATATAGAACGAAATTGAGGGTTTAGTGTGTGATTAAAATTTATTTTCTTCTTTTCGTGTGCCATTTTTTTTCTGGACAAAACTTACGTTCAGTCCTATATAGTATCAATTAATTAGAGACAGGATATATATATATATATATATATATATATATATGTGTGTGTGTGTGTGTGTGATGGCAGATACAATAGACCAGGGAAGAGACATTTCATGGAGCCAAAAAATATTATATGACACTCCAAACATATCATTTGTTACATTGGACCGAGCTCCTGATCGTCGACCAGTTCTCAAGAAATGTTAAGGTCGTCTACGTTGGTTAACACAATGTACAGATACATTGCAGGGGGAGGAATATGACGACATAGGGCACATACTACCTTCGCGTTCTTTATGCTTTAAAAATATGATGGGAAATCAGTTTCATATGAGAAAGTTTACGGAGAGATTAAGATTATGGATCATATATGATATAGTTGAGGAAAAGAGGAAGAACTGGCAGACTGTGTTATTACTAGCGGCGTGGGATAGAATTTAATATAGTTGCAATACGTGCTGGACATGGAATAAGAATTTGGAATAATAATTATGAAAGAAACGGTCGCGTTATTGGGAAAAACTTAAAATTTCTGCACCATATTCCACCTCCAAAAACAAAAAGCTTGGGCACATACACACTTCAAGCCCAATCCAACGGCCGTACCGTGCTGAAAACACCGGTTCTCGTTAAATCACCGAAGTCAGGCAGCATCAGGCGCAGTTAGTACTTGGGTGGGTGACCACCTGGGAACACCGCGTGCTGTTGGCACATTTCGAAAGCGGTAGCCCGGTGGTTTGCGCGCTGGATTTGCATGCCACAACTGCCGCCGTGTTCATGCGGAGTACGATCACGTTAAACATGTGGGTCCGTAAGTCTTTCCGAGAGGTTGGTGGTAGGGAAAGGAGGGTACGGTCCCTGTGGATGCCGCCCCCACTGGGTTCCGGTCTAAATTGGGTGGCACTTCCCGGCCGTCCAAACAGTTACCTTACACCTTTCTGGTAGGTCGGACGGTCTGGGTCTCAACAACAACAACACTTCAAGCCCACACACAAGGCTTTTCAAAGTATAACATTTCAATATAAAATCACAAGTAAAAATTATATATATATATATATATATATATATATATATATATATATATATTTATACATATATATATATATGTTCCCCGAATGTTTGAATGTTCTGAAAATGTTCTACGGGATGAAATTGCATGCCGAGTGTTAGCTTTCTACGGGGGATATGGGAGCCGAGAACGGCCCGTCAAAGTTGCTGAACGAAGGGACAAATAGAATCCATGTGAGGTTGAAGAGAATAGTGTAAGATAAAATTAATTAGACTGAGATCTAGGATAGAATGCATCGAGCACATTAATATGTTGCTGTAATTGTTATTTTACAACTGAGCTGATTTTAAACGTACCCTTCTTCCAGAGAAGGAGAAAAAATCTTTGACCAGGACGTCGCGAAGCATATCTGGTTCTGCAATGGACAGAAGTGGTCGGTTGCCCTCGTAATGCCTGAAATGAAACAGTGATTAAATAAATATAACAATATATAAGATTCGTTATCAAGCTTAAACTACATTTGTTGTACAAATGACAGGTATATAGAATGAATTACTGAATCTAGCATTGCAATTATAAATTTGCTTTCAGATAGCATGACTATTCATGGAGAACGGCGCTCTTGAGCAGCCTACCCAGAATCTTTCTATATCACGGTTTTTGCTAACTCTTTAACTCTTTAGACTATATGAACAGGTCAGGTATTACTGAAAACACTCCCATGGCAAGTACTTGCATTCATGAACCAATTTCGTGCTTATTATGCGCTCGTGAGCATATAATAACTAATATCTGAAATGGCAGCAATTAACTTGCTATAAGCCGCCATTTTTGTTAACTTCTTTGAGAGCTGATAATTTAAGTCTTTCCACGTGGACGGCATAAAATTCGTTTGCAATTTAGCACAGCCTACACGAAGCTGTGAAAGCAAAGTTCATAAACACAAATTCCTGGCGTTCCCAAAATATTTTGGGAACACCCCCTTACAGGCGGGTACTTTCTTTATGAGGTCAGGTATTAACCAATCAAGGAGCTTAGATGACAGTAATCGGATGGATTTTGGGGTGTAAACATTGATCAATGCGCAATTTTGAAAAATATGCTGCGCATTTGTACAATCCAGCGTATTTTCTTTTACGACACATTTATTTATAATTAAACTTCAAGACTCATATTCACTATCCAGAGTATCGCAAAAACATTGACCTCGACTTTTATTCCTCAAACATTGATCTTAGACATATATAATAGACTAGCAGCATACCCGTTCTTCGTACGGAATATATAATATAAATAAACTTAAATTTCAGAATCATGTGCAAATTCCTATAGTATACTAAATGACATGTTTAATCAAAATATTCTGTTAAAATATTTAATACAATGCTCCTAAAAAGAAACCTAAGGATCTCTGTTCTCACTATACAAAGTTATCTTCACGGGTAGATCTGAAGAATAAAATATCCTGGCCTTTTTTGTAAGCAAATTTATAAAAAGTATGGAATTGAATCAATATATGCAAAATAATAGCGTATTGTATGGGACCCGTACTACTTATATACGCGAATATTAGAAGATATAACCTGTATTAGTAGTTTACATATATAAAGTGAAAATATCAATAAATCCTTAATCTTTAAACCAGTAGGCAGTAATTAATTCCCATATGTGCCCAAATGAAAGTGCTAAAATTATATGGGAAGATAAACCCGCACTATTTATAATGTCATAGATTAGAAGAAATGTCCTAGTGTTAGTAAAAGATTCCCCGTATTATAATATTTAGTTTGAAAAAAATTTGCCAATATATAACAGATTACTTAATAAATTGAAAATATCAATAATCCCCGTAATCTTCATACCGGAAGGCTTGATTCCAATATATGCCAATATACATGTACTACTTATATTCTCTTACATTAGAAGATATACCAGTGCATTTGTAGAAGATTACTCGTACAACGTACAATATATGAGTTTCAACAATTTTTGCCGCAATAAAACAATGCCATAAGAAATTGAAAATATCAATAATCTCTCAATCAATAATCCCCGAAAACATCAATAATAATAATGTTTAAACATGAAGATCTTAATTGATATTATCCAGTCAAAAATACGATGGCAATGAAATTTATTTTATATACATATCTTCATCATTAAAATCGGAAAGAAAAAATTAAAAAAAAAATCTTCGTCCTCATAAACACATTAAATTTAAATCCGTTGTTAAGCGATATGTTATGATTTGCTTCAAATAAATTGGTGGTCAAAATATCGTCTGAATATCTCTAATGAAGGTTTGGCGACATTTTAAAAAATTGCCAAATTTATCGCCAAGTGGGACTGTAGAACTGACAGTCCCACTTGGCGATAAATTGACGAACCATCATCAAAATATTATCCCCTAAAAAAAAACACAATTTCGTTTATTTAGGGCAATTTATCAATTTCAAAATATTTTTATGGATTTATAAATATTTTTATCAATTTGGTGACATTTTAAAAATTCGCTAAATGGGTTACTAAGTAGGGCGGTTGGACGGACAGACAAATGCTAACGAAACACCATTTCAGTACTTTCTTTTAAAAAAAATACATTTCATTGATTTACGTCATTTTTATCAATTTGGGGACATTTCAATCAATTTGGCAACTTTTAAGAAATTTGCCAAGTTAGCGATATCCAGCCAAATTCGTAGCTCTAAATTCGCAGATCTGAATAAAATATCGCGATCCAGTTTGTATATACTAAATGAAAACACTAAAATATTATTAGAAGATATACCCATTCTACTCTTTTTCTGTTTAAACAATTGGATAAATGAATTTATTGGGTAAACAGAATATGAGTTTATTAGCTAAACACAATATATAAGCTTAAAACCTCTTTGCTAAAATACATGAAAGTGATGTATGCAGTTCGCAATTAATATAATTAAAAAAAATCAAACCGTTCATTTATAAGATATATTTTAATATCCATTTATTTATTATTCAAATCGAAAAAATAATAATAATCATTAACAAACACATTTAATTCCATTCCTTTGCCGAGCAACATGATATAAGATAGAATCTTCCTCATAAAATGCGAAATTAAATAACCATTTTAATTTCTATAAACTTCTAATCGTTGAGTAAAACTTGTGAATATAAAACATGGAGGTAGATTTTTCCATTTTAATTCATGTTTCAAACAATTCATGCTTTCAGATAGTGACTATTTAATGCAAAAATCCTGCATCAAACTCAAAAATAAAGTTTTAATTCCCTTTGACGCTTTAAACAAACGATTTCATCCTTTCCGTTTGCATAAACCACGGAGTTGGAGAGTAGAACTCCTATGAAAAAAGTTCCGTTTTTCATTAATATCTCGACAACCCCTGGTCTTAGAAACTCGAAACTTGGGCAAAATTTATGGGGGCTATTTCAAGGCCACCCACAAAATTTTATTAAATTCTGTTCAGCCGTTCTCTCGTGATGATGAGACAAATGAAAGTTTCGTTTTTTACTAATATCTCAATAACCACTGGTCGTAGAAATTCCAACTATAGACTAAATTTTAAGTGGGGCTATTTCTAGGCTACCCACAAAATTTCATCAAATTCGGTTCAGCCGTTCTCCCGTGATGATGGGACAAACAGACAGACAGACAGACAGATTTTCAATTTTATTTATATAGACTAGCAGTATACCCGTTCTTCGTACGGAGTATATAATATAAAGAAACCTGAAATTCATAATCATGCCCAAATTCTTATAGTATACTAAATGACATGTTTAATCAAAATATTCTGTTAAAATATTTAATATAATGCTCCTAAAAAGAAGTTTAAGAATCTCTGTTCTCGCTATATAAAATTATCTTCATGGACATATCTGAAGAATAAAACATCTTGGACCCCTTATGTAAGCAAATATAAAAAAAAAATATGGAATTGAATCAATATATGCAAAATAAAAGCGTTAAAATTGTATGGGACCCGTACTAATTATATACGCGAATATTAGAAAATATAACCTGTATTAGTAGATTACATGTATAAATTGAAAATACCAATAAACCCGTAATCTTTAAATCTGAAGACAGTCATTTATTCCAATATATGTCAAAATTAAAGTGCTAAAATTATATGGGAAGATATACACGTACTACTTATAATGTCCGATTATTAGTAGAAGATTACCCGTTTTGCAATATGAGTCTCAAATGTTTTTTGGTAAAATACAACAGACGACGTAATAAATTGAATATATAATTAATCCCCTTAATCTTCATACCAGAAGACTGTACTTGATTCCAATATATATGCCAAAATATGTCAAAATATATGCCAATATACCTGTACTACTTATATTCTCGTAGGTTAGAAGATATACCCGTGCATTCCTAGAAGATTACTCGTACAACGTACAATATGCGTGTGGCAGCAATTTTTGCTGCAATAAAACAATGGCGTAATAACTTAAAAATATCAATAATCCCTGAATCAATAATTCCGGAAAATATCAATAATAATAATGTTTAAACCTGAAGAGTATAATTGATATTATCGAGTCCAAAATAAAATGGCAATGAAATTTATTTTATATACATATCTTCATTATTCAAATCGGAAAGGATTTAATAAAAATCGTCTGCCGCATAAACACATTGGATTTAAATCCGTTGCTAAGCGACATGATATCATTTGCCTCAAATAAATTGGTAGAAAAAATATCGTCTAAATAGTTATATTTCTATGGAACATTTGGCGACAGTTTCGTCAAATTAGCGACATTTTAAAAAATCGCCAAATTTATCGCCAAGTGGGACTGTAGAACTGACAGTTCCACTTTGCGACAAATTGACGAAATATCATCACAATACTATCCCCTAACAAAAAACAATTAATATCATTTATATAGCGCAATTTTATCAATTTCAAGATATTTTTATAGATTTGAAAACATTTTTATCAATTTGGTGACAATTTAAAAATTCGCTAAATGTATTACTAAGTAGGATGGTTGGTCTGACAGATAAATGCTAACCAAACATCATTTCAGTACTCTCTTCTAACAAAACAAAAAAAAATTTCATTGATATGTAGAAGACCCAAGCCACACGACCAACCCGAAGGTTTATGGCAGCTGTTTGTGTGTCGTTTATATCAATTTGGCGACAATAATGAGTTTGGCTAAACAATATATGAGTTTAGTAGCTAAATACGGTATAAGCTTGAAAACTCTTTGCCAAAATAAATGAAATTGATGTACGCTGTCAGCAATTAATATAATTAAAAGAAAAATCAAACCGTCCATTCATAAGATATACTTTTATATCCATTTATCCATTTATTTATTATTTAAATCGAAAAAAAATAATAAAAACATTAACAAACACATTTAATTTAATTGCGATGCCGAGCAACATGATATATCCTCCTAAAATGTTAAAATTTATTAACCACTAACAGCACACCCGTTATTCGTACGGAGTGTATAATTTAAAGAAACTTAAAGTTCGCAATCATGTGCAAATTCTGTTAAAATATTAAATTTATTGCTCCTAAAGAGAAGTCTAAGAATATATGTTCTCACTATGCAAAATTATCTTCACGATCAGATCTGAAGAATAAAACATCCTGCCCCCTTTTGTAAGCAAATTTACAGAAGAAAAAATAGGAATTGAATGAATATATGCAACCCCGTACTAATTATATTGCCGCAGATCAGAAAATATGCCAATGAGTTAGTAGAAGATTACCCGTATTACAATATGCGTCTCAAAAATATTTGCCAAAATAAAAGAGATGACGTAATAAATTGAAAACATCAATAATATCCGTACTCTTTATACCAGAAGGTCGTAATTGATTCCAATATATGCCAATATATATCAAAACATATGTCAATATACCTGTACTACTTATATTCTCGTAGATTAAAAGATATACACGTGTATTTGTAGAAGATTCGTACAACATACAATATATGAGTTTAAACAATTTTTGTCATAATAAAATAATTGCATAATAACTTGAAAATATCAATAGTCCTTGAATCAATAATTCCCGAAAATATAAATAATAATAATTTTTAAACCTGAAGACCGTAATTGATATTATCCAGTCAAAAATGCTATAAGAAAAATCAAATCGTTCTTTTCTAAAATATATTTTTATATCCATTTATTTATTATTCAAATCGAAAAAATAATTATTAAAATTAACAGACAGATTTAATTTAATTGCGTTTCTGAGTAACATGATATAAGATAGAATCTTATAACATGTTAAATATGTCATGTCTTATAACATAAACTGCGAAATTAAATAACGATTTTGATTTCTCTATACTTCTCAATGTTCGGTAAAAGCTTGTTTTAAATAAACCATGAACCATGGAGATAGATTTCCCCTTTAAATCATGTTTCAAACAATTCATGTTTTCAGAAAGTGACTAATTAACGCAAAAAATCTCCCATCAAACTCAGAGATTAAATTTTAATTCACTTTCAAACGATTTTCAAGCTTTTCGTTTGGATAAACCACGGAGTTAGGGAGTAGAACTCCTAGGAAAAAGTTCCGTTTTTCATTAATATCTCGACAACCCCAGGTCTTAGAAACTCGAAACTTGGACAAAATTTATGGGGGGATATTTCAAGGCTATTCACCAAATTTCATTAAATTCGGTTCAGCCGTTTTTCCGTGATGATGAGACAAACGAAAATTTCGTTTTTTACTAATATCTCGAGAACCACTGGTCGTAGAAACTCAAAACAAGGATATAATTTTAAGTGGGGCTATTTCTGGGCTACCCACAAAATTTCATCAAATTCGGTTCAGCCGTTCTCCCGTGATGGTGTGACAAACAGACAGACAGACAGACAGACAGACAGACAGACAGACAGATTTTCATTTTTATTTATATAGATTACAAAGTTGCCTAAAAAAGACATAATTTTATGAAATCGATTAAAATTTTCAAAGGAATTAAATTTTAAGAAATACAAAATTTCAAATTTCATACGGAACCGTACAAAAGCATTTCTGATGTGTAAAATGTGCCCCATACACTAATTAGGTGATGGACAAAATTTCAACATTTTATCATGAAATGTCCCAGAGATATGAAAAGACAAAAGTACTGACTTAAACCACTTTTCGATGCATCGACATGGGTTCTCAGATAGGAAAAATCATGTCGGCGGGTTAATGGATTATGCATTAATTTTTTGGTATAAAACTGAGCTAAGATTTCTAATAGATGAATATTCACTTCTTATGCATAAATATATAATATATCAATATATGTAAATAAAGTACATTTGGATGCACACCGGCCTCATGATTGCCTCTGATCTTATGGAATGAATTAATGATAATTATGCTTGATTTTCAGCTACTTAGGAGTATAAGTCACCCTTTCAAAATGCTAACCTCTTGATTGATCTTATGTTTTAAGTAATAGACCAAAATTAATTATAGCTAGATGAAGTATGCATCTTTAGTAAGTTTTGAGCAATTTACGTGGTCTGTATACTTCGTTACTGTGTATCAGAAGTAATAACGGCCATTGCATCTTGGGAGTTTCCTAATGGAATCTTACAGAAATTACATTTTGTTAAGTTATTGTAGAATTTTTATTATTATTATTATTATTATTATTTTTTTTTTTATTTTTTTTTTATTTTTTTTACTACACCCTATCATAAATATGTAGCCAACGGCCCTACCGTGCTGAAAACACCGGTTCTCGTTAGATCACCGAAGTCAAGCAGAATCGGGCGCGGCTAGTACTTGGGTGGGTGACCACCTGGGAACACCGCGTGCTGTTGGCACACTTCGGGCGCGGTAGCCCGGTGGTTTGCGCGCTGGATTTGCACGCTGCCACAACTGCCGTCGTGTTCATGCGGAGTACGATCATGTTAAACATGTGGATAAGTAAGTCCCTCCGTGAGATTGGTGGTAGAATAAGGAGGGTACGGTCCCTGTGGATGCCTCCCCCACTGGATTCCGTTCTAAATTGGGTGGCACGTCCCGGCCGTCCAAGCAGTTACATTACACCTTTCTGGTAGATCGGACGGTCTGGGTCTCAACAACAACCCTATCATAAATATATCACGAGCTATTCTTTAATATCGCAGCTCACGAAGTTCAGCTGTATGGCTTGAATTTTGGTCTCAGTTTTCATTTTAGCTGCAACATCCTCCGCCCAAAATAAATGATGATGATCTCTTCATTTATTTTAATTTTAGTCAAAAGTTTACCGTAACCCCATAAGAGTACACCTGTAGATATTATCGTATTAGCTAAGATCCAACTCAGAGCAGCACTGAAATTCCGTGAAGTTACCTACTCTATAATAGTGTCAAATGTAAGCAAGAAAGTGATCATCAAAATGCAAAATATGGAATATAAATAATATGAATGTATGATAAATTCAAGTGGAAACATATTCTGTATCTCTCTTTATTAAAAAAAATTGCTGTCGCCGCTGTTTGACAAATTTTTCGTTCCTCGACTTCTTCTGCTTCGTACTACAAAATGTATAGCATACCAAAATGTAAAATTTGGTGCACTTGTAGAGAAAAGTTTGGAAAATAATCTGAAATAAACCGTTTTTCGATATGTATTGTAGTTTATAAAATATTTGATGTCAAAATCAAAACAAAATATTTGAGCTGCGAGTTCGCGTCCTGCATAGACTAATAATAGCAAGACCGTGGATTTTTTCAGACAGGTACCTACATAGTTGAAATTTTGCAGGATAGAGCCCTTTTTTTAAATTTCGTTTAGTTAATGAGTCATTTATCGTAGTTTCGTTTAGTTAATGAGACATCTGAAATAAACCGTTTTTAGATATGTATTGTAGTTTATAAAATATTTAATGTCAAAATCAAAAAACAAAATATTTGAGCTGCGAGTTCGCGTCCTGCATAGACTAATAATAGCAAGACCGTGGATTTTTTCAGACAGGTACCTACATAGTTGAAATTTCGCAGGATAGAGCCCTTTTTTTAAATTTCGTTTAGTTAATGAGTCATTTACCGTAGTTTCGTTTAGTTAATGAGACATCTGAAATAAACCGTTTTTAGATATGTATTGTAGTTTATAAAATATTTAATGTCAAAATCAAAAAACAAAATATTTGAGCTGCGAGTTCGCGTCCTGCATAGACTAATAATAGCAAGACCGTGGATTTTTTCAGACAGGTACCTACATAGTTGAAATTTTGCAGGATAGAGCCCTTTTTTTAAATTTCGTTTAGTTAATGAGTCATTTACCGTAGTTTCGTTTAGTTAATGAGACATCTGAAATAAACCGTTTTTCGATATGTATTGTAGTTTATAAAATATTTAATGTCAAAATCAAAAAACAAAGTATTTGAGCTGCGAGTTCGCGTCCTGCATAGACTAATAATAGCAAGACCGTGGATTTTTTCAGACAGGTACCTACATAGTTGAAATTTTGCAGGATAGACCCCTTTTTTTAAATTTCGTTTAGTTAATGAGTCATTTACCGTAGTTTCGTTTAGTTAATGAGACATCTGAAATAAACCGTTTTTCGATATGTATTGTAGTTTATAAAATATTTAATGTCAAAATCAAAAAACAAAATATTTGAGCTGCGAGTTCGCGTCCTGCATAGACTAATAATAGCAAGACCGTGGATTTTTTCAGACAGGTACCTACATAGTTGAAATTTTGCAGGATAGAGCCCTTTTTTTAAATTTCGTTTAGTTAATGAGTCATTTACCGTAGTTTCGTTTAGTTAATGAGACATCTGAAATAAACCGTTTTTCGATATGTATTGTAGTTTATAAAATATTTAATGTCAAAATCAAAAAACAAAATATTTGAGCTGCGAGTTCGCGTCCTGCATAGACTAATAACAGCAAGACCGTGGATTTTTTCAGACAGGTACCTACATAGTTGAAATTTTGCAGGATAGAGCCCTTTTTTTAAATTTCGTTTAGTTAATGAGTCATTTACCGTAGTTTCGTTTAGTTAATGAGACATCTGAAATAAACCGTTTTTCGATATGTATTGTAGTTTATAAAATATTTAATGTCAAAATCAAAAAACAAAATATTTGAGCTGCGAGTTCGCGTCCTGCATAGACTAATAATAGCAAGACCGTGGATTTTTTCAGACAGGTACCTACATAGTTGAAATTTTGCAGGATAGAGCCCTTTTTTTAAATTTCGTTTAGTTAATGAGTCATTTACCGTAGTTTCGTTTAGTTAATGAGACATCTGAAATAAACCGTTTTTCGATATGAATTGTAGTTTATAAAATATTTAATGTCAAAATCAAAAAACAAAATATTTGAGCTGCGAGTTCGCGTCCTGCATAGACTAATAATAGCAAGACCGTGGATTTTTTCAGACAGGTACCTACATAGTTGAAATTTTGCAGGATAGAGCCCTTTTTTAAATTTCGTTTAGTTAATGAGTCATTTACCGTAGTTTCGTTTAGTTAATGAGACATCTGAAATGAACCGTTTTTCGATATGTATTGTAGTTTATAAAATATTTAATGTCAAAATCAAAAAACAAAATATTTGAGCTGCGAGTTCGCGTCCTGCATAGATTAATAATAGCAAGACCGTGGATTTTTTCAGACAGGTACATACATAGTTGAAATTTTGCAGGATAGAGCCCTTTTTTTAAATTTCGTTTAGTTAATGAGTCATTTACCGTAGTTTCGTTTAGTTAATGAGACATCTGAAATGAACCGTTTTTCGATATGTATTGTAGTTTATAAAATATTTAATGTCAAAATCAAAAAACAAAATATTTGAGCTGCGAGTTCGCGTCCTGCATAGATTAATAATAGCAAGACCGTGGATTTTTTCAGACAGGTACCTACATAGTTGAAATTTTGCAGGATAGAGCCCTTTTTTTAAATTTCGTTTAGTTAATGAGTCATTTACCGTAGTTTCGTTTAGTTAATGAGACATCTGAAATGAACCGTTTTTCGATATGTATTGTAGTTTATAAAATATTTAATGTCAAAATCAAAAAACAAAATATTTGAGCTGCGAGTTCGCGTCCTGCATAGATTAATAATAGCAAGACCGTGGATTTTTTCAGACAGGTACCTACATAGTTGAAATTTTGCAGGATAGAGCCCTTTTTTTAAATTTCGTTTAGTTAATGAGTCATTTACCGTAGTTTCGTTTAGTTAATGAGACATCTGAAATGAACCGTTTTTCGATATGTATTGTAGTTTATAAAATATTTAATGTCAAAATCAAAAAACAAAATATTTGAGCTGCGAGTTCGCGTCCTGCATAGATTAATAATAGCAAGACCGTGGATTTTTTCAGACAGGTACCTACATAGTTGAAATTTTGCAGGATAGAGCCATTTTTTAAATTTCGTTTAGTTAATGAGTCATTTACCGTAGTTTCGTTTAGTTAATGAGACATCTGAAATGAACCGTTTTTCGATATGTATTGTAGTTTATAAAATATTTAATGTCAAAATCAAAAAACAAAATATTTGAGCTGCGAGTTCGCGTCCTGCATAGATTAATAATAGCAAGACCGTGGATTTTTTCAGACAGGTACCTACATAGTTGAAATTTTGCAGGATAGAGCCCTTTTTTTAAATTTCGTTTAGTTAATGAGTCATTTACCGTAGTTTCGTTTAGTTAATGAGACATCTGAAATGAACCGTTTTTCGATATGTATTGTAGTTTATAAAATATTTAATGTCAAAATCAAAAAACAAAATATTTGAGCTGCGAGTTCGCGTCCTGCATAGATTAATAATAGCAAGACCGTGGATTTTTTCAGACAGGTACCTACATAGTTGAAATTTTGCAGGATAGAGCCCTTTTTTTAAATTTCGTTTAGTTAATGAGTCATTTACCGTAGTTTCGTTTAGTTAATGAGACATCTGAAATGAACCGTTTTTCGATATGTATTGTAGTTTATAAAATATTTAATGTCAAAATCAAAAAACAAAATATTTGAGCTGCGAGTTCGCGTCCTGCATAGATTAATAATAGCAAGACCGTGGATTTTTTCAGACAGGTACCTACATAGTTGAAATTTTGCAGGATAGAGCCCTTTTTTTAAATTTCGTTTAGTTAATGAGTCATTTACCGTAGTTTCGTTTAGTTAATGAGACATCTGAAATAAACCGTTTTTCGATATGTATTGTAGTTTATAAAATATTTAATGTCAAAATCAAAAAACAAAATATTTGAGCTGCGAGTTCGCGTCCTGCATAGACTAATAATAGCAAGACCGTGGATTTTTTCAGACAGGTACCTACATAGTTGAAATTTTGCAGGATAGGGCCCTTTTTTTAAATTTCGTTTAGTCAATGAATCATTTAACTTTTCATGCACTTCTGAAGTGAAAATGTTTCTTCTTTGTGGGAGAATATTTAATAGGACGAGCGAGCACCCGATCCACTTTTATTGGTTTCTGGCAAAAACGTTACAGAATGGCAGAGGACTGGGTTCTCGAAGCATTAAAAACATTAAAAGTATATTCAGTATAGATATTTCAATTTAAATATTACTACAACGTTAGTTAGTATGTTTGGGATAATTCAGCATTACAAATATTAATATCCATCGATTTTCTTTATCTTGTACCGCAAAAACCATAGCTTACAAAAACATGAAATTTGGTACCTTTACAGAAAAATTATTGCGCTACATATTGAAAAAATCTGATGTGGGCAACACATGACTTTCCTTATATAATGTAATGAATTTACTACTTTTACAGTAAAAAAATAGGTTTTTCTTATAGTAGATACTAATATTCTTTCCAAGATGTTGAATTTTCGACAATTAGTCGTCATTTTCATTGATTTAGCATCATTTTTATCCATTTGGCGAGATTTTCATTAATTTGGAAACATTTCAGAAAAGTCGCCAAGTTGGCGACAATCCGATAAATTCGTCGCCAAAATCTCGCCAAGCGTCATGGATGGAGAAATAAGTTATTCTTATAGCAGATAAAGGGCTATTGGCGTTCAATAACAAAAATATTACTTAAAGTAACTTTTCTCATGAGTGGAACGAGCTAGATCCACGAGAATGATGTCACTCAATTTATCGCATGGTATTACATATGAAAAGTGAACATGTTTCTCAATAGGAATTTTTTTTATGTGACTTTTTCATAATTTTTTTTTAAAATGTACAATATCTCGAGAACGGTTCATGTTAGCGTTCTAAAATTTATGCCAATTGTTTTCTAATGAAAAATTACATAATAAATGTCTATTTGCGTAACTTTATTAGCGGTTTTGATTTTTTGACGATTTTTTCAAAATTTCATTCGAAAATTTAGGGGGGGGGGGGTTCTGAACATTCGATTACGTATAAAGACAATAGGCTTCCAGTGTTTACGGATTGTGATTTTTGTACCAAATTTGGTTCGAATCGGTCCATTCGTTCGTCAGTTATCGTCTCCACAGACTCACTGACACACACACACACACATACTTTCACACACACACACACACACACTCAGACATCACTTCAAAAATGTTTGATTCGTGATCAGGGATGCTTGAAACGTGCTCTCCCGTCGAGAACTCGAATTCGAATTTTCGACCCCATCACAATACTTTCCTTATACGTTATGTATATAAGGAAAGTAATAAACCGTTTATCGATTTGAACTTTAGTTTGGCTTAAAATAGCTCGCTAAACGAGCTCAGCGAGCGCAGCGAGTAGGAGGCAAAACAAGCCAAACGAGTTACAGGCTTTGGCGAAGCGTAGCGAGCAGGGAGCAGAGCCCCCTAGTATTTAAAATAGAAAGACGAATGTATCTTACCCATAGATTCGACCGTATTTGTTGTAGCGATCCAATTGTACGTCTTGCATAGGCTAAAGTGAAATACACAGAAAAAGTTGCCAGTTAAAATATTTTATTCATATTTATATACATTCAGTATATTATTGTAAGAGAAAGATTTTGGCCATCATTCAATATTGTTAAATATTTCCGTTTTCTATTATTCAATATTGTCAATTATATTTACTTACCATAATGAATATTATGCGACAAAACTAATAATATAATTCTCTTGTGTCTAGCTCGTTCCATTCACAAAAAATACATATTTTACAATAGTCCGGGATTTTTGAGCCAAATAGTTTGCCAATTTGTCATTTATTATAAGGAATATTTGTTCAATATCCAAAGATATTAGTTATTTATCTGAGTATTCACTCCTTAACTATATACATCTCGGTAATCTTGAATGTTTTTAGGGATTGGAACTAGCGGATAAAGCAAATTAAAAAAAAATACTGGCTAAAGTTATTAGGTAAAATTAGCAAAAAATCAAATTTAAGATGAGTATTTAACACTTCAAAAGTAAAGTAGTTGTAATTGCCATCACTTTATACAATTAAATCCCAAATCTGAAAACCTCTTTATTAAAAATGCTGTAAGGAAGGAAGATGCATTTGCTTGTCTAACATTTCAGCTTAGTCCTTGAGAAAATAATCAGAGATTTTACCATCAAAACTAAAAGAAACATCTACTACAAATCTATGTAAATTCTTGCAGATGCTGATGACGTCAATATTATAGGCAAAACCACTAAAAATCTAAAGGAAACCTTTCTTGTCTTGGAAAGCGCTGTTGATAAAGTGAATCTGAAAAGTCAAAACCAAATACATGGCTTTTACCAGAAGGGGTCAACCCCATTGTATTTTAGGCTGATTTGTATAAATTTGAATCTGTCGAGAAATTTAATTATCTGGAATCTCAGATAAACTGCAAAAATAATATTAGTTTAGATATTCAGAAAAGAGATATAGCTGCCTTGCCTATCGCTGTGTTCATGAAATACGAATTTTTTTTTAAATCACACTTGATTAGGAGAAAAACAAAATTAAAACTATAATACGTGACAGTGAAAATGAGACTCCAAGAAGGAGTGGGCAGAAAGTGGTGGAAATCGGCAAATAGCGAGAGACAGCAGCGAACAATAAGTGATGTTTATTGCAATATGATACACCTATACACTGAGCGATAACACCCTCTTTCCAGTGTTGCTCAAGTCCTCTGGATGAGTCGGACGGCCTGGGTTTTCCACCCTCTTTTCAGTAGGTTGTAGGATCACCGAGGGCGGCGATTCAGGCAGTAGTATGTCAAGGTACAAGAGTCAATGAGCGTGCGGATAGTGTCCTGAGGGATGGCGGCCCATTCACCGTCAACCATTTGCTAGAGTTCGTCTTCTAAACACGACAGTGGCAGCGCACGCAAGCGACGTCCAACCACGTCCCAGATGTGTTCGATTGGTGAGAGATCAGGAGAGACTGGTGGCCAGGGAAGCACCTGGGTACCTTGCAGGCCATGTTAGCTGATGCGTGCCGTGTGTTGTCGCGCGTTAACCTGCTGGTAAATAGCATTGGTGCCCCGTGAAGTAAAGGTAGTATAACCGGCCGAGACACGTCATCCATGTTTCGTTGGGCCGTCATAGTGCTCTCAGCACGGGCCAGAGGTGACCTGCTAACTTAGGCGATGGCTCCCCAAATCATGATGCCACTTTGTCGCGAGGTGTGGAAGACCCAGGCCGTCCGACTCATCCAGAGGACTTGAGCAACTATTTGGACGACCGGATTGTCGCGAGGTGTGGCGTTCCACAGATGTGGACCGATTGGACCTGTCAACACTTCGGCGCCAGACACGTACAGGGCGACTGTCATTAGTAAAACTGAAGCGTGACTCGTCGGAGTACACGACTCGGCGCTATTCCGTCGTCTATGTGGCTCTTTCCGACACTATCTCCTTAGACGTCCTTGCCTCCTAGACTCCTCCTCATAGGACGCCATGAGTGCAAGTCTCCGGCTACCATTCGGCGTATAATGGTCCTGATCAATATAGGAGCATCAAGGGTGTCCTGCACATGCTGTAGAAGGGCGACGAAAGTGGGCTGCGGGGCCTCCAAAGCTTGCCGATGTGTCAGTCCACGTGTGTTGACGTCGCTCTGACCGTACCTGCACCCCTCAAACGTGGCACATGCCCTTGTTCCAAACATCTTCGCCGGTGCACTGTAAACGCGTGTAGGTGGCTGTCCGCTGATATTTGACGTATGGATCAACTTGCCCTTCTGAGTCCGATCACCATACCTCTCATGATATTGAATGGCTGGTGGAACTGCCTCGGTTGGCGGCGGCCAAGCATTCACTGCTACTACACGTTTGCTCTTAGATAAAAAGAAAATGCAAAATGCACTGGCAGACAGAGCGGCGCGACTATTGCGGATTCTGCACGTTCTTTCCCTTATATCTCGCTCAACGTGCGCAGGAAACGACAGCTGCGCATTTTTCATAATTTACATAACTCGGTGAGCTTCGTCTACCCATATGCATATTTTTCTGCCCACTCCTTCTTGGTGTCTCATTTTCACTGCCACGTAGTGTATATAAAGTACTTATAAGACCTAACCTGATCTATACTTCAGAAATTTGGGATTCTCAAAAGACATGACTTAAAAACTCCATCTTGCAGTGAAATATTTTGTACAGTATTTTAGTGGAATTCAGGATTATGATATTTAGAGAAAAAGATACAATTTCGAACTATACAAATTATATAAAGATTCTGACATAATCAAATACGCTAAAATTATCTTAATGCAATAGCAGGATATTTACTAAGGATGAATAACAATAGAATCACACAGAAAATATTTATATTCACATCGATCGGAAAGAAAACGGCCGCTTGGAAGGATCTTCTGATGAAGGCCGAGGCCTTCAGTGGGCTGTCGAGTCACTGATGATCATGAATTATTACTGCTAAAGTAAAATATGTATTATTCTCATCACTGTGTATAATTAAACCTTAAAAGCATTGTGCCGTGGATTTTGTACACTGCGCGCTTCCCCCTCCCCTCCCCCCCCACACACACTCGAAAAAAGAAATGTCGTTGTGCGAGTTGAAACATACAAATATTGATGAGGAACGAAGTTCTGATGCATTTCGAAATTTTACACAATTCTGCGGCCAATATAACCTTTAAATATAGCGAAATCAGCATGCCGCTGATCGGTTCTCAGCGATCATGCCTTAATACGTTATATACGGCCGCGGAATAGATGTTGCAGAGTTTAAAAAGGGCCAAATTCTTGGCCTGTGTCAATTCCACTCGATTTGCAAGGAGATTGCTGAAATCACTGCACTGGATTTCAAAGTGTCCACAGCAATATTAAATCTTGGAAAGATGGCAGTGAACCATCAACTGCGTGGAAAATGTGTGGTCGAAAAACAGTCCTAAATAATCGTGACAGAAGTTCATTAAAACGCTTTCTGAAATCGAATAGCAAAAAATCGACCCTAGAACTCACAGCTGTGTTCAATAGTGGAAGCAAGACCATTTCCACTCGCACGATGAGACGAGAACTCAAAGAACTGGGATTAAACAGCTATGTTCCCCCCATAATGGGAACCACTGGTTACTGAGAGTAATCGAAAAAAAAAGACTCTAATTCGCTAAGGAACGCAAATAATGGAATACTGAGCAATAGGGGAATCGTATGGTTCGATGACTCCAGATTTACTCTCCTCCAATATCATGGATGATTCACGATTAGAAGGGAACCGCATGAAGCATTGGCCAACTCCTATACCGTACCCATTGTACAGGTCTCAGGATGATGTGTTATGATCTGGTGTTGCTTCTGTTCGGCGCTGGTCTAGGGGCAGCAACACTATGTTGCAATAAAATGAAGTCAGCTAAATATCTGAGCATTCTGAATGACCATTTTATTCTATCAATGGCATTTTTCTTTCCTGAGGTAATGGCATATTCCAGGATCACAACACCACGATTCGTTGAGCTAAAATTGTGAAAGATTGGTTCGAAGTGCACGAAGCCTCATTCGCACACTTAAATTGGCCACCACAAAAACCACCTCAACCTCATTTAAGATATGTGGGATATACTGGAGAACAGCTAAGGAGTAATTTCACTCTGCCTTCATCGACCAAGGAACTTGGCAAAATGTTACGGCAAATCTGGAAACAAATAAGCATTAAAATACTACATGAACTCATAGACACAGTGACACAACGAGTGCATGCCGTAATTTGTGCTAAAGATGATCGAATGAAATATTAACCAACACGATTTTTTTTTAATCAGGGAGTGTATACGATTATTTGAAGGAAGAAAAATGATTGCATTATCAAAGTAAAGTCATGTGCTGCCCAGATAAAATTTTTGATTTAAATGCGCAAACAAAATATTTTGTTAATATCACCAATAAGTGCTGGTTATAGGAATCGTTCTAATTTTGAAGAACAATCAACATTGGGACAAATGTTTATACTTTTCCTTGGGCAAAATTAATTACAAATTTACTGTGAAACTAAAGGAAGATATCCCTTTAAATAAGTTCGGGTTCCTCAAAAAACAAGTGGCACGCATGGACAGACCTTAGTTTTTTCTAATTTAGCAAATAATTAGTTGAATGAGAGTCTTTATTTTTTTTTTCACAGTTTTACATTCTACTGACAATCCACTGAATGATATGTTCATATGTCGCTAAAAGTTGTAAATCATTTAATTGCAGATGTGGTGAGGTGGATTTTACACATAAATACAGTAAAACTTAAACACATAAATACATTAAAGATACTCACCAAATAGTTCCACCCGGCTCAACCGCGTTAATGTATAGTGGGGTCCGATTGGACCAAAGTACATTGCGTTTGCTCAAATAAATAATCACTCCCTTTTTTGTGGCCACTTAACAATTTATTTACAGAACACATGAAATCTCAATTTAAACATTAAATAACAAAATACACATTTACAAATGATTCCCCAATTTACCTAAGCTTGACCTCGGGGTGCACAGTTAATTTTGCATTAATTTGTATGTATATATATATATATATATATTATTTATCCAAACTTGTAATTAATTACTTTTTTTTTTAAAGAAAACACAATATATTTTATTTTGGCAAATATCCCATTTAGCATACGTTGCCCTTAACACTGTGGATCACATCAATTAAGTTTACATATTCATATATGCACATTTTAAAAATCAATATATAATTTTCATACCTTCAGTACATCAGAAAACTCTCACTGAGTGCTGTAGCTCTCCCTTTGCACACGGGAATGGGTGGCACGATAAATTGAATGTTAGTTCGTTATTTTGACGGTTAATGAAAAACACTACCAGTCTTATAACTCGGTTGAGGATCATCAGGTAACGAAGATTTCAGCCAAGTATATTTGGAGATGAGCACACTGTCCACCTTCCTTCTCCTCCTCTTAACGCCCGCTTAGTCCCAGCGGATCGGGTGCGATCTGCGTACAGGTTTTACTAAAGAGTTAAGATCAGATACGTTCTTGTAGAGATTGTCTGCTGCTTCGGAGCCCGGGATTGATGCTCCATAAACACTCCTTACACGCAGTATTACAGTTACCACGGCTTAATGCAGCTAAAGGAGCAAAGGTCCTACACCGCGCCGCTTTGGTGGTAGAGCTGCGTTGTGCTGCAACCAAACAAAAACAATGACAACTTTCTTCAATTTTCTGGTCGCCACCGCCCGAAGAAATGCGCCCTCGCGCTGAATTAGGCTCGGCTCGTCTTGGCTACGAGTCGCCATCTTCACCGGACTCACGAGGTCGGCTCCTAGCCAAAAAGGCATTGGCCGCCCTAGATAGGGGCCACGGATACCGGGCCAGAGATGCATCAAGTGCATGCCGGATCGGGCTTTCCAAAACACAAGTGCCACGCACTTGGAGTGCTATCCTCTCGAGATCAGAAAAGCAACTAACGATTTTTTACATTTCTAAAAACTTCCAGAATTTTAAAACAAGGGGAACGACAAAAATACAGGGAGGAAGTCCACCACTTCCCATTTGCTGTTTCCCAAGCGCAATAAAAAGAGGAGGTCCAAAAATGCTTCACACCATTGGTTTTTGAAGCGACGCTCATTTTTTATGCGCTCCACTCAAACACAAGAACCAGAGGGCTTTCTACAAAACCGGGTGGTCCAAGGATCGGAACCCGACGCGCGCCACACCTGACAGGGCTATAAATTTTCAGAGATTTGTAGCTCAACTTTGACATTTATGCTGCAATTAATTCTCCGAATATTTACAATCCATGTCAGTGCGCATTCAATACAACGGCGCCAAAAAATCCCAATTCCGTCTGTGCAAAGGCCTAGCTATCTACATAAATCAAAAACATAGTATACATTTCAATTATATTACACCTTTCCTTTTTTCCCAGGGTTATGTATAAAAATATGTGATTGTAGTATCACAGCAGAATCTACGTTACCAGTGTACACCACAAGAAAGTAGATCTACATTGTATCCCCGTTCAAAACACTTTTAAGAATAATCTATCAAAAGAACTTTCAGAGAGGAAATCTTAGAAATTGTGTTGGAACACGATTTCAGACATACAAGACTGGCTTAGGAGAAGAGTTGTAGCGGAATTCCGCCTTGCTACTGACCATGGTTGCCTTGCAAAACATCCACATCGAATTCGGATATTTGACGAAATTTTTTTGCAAGGTCTGTGACCTATAGGAGGTAATGGACAGGACTAAACTTCGCCACTGCCAGCTCTCTATGCGACATCTAAGTGGGAATGATACCGGGAAACAAAGGAACGTATGAGTGGTCTATAGATTTTCTTCTGTGGCTGTAATTTTTCCTTATCTCTGTTCCTATTATATTTTTAACACTTTACAACAAAGTTGAAAAGTGTTTATGACTTTGTTCATTCTGTCTGTCTGTCTGTCTGTCTGTCTGTCTGTCTGTCTGTCTGTCTGTCTGTCTGTCTGTCCGTTAGCACGATAACTGCCGTAAAAATGACTTAATCAAAATGAAATTTTAGTATGATGTTCAGACGGTCTATAGGACCTATGGGAATATAAATGAATAATATCACCCAATTAGTTTTGGGTTGAACCCGGGTTGAAAAAATGGAATACATTGAGCCCTATGGGACCTAATTTTTCAAGTATTTTTTAAGCGGATTTAAAATTCCCAAATTACTTCGAAAATTTTAGGCAATATTCAAATTGTTCCATAAAATATATAAAAAAAATTTCAGCGAAATATATTCAGTTGTTTTTTAAATAAAAATTAAAATAATAATAACACCTCTTATATGAAGCGATCACGTGTCCATGATATGAAACGATCACATGACCCACTTCAAAATGATATATGGCATCCATCTTGTGTCAAAATCGTGATTTTTAAAGTTCTTTTTAATTCATATTGAGTGTTGTATCCGTCCTAAAGCTATTTTATTTTTGCCTAAATTCTGTGCATCTACATACTGAAACAACGCAATGACAATATATTTCAGTTTAAATGCTCTTCCAAATTTCATTATTTCTAATATTAAGCCTATTTTTCACCTATGTAAAATGTAAACAGCAAAATATGTAGAATGAGTTGTATTAGAATCGCTGTAATTCATAACACAAAATCATTTAGACCATGGAGTCTGCTTAGCTGATATGAATGAAATATTCATTGATGTTAGAAAGAGAAGGACGATATTTTTCGATGAAGTTTTACGCATTGAGTTTACTTTCTTGTAGCTCAATGGTCTTAATTTTTTAATAAAATAAATTATTATAGTATTGTGATGAATGACATGAATGGGGGAATTATTTATGAATGAAATGTTGCTTTTATAGAGAGAGCCATGCGTGTTATTTTTTTATGACGTCTTTTGAATGAATTTCAGTTGTTTTCGATGATGTTTTCAAATATAATAAATTATCGTAGTATTATGATAATTCTAAAATTATTACCGAGGAATGTATCACATTTTAGAGATGTTTAAGCCAGGCAATTTATACTTTAATGCCGTCATTTGAATGAAGTTAATTTTTTTCGATGAAGGTGTCAAATATAATAAATTAATGTAGTATTGTGATAAGTTTTAAAATATTACCAAGGAATGTATTGCATTTTAGGCATGTTTAAATAAAATTGCATTGAAGTTGGAAAGTGTTTCATAATCAATGCTTTAAGCATGATTGATCTTTCTTGTTTGTTATTTCCAGCTGTCTTTTATACCCGCCATTGGAAATAAAAAGAGATATGCTCTCAAATTCGAACTCATTCTACTCGAATTTTCTAGTGCTTGCAAAGGGGCGATTATTTTACAGACTCATCAGCTCCAAATATTAATACCCATGTAACAAAGTAATAAGGGCTTTTTTTGTGACATTAAACAATGACATTATATTGGCCCTTAATTTAGGTTCAGCTAATAGATTAAGCGTAGGATCCGCTAAATGGTTAACCCTTAAGTACAGATGGAAGTCCAATTGATTCCACGTTGTTCAATGGATGATATTAACTCTACATAGTTTGGGTTTAATTCTTATGAATGTTTCAATTTTTCTTGTGAACTTTTCCAACCTTTTACGAATTAAATGGTTTTCAGTATGTCACATGTTTCCAAAATAAACTTCAAATGCAAATTTCGAAAAAAAAACATCCATGAAGTCTATTTGACTACATGTATGAGAACGAATAGCATAAATCCACGTCTGTACCTACAAGCTAATCCGTCTCTGAGTATAAACATTATTCGCTGTTGCTTTTAATGCAAGAGCAGAAATCGTTTGAGGAAAAAAAGTATCTCACCTTCATTATGATTTCTAATACCGATCCGAAGAAGGGAATGGGTGGTACATGAAGTACACCTAATTTCTTCCAGTATTGCTGCTTACGAATGGAATACCTGCAAATAAAATAATGAAAGATTATTAGGCATTAATTTTCTTTCTCTTACTAATCATCTTACTAATCACTTACCAATCACTTAATCATTTCTTTTTACATAATAAAAGCAATTGTATGTATGTGTGTATACCCTGTGTAGCGGAATATTGAAACTACCGATTAGGGTTTGTAAAATTTATTGTCCGATATGCCCGGGGCGCATAAAAATTTCAATCGGGCATGTATTATCATTTATTACATGCCTGGTCAGGCATGCATGCATATATGAGAATTCTCATGCAGCATTGATCCGATAAATTCCTGGACTCCAGAGCTATCAGTAATATAAAACGTTATCAGCATAATGTTGGACATGTAAATTTTTGGCTTAGACGTCATTTTTTTAAAGCATGCCCAAGGTCATGTAGAAATTTTCAGATTTTCCTAACGCAGCTACCGATATAAAAGGCGAAAAATTGAAAAATAACTAAATTCCTGGGGACGATGCACCTACGCGAGATTTTTCTTTTAAATTCGAAATAGTTTATGGTAAATATTTCTAGTTATTTTATGATTAAAATATTTAATTATCATATTTTTAGTTGCTTTTTATTGAAGCACAATTTTGAATGATTTTCACACAAAGTGGTTCTTTAGCGATCGAGAATATTATCACACGGTTTCCATCTTGACACCACCAGAAAGTTTATAAACGTTCTTGTCAACGCGTTTGAAATTGAGTCCATAGGACTATTCTTTAGTATTTACTTATATATCTATTTTAACTGTATCAAAATATGCGTATTAGTCAATTTCGCAAGTTTTTTAGTTTTGGATTGAACTCGGCTTGAAAAAATGAAATACATTGAACCCTATTGGACCTAATTTTTCAAACATTTTTTAAGCGAAATTAAAATTCACAAATTGCTTCGAAAATTTAAAAAAGTATTCAAATTATCATATAAAATATATAAAGAAAAATTCAGCAAAATATGTTCGGTAGCTTTTTAAATAAAATTTAAAATAATAATTACACCCATATAATATGATGAGATCACGTGACCCACTTCAAAATAAAACATGGCATCTTTTTTCCCAATGTAAAAATCGTGATTTTTAAAGTTCTTTAAATTAATATTTAGTGTTGCATCCGTCCTAAAATCGCTTTGTTTTTGCGTGATTTCTGCGCATGTATATTCTGTGCCAACGCAATTACAATACTATTGAGTTTAAATGATCAAAATTTGATTACTTCTACAACAAAGTCTACTTTAACTGTATGCAGAATGTAAACAAGTGATAAGATGAGTTGTATAAAAATTGCTGTATTTTTTCACACAAAATTATTTAACACTGGCATCTGGAATAAAATTGAATGAATGAAATATTCAGTGGTTTTACATAGAGTGTCAGAAGATTTATATTTCGATGACGATTTTTGAATAAAGTTCATATTTTGGACTAAGTTTTAACTTTTCAAATATAATAAACTATTGTATGTGAAAATTTAAAATATATCAGCGCTGAATGTATCGCATTTTAGATATGTTTAAATAAAATTGCATTTGAGTTGGAAAGTATTTTATAATCAATGCTTTATGCATGATTAATCTTTCTTGTTTTAGCTGAAGCTGTTTTGCAGGAGCTCGAGAATGAGATTTAGTTTTCTCTGACCCCTTAAATCAATTCTTTGGTGTCGTTCGTTACATGGATGATGTTTTTTTTTATTTGGAAACACAGTTTATTAGCTCTCTTTATTATTTCACACAATGCAAATGATTTTTATCCTACTATTAATTTTATGGTGGAACACGAATCTAATTGTTTTCAGACGGCTGTGTTTGTAAGCATACATTTTCTAATTTCTGAATTCCAACTAATTATTCCCACCCCATTTCGTCTATAAAAGCCTCTCTTATTTCTTATATGAATTGTGCTTTTAATATGCTTTCTTCAATTTCTGCTTTACATTCTGAAATAAAATTTTGTGTTTAGCCTTGGCTATGAAACCGACTATTTATTCGATTTCATTTATAAAATATTTTCCATCATTCTTTCTAACTTTATTTATCCTAAATTTATTCTTGCCCCTTCCTCTGATTTTTTGTCGTATAATTCGAGTATTTTTGTCCATACTGAAATGTTTTGTCCTTTTCTTCAATTTTGACGTGAATTTAAGTTTATACCTGCCCATTCCACTGTTATTTTGTTATTTAATCGCATTCGTACCGATAAATTTAGGGATAAACGTAATTTCTTGAGTCAAGCTGGGGTGTATGTTGTACCCTTTTTATTTCCCGGTAAAAATTATAAGTTTTATATATGTTGTACACAACGCTCTGTCGACATTCGATTATCTGAACATGCTCGTGACATTAACCTGTCCACTACTCTTTCACAATTAGTTAATCGTGATAATTTAACCCTAAATTTGATAAAACTTTTCTTTTAATTAATTGCTATGACTTTCGTAATATATTATGTTTGAATCCCTTTTTATTTATATTTATCGTGAATCTATTTGCAACTTCGATCCTGTTCACACCCTTAGTTTCGCTTGGCGTCTCATTCTTGACGCTATGCGTGTTAAACCCGTATATGATTTACTGGAAACCTAGTGCTTTGCCTCTAGTGTTTGAGTTTGCGTGATTTATTTTTGTACATGTTTTATAAATTAAATTATTTTTGCTTGAATATCTATGTACATATTTGTAATTTATGAAATTTTTGTGTATCGGTTTATTCGATTTACCATATGTAAATATTGTATTCACGATTTTGGATTGTATAAAGCTCATTTCTGTCATTTCTTTGCCAATTATCATAGAAAGACGCACATTATGATGTCGAAACGCGCTATGGTATTTTCAAATGTGAAAATTTCTTGTACGTCAAGATGGTGTTTTAAAATAAAAACAATGTTCAGATCTTGTAGTATTTGATTGAAAATGTTCAAATTGTTAATATTTCAAAATCCAGAAATAGCGGTAGAACATATTGTTTAAATTTGAAAATCCCGAATTGCGGAAGAATAAATTGTTATAGAAATAGCAGTATATATATATATATATATATATATATATATAGAACAAGTGTTAGTATTTAAAATTTTAATAACAACGTTTGAACAAAGTCTTGATATTTGAAAATCCTAGATAACGGTAGAAAAATTGTCAATATTTAAATATCCTAAAATAGCTGTAAAACAAATTGTTACTGTACAAAAATAGAAAAATAGCGGTAGAACAAATTGAAAATCCTGAAATTTTTCTAAAAGAAATTGTATAAATATTGAAAAATTCAGGAATAGCCGCAGAATAAATTATTAAATATCAGTAGAACAAATTGTTTATATTTTAAAATCCGGAAATAAAGATAGAACATGTCGTTGCAGAACAAAGTGTTAGTATTTTAAAACCCAGAAATGGCGGTTGAACAAAATCTTAATATTTGAAATTTCAGAAATAGCGTTAGTACAAATTGTTAATAATTAAAAATACAAAAGCTGCGGTAGGACAAATTGTTAATATTTGAAAATGCAAGAATAGCGGTAGAACATAGTTGTTAATATTTGGAAATTCAGAAAATTTTAGTTTCAGATATATTTAAAGTATCAGATATATTTAAAATTTCAGTAGATCAAAACGTTAATATTTGTATATCCAGAAATAACGGTATCGTGAGCGGTATCAAGACCGGTTTTAAATCTGAAATACTAAAATACGAGTGTTTTTAATCTTGCTGTGGCGTTGATTACCGTAAGTTGTTGAAAAATGATCGCGGCTCATAAACAAAGAAACTTCTTACAGACCTTGAGTTGAGTGTTGTCAAGAGAGATGGGGATGTTTACTTGACCTTTCAACTCCATCCATTCATGCATTGACGTTCGTCGTGATACATCTATGCAATTATTTCGCTTTTGACGTCAGATGCTCCAAAATTCTGGGATATTTTCATTTGAATGTCTTCTCTAGTGATACACCCACCACCCTCTCGATGCATGAGATTTACTCATACATAATTTCGTTAATAGACAATTATCCCATCGCTCGTAACGTAGAAGGACACGTTACTGCTACGATGTTGCTGCACACATTTGAAATCTAATATGAGCAGCACATGACTGTCCCTAGATAATGAATTTATTGCTTTCGCAGCGTAATTATGAAGCACAAAATTCATAGCACAATGCTTTTGGCATTGAATTAACACCACGTAATTGAAATTAGGCGCTTTTAGCACGACTTATTTTTTCTCAAGTAGAAAATCCTTAACAA
This sequence comes from Amaurobius ferox, assembly GCA_951213105.1. Classification (NCBI taxonomy): domain Eukaryota; kingdom Metazoa; phylum Arthropoda; class Arachnida; order Araneae; family Amaurobiidae; genus Amaurobius; species Amaurobius ferox. Next base: position 115,632,293 of record OX578135.1, on the reverse strand, counting down.
ATTTCCATTGACGCTTAATTACACCCCGTGAAATAATGGCTGTTTGCCCATTTCTCGGTGTCAAAGTAACAAACCATTATAAAAGTATGTAATTTCTTGAGTGGAACAAACTACGAGTAGATCTACGAAAGTGATATTAACGGATTTGTTGCATAATGTTTGATTTAAAGTGAACATATTTGATGATATTTCTTACTTTTAAATGTTATATAATTTTTTGATAAATTTATTTTTAGAAAATACAATAACTCGAGAACGATTCTATCTAACGTTTTAAAATTTATAGAATTCGTTTCCAAATAGGAAATTACGTCTAAAGTGATTATGTACTATTCTTGAATATCCTGATTTCCAAATGATTATTTTCAGAAATTTATTCAAGACATTCAGTTACGTTTAAGATCAATAGGGTCTAGTATACACCGATTATAAAAATCGTACTAAATTATTTTTGAAACTTTCTTGAGACATCGTGTTCACAGACTTATGGACATGCACACTAAAGCACGCATACAAATATATAATAACATGTCATTGGTGAATATTTGGGAAATTTTATATATAATAATATGCATACACGCATATTATTATATATAAAATTACATACACACATATGCAATCCCTTAAAAACGTTTTATTCCAGTTCAAGGATGCTTAAAACGTGATTTCTGTTGAACTTGAATTCCAATTTTCGAACTCGTCACAATGCATTCTTTATACATTGCTGTGCTACGCGCGTATGTAGGAAAAGAAACAGAAAAGTGTGTAAGATCATCAAGGTATCACTCTCTTTGCTAATTTAAAGTACTTTCTCTGTGATACACAGTTTGTAAAGCGAAAAATATCACGGAGTCAAAAATCCGATTCTTGAATTTTGGTGGATTTATACGTCATGAGTATTCTAGAAGTGAAATTCACTATTTTCAACCAAACGTCTTTGTGTGCCTATGTTTATACAACAAATGTGTCCACTCTAGCCCAAAACCTAAGCGACGAAATATCTTGAAATTTAAAAGTTAACTCATTTGTGCAGTGTTGATTAGATTTCATTACAATTGGAGAGTATAAACTGGTAAAAAAAATTGGAAAAGGCGCTCAAACATTGATAACGAAATACAAAAATCAGCGGTGGCTTCAGTCTGTTGGAGCCAAAATAATATTTTGTAAAATAAAACAACTTTTGTAATACCGAAAAGGAAAAAGATCTCGAACCAAAATTTGATTATATACATTCATAAGACTTTTAGAGAGATACAAATTCTTTCTCATAGTTTATAGCTATCACTTTTAGTTTTCAAAATATAAGCATTACAAACTTTAAAAATGTAAATTTTCTTATTTTGTTCAAATTGGCAAGACATTTGCGTAAATTGCTTTATATCTGTATCTGCAGTTTTGAATTTTTCATTAACAAAAATATTTGCAATATATGAATATTAGCATTAATGAGTTAAAATTTATCATAATATCGAATTGAATAAATATTGGAAAATTCAGGGATCCCCTCTCTAAAGTTTGGACCCTTATGCGATCGTTTACTGCGTCTATCGGTAAATATGCTCCCAATGTCTCAAAAGTCGGAACATAAACAATCATTCCTCTTTTCAACTATTCCTAAGATACTCAAAAATAAAACATCTTACCAAAAGAGCAACAGCAGAGTCGTCAGTCCTATTAAGAAACTGGCAAATAGAGGTCCCACGGGGCCTATCACATTAGCTCTTTGAAGTAAATCCATGCTTAGAATCTCTACTAGCAGAGCTATACTCACTACTACTCTACATTCAGCTCCAAAGGAGGAGTTGGAAAATGAAAAGATGGCTTTGAAATAGTACTCACCCTATGGATATTTTTATCTGAAGTGATATTGCTTAATCTCTCACACTGAGCGCGATCGTGTTGGAGAGCAGGAAATTGAATAAATGAAATTGTTGTGAAGGTCATCCGCTGACAGTAGCAAATCTGGATAAAATAATTTTTGAGATGGCTTAAAACAGAGTTCAAATTTAAGCAAATAAAAGTTTCTACTTTGTCTTATATTTTTATGCATTTCAAAATAAATATTTTCGTGACCTTTTGAAGCTTATTTTTTGCTCGCTGGAACTTCCTCTAAAATATGTGCTATTCTACGACGGGCTTTGGATAGGCTGTATCGATAAGGTTCGAATATTAAAACATTAAAATATATCATTAAACATTAAAATATATCATTAAAATATAATCCAGAAAAAATTGTTTTCCTGGCGAGCAATACGGAGAATATAAAAGACAACGATATGTCTAATTTGATCATTTTAGCTGCTTCATCAGCATTCATAAAGGAATTGACCGAGAAATGGGTGGTTAGTGAGATATCGAACCCGGAGCTCTGAAGAAAAGCAAAGAGAGTGAAAGAGTTGAAAATCAAAAAATTGGACCATATAGAGAAATAAACCTCTCGGCCTTCATCGAAATAACTGGGCCAGTCGCTGTCTTCTATTGTTTTACGAACTTTGCTTCTACTTCTTTTTCTATGTAGCTATTCCTCTCTTCTTGTCCGGACTGGACTGCGGGGGAGGGTCAGCGGTACGAGTGCTGGTTTACGGATCGGAGGTTAGGGAGGGATGCAAGGGACAAGATTGCGCTCCTTCTTCCAGATATCAACATAGACGTAGAATACATATATAGATGTAGAATAGACATATATAGACGTAGAAGACGTACTACATATCCATCTATGTTGTTGAAGGGACCGAGATCAAATCACAAGGAAATGGGAGCTGTTTTCGCTCGAAACCCTGTAGTTCTGGCTACGAAATACAGGGGTGTTTGAAAAACTTCGAAATCTGGAATCTTGTTCAAGTTCTCTCGAGGTTTTATATGGTTGAGGGATACGGTACATGGTATTAAGTCAGAGCGATTTTTTTGGTATGTTTAATTTTGTGTCATGTTCTTGTATAGGTTTTAGAAATTTGTATAGGCAACTTGAAAATGTATGTTTTTGTAGAGTACTACATATGTATGATCACACTCGTTAGCTTTCTTTGTTCCTTTCAGTGGCTCTCCGATGCTACCCAAAGTACCTGGATTCGATATTTCGCCCACCATCATTTTCTGGGTCGTTTCCTTTATGATTACAGTGGTGAGGAGGGCTGATTTGGTGAGAGTTATTTACTAATACCTTCTTGTGTTTACGGTTATCAACGCTGACCTGTATACACAGGTGTTTGCAAATGTGTATGTGGCCGCATTTTGTCGTCAAAGCTGGGAACCATAGACAATTTTAGCAGACGAATATTGTTGATAAAGGTTATGACATTTTTCACCAAACAGTACTTTAGGCGATATGTGGCTATTGGATAGATAGAAAGTTTTGATTTTTGGTTGGAGCTTGTAAGGTTTTGCTAAAAAAATATCGATGCCACACGTCAATATCTCACGCTCCCACGTATAGTATGGATCATTTGAAAGGACCACACTTAGTTAAGCTTCTTTCAGGAAATATATGGTGTAAATTCTAAATACGTTAATGGAGGTACTTAACTCTGAGACTAAAACGAACAACGTTGGAATTTTTCTTAAGAGGACGCGATTCTGAAAAAATAGCATCCTAAATAGCTAGGTGGACGGTTCTTTTCCGACAAAAAGAAAGAATCGTGATACCAGTGAACTTGATGAGGTCATATATGCGATTCACTTTGATTTAGGAGATGATTCACTGAGGAGCCATGACTGTATAAGGGCAGCTTTAGTAGAGCTTCGGAGTTTCATTATGAGCAGTTCACAACCAGTTGAAGTCTGAGAATAAACTGTATCACATAATACGCATGTCCGGTTCTGTATCTGTTAAATTGTTTTCGTTATTAAAAGGTCCTTTGAATTTTTAATGCATATGTTTTTAATAAAAGTAATTTGCTTTGTTGGACCAAACTCTCTTGCTTCTTTCATTCAGTAGTTATTTTAATCAATTAGTCACGGATGCAAAACTCATCGCGATACTTATTATTGGAATATTTTCACGTCCGGATTCTCCCAGAGCTAGAAAAGAGGAGAAGGGATATAAATGACGATCCCTCATGCTATATAGCCACTATTATCTTATATATAAGCTCTTATAGAAGATCTTATAGCCACTATTGAATAAACTATTCGGTGATATTGACGGCATACACTCCATGAATACGTACGATCCTAATCCATTTTATTACTTTCCTTATATACACAGTATAATGTATAAGGAAAGTATTGTGACGGGGTCGAAAATTCGAATTCGACTTTTCGAAGGGATAGCACGTTTCAAGCATCCTTGATCACGAATCGAACATTTTTGAGGTGATGTGCGTGTGTGTGTGTCAGTAAGTCTGTAGAGAAGATATTTCACGAACGAATGGAGCGATTCGAATAAAATTTGGTACACAAATTACAATCCGTGAATACTGGAAGCCTATTGTTTTCAAATAAAATCAAATGTTCAGAACCTCCCTAAATTTTCAAGTGAAATTTAAAAAAAAAATCATCAAAAAATCAAAACCTTTAATAAATTTACGTAAATAGACATTTCTTATGTAGTTTTTTCTTAGAAAACGATTGGCATTAACTTTAGAACGCAGGCATGAACCGTTCCTGAGATATTGCACATTTTTCAAATAAATGTATCAAAAAATCCCATAAATTAAAAGAAAATATTAACTGTTGAGAAATATGTTCTCTTTTTATATGTAGTATCAGACAATAAATTTGGTGACATCATTCTCGTGGATCTTGCTCGTTCCACTCATGAGAAAAGTTACTTTAAGTAATACTTTTGTATTTGAACGCCAATAGCCCTTTATCTGCTATAAGAATAACTTATTTCTACGTCCATAATGCTTGGCGAGGTTTTGGCGACGAATTTGACGGAATGTCGACAACTTGGCGATTTTTTAAATATTGCCAAATTAGCGAAAATCTCGCCAAATGGATAAAAATGACGCTAAATCAATGGAAATGACGACTCATTGACGAAAATTCAATATCTTGGAAAGAATAGAAGTCTTGGTATTAAAAAGCTGATCAGGTTATTGAACTTATTGAACCGTTAGTGCTAGAAACAGACTTCCAATTGGAACATTGTGTTAAATTGAAAGAGTAATTAATATTAAAACACTTTCAAACTTGTGTAACGTATTAGCATAAGAATACAGAAAATAATTTTTTATGTAGCTCCTTTAGCGAAGAAAGTTGGATTACTGAAAAAAACATTGGATAAAATCTGGAGTCTATAAAAAAAAATCTGATGTGGGCAACACATGACTTTCCTTATATAATGTAATGAATTTACTACTTTTACAGTAAAAAAAATAGGATTTTCTTGTAGTAGATACTAATATTCTTTCCAAGATATTGAATTTTCGACAATTAGTCGTCATTTTCATCGATTTAGCGTCATTTTTATCCATTTGGCGAGATTTTCGTTAATTTGGCAACATTTCAAAAAAGTCGCCAAGTTGGCGACATTCCGCCAAATTCGTCGCCAAAATCTCGCCAAGCGTTATGCACTAAGAAATAAGTTTTTCTTAAAGCAGATAAATGACTATTGGCGTTCAAATACAAAAGTATTATTCAAAGTATCTTTTTTCAAGAATGGAACGAGCTAGATCCACGAGAAGGATGTCACTCAATTTATCGCATGGTATTACATATGAAAAGTAAACATGTTTCTCAATAGGAAATATTTTTCTTTTTATTTTATATGACTTTTTGATAATTTTTTTAAAAAATGTACAATATCTCGAGAACGGTTCACGTTAGCGTTCTAAAATTCATGTCAATCGTTTTCTAATGAAAAATTACATAAGAAATGTCTATTTGCGTAACTTTATTAGTGGTTTTAATTTTTTGACGATTTTTTCAAAATTTCATTCGAAAATTTAGGTGGGTTCTGAACATTCGATTGCGTATAAAAACAATAGGCTTCCAGTGTTTACGGATTGTGATTTTTGTACCAAATTTGGTTCGAATCGGTCTATTCGTTCGTCAGTTATCGTCTCCACAGACTCACTGACACACACACATACACACATACTTTCACACACACACACACACACACACACAGACATCACTTCAAAAATGTTTGATTCGTGATCAGGGATGCTTGAAACGTGCTCTCCCGTCGAAAACTCGAATTCGAATTTTCGACCCCGTCACAATACTTTCCTTATACATTATGTATATAAGGAAATTAAGCACCGTACTTGGCCGCATTTAAGAACTAATTTTTTTTATTCTTAAAGTTAAAAAAATTATTTTGTATTGATTGCACTTCGAGTCTAATATCAATCTAAATGATATTTCGTTTTATTCTCGCAGCCGGCCCAAGCTGCACGGTTCTAACGATGTTAAAGAAAAATTGTTACAAGTCCTCTTGGCTCAATCACAGAATTTGTTGGTCAGTTCCGGTTGCCCCATCGACCAGGTGAGTGTGAGTGTCTTCTTTTGTACTCATATCATTTCTCCAGAAAGTTGAGTAAATGTCACAGGTGAGTTTGCTCTTTGTATTTCCTACGAAATTCAGAAAGTCTTCGGAAAGGGCCTTGGAATTCTTATCGAAAATGAGAAAATGATTCAGAATATCTCGAAAGAAATACTTTGCATTCATGATAAATATTATCATGAAGTTTTGTGTTTACATTTGTATCTTAATAAATTATAATGCAAAAGTACATTCTTTGCTTATGTTTTTAAAATATTTTGTATTATTACTGCATTTTCATTTTTACTAGAATTAAAATATGTAAGCGTTGTAGTTTAAGTACAAATGTTTCTTTCTAGTAAGATTCTGAATCTATTAATTTTCGTACGGTAAGTGTAATTATCCTCATTATTTATAACATTTCAGATTATCCTTTTTGTCTTTATGTATATTCTATATAATTATCTGAGCTTATGAAGAAAATTAAGCAACGTAATTATTCACAACTTATTATACAACGCAGCATACAGTTTTTTCGAGAATACGTTGGGATCCCTTTCGTGAGTGCTAAACAGACCAGCAGCAGCAGCAGACACTGGGTGGGTTCATGGAGCGCCTAGATATAATAAAAATATCTGTATCTCCTGGATGTAGTTAGAGATCATGATTTTTGCATTATATGTGGTGCAACAAATGGTAGGATGAAATGTTCAACGCAAATAGTTCATGTAGTTCAAGTGCTGATGCTGCATACATTACAATGAGAAAACCCATGAGGAAAAGGAGGAGGCAAAAAATATAGACTCAGTAACAGGAGATTCAGGGGTGACCAATAGAAAACGGCTAGCAGAGCAGGGAGGAGCCTCATACCAGAAGAGCGTAGAAGGCATCAAGTATCATGGTTATTTTTTCAAGCGGGTCAAGGGGCTTGGAAAGATTTGATTTCAAGAAATTAATAAATTTAGCTATGCTGGAAAGGTTGATTTCTTTAAATAAGGATTTAAGGTCTCTGAGAATCGTAAGAATTTCACTTTTACCGTTGTCATTATGGGTATCCTTGATGGAAGTTCCTTCCTCGGAAGAGGAGGGGGGGGGGGGTTCTGACCGTTAGAACTGGCCGCATTTGCGTACGAGTAAATAGGAGTCTGCGAGTGAGAATTTAGATTGTTAGTCTCATTATCTTTGCTTTTGAGGGCCGGGAAGTCCTTTTTGGTGGGAATCGGTTTGTTGGAGTTATGATTATTTTTTAGGGGAGCTTCAGTTTGGTTAGTCACTTGGGGATTTCTACTTTTTTTGGAGAGTCTATTTTGGGGGTTTGCCGGGCATAGCCTAAAGTTCGCAGGATGCTCCCCCCGACAATTGCAGCAGAGCGCCGGGGATTCCCGGGGATGCTTGCAATCTCGAGTAAGGTGCGATCCCGCACACTTCAAACATCTGCTCGGAAAACTACAGCATTCAGATGAGTGACCGTGGCGCTGACAGTTAAAGCATAATTTAAGACCGCTTGAAACAAATGGCGAGATATAAATTCTGATGTGAAGCAGTTGCTTGATTTCGAGAAAGGAGCTGACAGAGCTGTGATTAACAAGTGTGAGAAAGATGGGCAAAGGAGTTCCTAACTTACGATTTTGAAATTGAGTGATCCTAGCGACTTGAATACCAAGGGCTCTGAGTTCGTTTTCAATGACTTCAATTTCAGTGTTCGTGGGTAAGCCACGAATTAAGAATTTCGAGGGTTTTTCGTTGTATAAGTTGAAGGAACTAAAGGGAATTTTTTTGTCCGTAAGATAATTTTGCAATTTGCGGAAGTCTGCGATGCTGTTGGGAGAGAGTCTTATCATTTCGCGACTGTACGTTCCAGTGATAGGGGTGTCAAGATGGGTGTTAATGTCCGTAACAAGTTTCTGCCAGTCGGAGCAGGCATGAATGAAGAACGGCTGCGGTTTGATGATAAATTCAGGTTTTTTTGCCTGATCATGAGGAGTATCAATTTGATCATTCTCAAGGAGTTCGAATGAGTTATCAGTTTGAATGGGCGTGGAAGCACGCGGAGCGGCATTTTTGCAGGTGAGTCTCGGACTCGGAAATTTGAAGTTTTCATCGGTGAGATCCTGATGGGGTTTGTTGTTATCAATTTCATGGATAGGGGTGGTGTCCTCTTTTTCGTTGAAATCTACATCAAAAGTAATGGGTTCCGTAGTATTAGTTTCAATAGGTATCTGTTCGAAAGACCGTCCAGCAGGTGCTAAACAGACCAATAAACCTGACGTTTAAAAGACAAAGTGGCTATAAATGGTGGATTCACAACTCCACCAATTAGAAAGCAGCAAACCAAGAGAGGATTCAGAGTCTATCTGAAGGAGCCAATCAATGAGCAGAATGAATTACAGCCCAGTAAATTTGAAAGAACATACAAGTTAGAGTGTTAGCTGTTTTCTAATTGTTGATGAACATACAAGTTAGAGTGCTTTTAGCTGTTTTCTAATTGTTGCAGGTCTGAATCCTTCGTCTTGGGTATTAAAAAGCTGATCAGGTTATTGAACTTATTGAACCGTTAGTGCTAGAAACAGACTTCCAATTGGAACATTGTGTTAAATTGAAAGAGTAATTAATATTAAAACACTTTCAAACTTGTGTAACGTATTAGCATAAGAATACAGAAAATAATTTTTTATGTAGCTCCTTTAGCGAAGAAAGTTGGATTACTGAAAAAAACATTGGATAAAATCTGGAGTCTATAAAAAAAAAAAAAAAAAAAAATCTGATGTGGGCAACACATGACTTTCCTTATATAATGTAATGAATTTACTACTTTTACAGTAAAAAAATAGGATTTTCTTGTAGTAGATACTAATATTCTTTCCAAGATATTGAATTTTCGACAATTAGTCGTCATTTTCATCGATTTAGCGTCATTTTTATCCATTTGGCGAGATTTTCGTTAATTTGGCAACATTTCAAAAAAGTCGCCAAGTTGGCGACATTCCGCCAAATTCGTCGCCAAAATCTCGCCAAGCGTTATGCACTAAGAAATAAGTTTTTCTAAAAGCAGATAAATGACTATTGGCGTTCAAATACAAAAGTATTATTCAAAGTATCTTTTTTCAAGAATGGAACGAGCTAGATCCACGAGAAGGATGTCACTCAATTTATCGCATGGTATTACATATGAAAAGTAAACATGTTTCTCAATAGGAAATATTTTTCTTTTTATTTTATATGACTTTTTGATAATTTTTTTAAAAAATGTACAATATCTCGAGAACGGTTCACGTTAGCGTTCTAAAATTCATGTCAATCGTTTTCTAATGAAAAATTACATAAGAAATGTCTATTTGCGTAACTTTATTAGTGGTTTTAATTTTTTGACGATTTTTTCAAAATTTCATTCGAAAATTTAGGTGGGTTCTGAACATTCGATTGCGTATAAAAACAATAGGCTTCCAGTGTTTACGGATTGTGATTTTTGTACCAAATTTGGTTCGAATCGGTCTATTCGTTCGTCAGTTATCGTCTCCACAGACTCACTGACACACACACATACTTTCACACACACACACACACACAGACATCACTTCAAAAATGTTTGATTCGTGATCAGGGATGCTTGAAACGTGCTCTCCCGTCGAAAACTCGAATTCGAATTTTCGACCCCGTCACAATACTTTCCTTATACATTATGTATATAAGGAAATTAAGCACCGTACTTGGCCGCATTTAAGAACTAATTTTTTTTATTCTTAAAGTTAAAAAAATTATTTTGTATTGATTGCACTTCGAGTCTAATATCAATCTAAATGATATTTCGTTTTATTCTCGCAGCCGGCCCAAGCTGCACGGTTCTAACGATGTTAAAGAAAAATTGTTACAAGTCCTCTTGGCTCAATCACAGAATTTGTTGGTCAGTTCCGGTTGCCCCATCGACCAGGTGAGTGTGAGTGTCTTCTTTTGTACTCATATCATTTCTCCAGAAAGTTGAGTAAATGTCACAGGTGAGTTTGCTCTTTGTATTTCCTACGAAATTCAGAAAGTCTTCGGAAAGGGCCTTGGAATTCTTATCGAAAATGAGAAAATGATTCAGAATATCTCGAAAGAAATACTTTGCATTCATGATAAATATTATCATGAAGTTTTGTGTTTACATTTGTATCTTAATAAATTATAATGCAAAAGTACATTCTTTGCTTATGTTTTTAAAATATTTTGTATTATTACTGCATTTTCATTTTTACTAGAATTAAAATATGTAAGCGTTGTAGTTTAAGTACAAATGTTTCTTTCTAGTAAGATTCTGAATCTATTAATTTTCGTACGGTAAGTGTAATTATCCTCATTATTTATAACATTTCAGATTATCCTTTTTGTCTTTATGTATATTCTATATAATTATCTGAGCTTATGAAGAAAATTAAGCAACGTAATTATTCACAACTTATTATACAACGCAGCATACAGTTTTTTCGAGAATACGTTGGGATCCCTTTCGTGAGTGCTAAACAGACCAATAAACCTGACGTTTAAAAGACAAAGTGGCTATAAATGGTGGATTCACAACTCCACCAATTAGAAAGCAGCAAACCAAGAGAGGATTCAGAGTCTATCTGAAGGAGCCAATCAATGAGCAGAATGAATTACAGCCCAGTAAATTTGAAAGAACATACAAGTTAGAGTGTTAGCTGTTTTCTAATTGTTGATGAACATACAAGTTAGAGTGCTTTTAGCTGTTTTCTAATTGTTGCAGGTCTGAATCCTTCGTCTTGGGTATTAAAAAGCTGATCAGGTTATTGAACTTATTGAACCGTTAGTGCTAGAAACAGACTTCCAATTGGAACATTGTGTTAAATTGAAAGAGTAATTAATATTAAAACACTTTCAAACTTGTGTAACGTATTAGCATAAGAATACAGAAAATAATTTTTTATGTAGCTCCTTTAGCGAAGAAAGTTGGATTACTGAAAAAAACATTGGATAAAATCTGGAGTCTATAAAAAAAAAAAAAAGAAAAAATCTGATGTGGGCAACACATGACTTTCCTTATATAATGTAATGAATTTACTACTTTTACAGTAAAAAAATAGGATTTTCTTGTAGTAGATACTAATATTCTTTCCAAGATATTGAATTTTCGACAATTAGTCGTCATTTTCATCGATTTAGCGTCATTTTTATCCATTTGGCGAGATTTTCGTTAATTTGGCAACATTTCAAAAAAGTCGCCAAGTTGGCGACATTCCGCCAAATTCGTCGCCAAAATCTCGCCAAGCGTTATGCACTAAGAAATAAGTTTTTCTTAAAGCAGATAAATGACTATTGGCGTTCAAATACAAAAGTATTATTCAAAGTATCTTTTTTCAAGAATGGAACGAGCTAGATCCACGAGAAGGATGTCACTCAATTTATCGCATGGTATTACATATGAAAAGTAAACATGTTTCTCAATAGGAAATATTTTTCTTTTTATTTTATATGACTTTTTGATAATTTTTTTAAAAAATGTACAATATCTCGAGAACGGTTCACGTTAGCGTTCTAAAATTCATGTCAATCGTTTTCTAATGAAAAATTACATAAGAAATGTCTATTTGCGTAACTTTATTAGTGGTTTTAATTTTTTGACGATTTTTTCAAAATTTCATTCGAAAATTTAGGTGGGTTCTGAACATTCGATTGCGTATAAAAACAATAGGCTTCCAGTGTTTACGGATTGTGATTTTTGTACCAAATTTGGTTCGAATCGGTCTATTCGTTCGTCAGTTATCGTCTCCACAGACTCACTGACACACACACATACACACATACTTTCACACACACACACACACACACACAGACATCACTTCAAAAATGTTTGATTCGTGATCAGGGATGCTTGAAACGTGCTCTCCCGTCGAAAACTCGAATTCGAATTTTCGACCCCGTCACAATACTTTCCTTATACATTATGTATATAAGGAAATTAAGCACCGTACTTGGCCGCATTTAAGAACTAATTTTTTTTATTCTTAAAGTTAAAAAAATTATTTTGTATTGATTGCACTTCGAGTCTAATATCAATCTAAATGATATTTCGTTTTATTCTCGCAGCCGGCCCAAGCTGCACGGTTCTAACGATGTTAAAGAAAAATTGTTACAAGTCCTCTTGGCTCAATCACAGAATTTGTTGGTCAGTTCCGGTTGCCCCATCGACCAGGTGAGTGTGAGTGTCTTCTTTTGTACTCATATCATTTCTCCAGAAAGTTGAGTAAATGTCACAGGTGAGTTTGCTCTTTGTATTTCCTACGAAATTCAGAAAGTCTTCGGAAAGGGCCTTGGAATTCTTATCGAAAATGAGAAAATGATTCAGAATATCTCGAAAGAAATACTTTGCATTCATGATAAATATTATCATGAAGTTTTGTGTTTACATTTGTATCTTAATAAATTATAATGCAAAAGTACATTCTTTGCTTATGTTTTTAAAATATTTTGTATTATTACTGCATTTTCATTTTTACTAGAATTAAAATATGTAAGCGTTGTAGTTTAAGTACAAATGTTTCTTTCTAGTAAGATTCTGAATCTATTAATTTTCGTACGGTAAGTGTAATTATCCTCATTATTTATAACATTTCAGATTATCCTTTTTGTCTTTATGTATATTCTATATAATTATCTGAGCTTATGAAGAAAATTAAGCAACGTAATTATTCACAACTTATTATACAACGCAGCATACAGTTTTTTCGAGAATACGTTGGGATCCCTTTCGTGAGTGCTAAACAGACCAATAAACCTGACGTTTAAAAGACAAAGTGGCTATAAATGGTGGATTCACAACTCCACCAATTAGAAAGCAGCAAACCAAGAGAGGATTCAGAGTCTATCTGAAGGAGCCAATCAATGAGCAGAATGAATTACAGCCCAGTAAATTTGAAAGAACATACAAGTTAGAGTGTTAGCTGTTTTCTAATTGTTGATGAACATACAAGTTAGAGTGCTTTTAGCTGTTTTCTAATTGTTGCAGGTCTGAATCCTTCGTCTTGGGTATTAAAAAGCTGATCAGGTTATTGAACTTATTGAACCGTTAGTGCTAGAAACAGACTTCCAATTGGAACATTGTGTTAAATTGAAAGAGTAATTAATATTAAAACACTTTCAAACTTGTGTAACGTATTAGCATAAGAATACAGAAAATAATTTTTTATGTAGCTCCTTTAGCGAAGAAAGTTGGATTACTGAAAAAAACATTGGATAAAATCTGGAGTCTATAAAAAAAAATCTGATGTGGGCAACACATGACTTTCCTTATATAATGTAATGAATTTACTACTTTTACAGTAAAAAAATAGGATTTTCTTGTAGTAGATACTAATATTCTTTCCAAGATATTGAATTTTCGACAATTAGTCGTCATTTTCATCGATTTAGCGTCATTTTTATCCATTTGGCGAGATTTTCGTTAATTTGGCAACATTTCAAAAAAGTCGCCAAGTTGGCGACATTCCGCCAAATTCGTCGCCAAAATCTCGCCAAGCGTTATGCACTAAGAAATAAGTTTTTCTTAAAGCAGATAAATGACTATTGGCGTTCAAATACAAAAGTATTATTCAAAGTATCTTTTTTCAAGAATGGAACGAGCTAGATCCACGAGAAGGATGTCACTCAATTTATCGCATGGTATTACATATGAAAAGTAAACATGTTTCTCAATAGGAAATATTTTTCTTTTTATTTTATATGACTTTTTGATAATTTTTTTAAAAAATGTACAATATCTCGAGAACGGTTCACGTTAGCGTTCTAAAATTCATGTCAATCGTTTTCTAATGAAAAATTACATAAGAAATGTCTATTTGCGTAACTTTATTAGTGGTTTTAATTTTTTGACGATTTTTTCAAAATATCATTCGAAAATTTAGGTGGGTTCTGAACATTCGATTGCGTATAAAAACAATAGGCTTCCAGTGTTTACGGATTGTGATTTTTGTACCAAATTTGGTTCGAATCGGTCTATTCGTTCGTCAGTTATCGTCTCCACAGACTCACTGACACACACACATACACACATACTTTCACACACACACACACACACACACACACAGACATCACTTCAAAAATGTTTGATTCGTGATCAGGGATGCTTGAAACGTGCTCTCCCGTCGAAAACTCGAATTCGAATTTTCGACCCCGTCACAATACTTTCCTTATACATTATGTATATAAGGAAAGTAAAATAAATATGAATTTAGATACTTGTAATATTTTTTTCATTACAAGGTTATGAAAAAAATGTTACAAGATAGAAATTTAATGAATTTAAATGTAAAGTGACAAAATTAATTTATTTCACATTGGCAGGCCTATTTTCCCCCAAAAAAATTATACAAAAGTACACATTCACTTGATTTTTCGTTTTAGGTGAATTAGAAAAAATATAATATTTAAAATAAATTAATTTAAGATGAATGTATATAAGAATTAAACTGAAAATTTAAAAATATTTAAAGACAAATAAATAAAAAAAACTGACGAATTTAAAAAAAAAAACGAGTAAATGTGTACTCACATAAGCCCTTGCTTATAGGCGTTCATGTCGAGCCCCGCAAAACACTTTGAATTTAAGTGTAAGGCCAAGCTATGCTCACTTATATTTTTTTGAATGTTGCATACGCTTATGTGAAACAGTGCACTGTCACCCACAGAGCGTAGCTTGTCCTCTGCCATCGTGTTGAGACAATCGTGTCGCCATTGTGAGGGGTGATTGACGACGCTCCCCTCGCAGTAAAACAGCTTTTCCCCAACACGTTGAATTTCACTGCGTACACATTCTAGTATGTGTTTGTGTAAAATATCTTCATATCCTATTGACTTAGGCTCTGTGGGTCGTACTTGTTGCATTTTCAAAATCCTGGTAGGTAACACCTTCTCATATAGCAGTTCCAAAATAGCATATGAGATGTCATTACACACTTCTTTTAAGTTATCGATATGTTCCATGGAGAGGATAATAGCTGATGGTTTCAGATGAAACGGTCCCTCTCCACTTTTATACAACTGCTGTAAATGACATTCCCCATCTGCATTTTAGCACAATCAGCTGATTATTAGCCTTTCTTTTCCTTTGTGAAAAAAATTTTGCGTGATAAACACGACACTCAAATTCAAATGGTGACTTCCCTTGGTAAACAAGGGCGTTAAGCATTTATCGTTGCCACACTCGGACATCAAATCGTCTATAATAAAAAGCGTGTTGGATTCCAAATATTCTCGATAATTTCCGGGTAGGCCTTCCACAAAAGTAAAATCGGGAATTTCATCTTAAAGAGGTTGGTGGATTCTATAAAACCACACAATTTTATCGAGGGGCGGTGAAAACATCTCCCGCTTGTGTTTTAATAAATCGCGAACAAAGAAACTTTTTCCGCAGCCCGTAGGGCCCGAAATGACCATCGTGAAAGCTTGTTGCAGAGTTGGAAACTCCATGGCAAATGAGGACATAGGTTTGTGCCCATCCATATTTATTGGTAAAAAGGTGTAACAATCTTAAAATGCTTGGTTACAAAATTATAAATTTTTATATCATTTGATAATTCGTGGGGTACAAAATATAACATAAAATCTTTCAAAGAAGTTCCGCGACATCTATAATATAAATAATAAATACAATAGTGACCACAGACGGCCGTGACATTGCTTTGCAGGGGAATACAATTATAGTCCATATGCTGAAAAGATGATACATAGTCCGATATAGCTCCTTGGATTGTTTCGGGTGAATGTCCGTAGGAATCGAAAAATTCCAAACAATCTCGAAAAGGCAAGTAAAAGGCTAACCAATGACTTCCAGGTTCTGTCGAAGAGTCTGCGTTAGCCACGAAACAGGTGGGATATCGCTTAATCTTTTCAGGTAGATTGTCGCTTGCAAAAACACCTAAAAAGGAATCGCTCGTAAAAATGTTCTTGGACAATGCCTTGTGCAGTTGCTTGGTATCCATTTTTAATTGGCAAAATCACACAGAATATGGCGAGACTTGTTAATTTCAATCACGTTTTCAAATTCCGTCACGTTTTCAAATTTCAATTTCAATACACCAAGATGGAAATGGTTTCTCGAAAGGCTTTAGAAAATTTCACTTCTACACGTAAATTACCTTGCTGCTGCAAATTCATATGCGGCCCATCGCACATGTCGGGCGACAAACAAATCAAAGTTTCACATTCACTGATAATTCAGTACACCTGTTCATTTTAACTACGTCCTTCAATATAGCAAAGTCTTGAATTTCCCATATATTTGAAAAGAAATGAATATAACCATTTTTCATAGCTAAACACCAGTCGAAATGGATTCAGCAGGTTCTGAAACTTGGCATAAAAATCGCGTGGCACACACAATCATTCTGAAATGTGTCGAGTCATATTCTGTAAGTATTATAACCTAGCATTAAAATCTTGCAGGGTTTTAAAACATAAATCATGGCTGGTATACGCGCACACACACCTCTTCTAAAAGGGTCAAATCCTGTTCCCGAGTTGTGATAACATCAAAAATGCGATATGCTAGTAGTTCACTATGGAGTGTTAGAAATCTCCCGGTACTTCATTCAAAAATACCACAAAAATCATTTCATTAAAATTAATAAAATTCAAAAACACATACACATCCCGTCCTTAAAATTCTGATGAACGGCCAACGTAAAAAAATTAATTATCTTCCTTCATTAAAACATGCATGAGCGTGAAGCTTTACTAAACATATTAAGTCATCGTCCGACAACCGAATTAAAATATTCATTAACACAAAAACCACATTCAGAAATTAATTCTATTAAAATTCAATAACACGCATGTATTTCATTTAAGCACCAATAGATGGAGCCACCGCCGCCCCAAATTTTGTAAAAGTCTTCCAGCACTTTCCAAACCATTCCATAAAAAAAATAATTTCTCTCGTTCCAATCATTAAAAAAATAATCCTCCTATTAAAATTCAATTATGACTATATTCCATTTTTTTTCATAATATATTTTATTTATTTATTAAAAGTTAATTAACATCTTAATTCACTCGCACCATCCCCTCGTAGAAGTTCAGAAAATATTCTAAGTAAAGAACTCCTTTCGCAGGGAAGACATCATTCATTCACCATGTACCTACAAGTCTCAATCTCTATACTGGTTAAAGCACTTTCCTACGGTGCAAGGGGCCCCAGTTCGAATCCAGCTCAGTCCAGAACCAATTCTTTCCTTTTAGCCATTACAGTTCTCCAACCTGTCAATAGAGGGCGCCATCAAAATTTCCAAGATGGCCGCCAAGTTCTTCTTCAACCCCACTGTCTGTGTCAGTACATGACGTCATCCGATAATCTTATCGAGTGAGTCATCCGATACGATAAGCTTATCGGATGACGTCATCTGATAAGATAAGCTTATCTGATAAGATAAGCCGATGACGTCATCCGATAAGATCAGATAAGATAACGTGACGTCATCCCCCGATGACTTCATCCTCCGTGACGTCACTGTTGCGGCGCTGCGCCTGCTGCCCTTCAACACCCTATCCTCTACTACTACTGAAGGATAAATCGTTCTTGAGATATTATAATTTTAGGAATTTTAAGGACCTGAAGATAATGTGTATGTTATCCCCTTCTTATCTCCCGACGGTGATTATAAATTTTATGTTGGTAGTACTAAACGTACTATTGGCATTTGTTTATCTGAATATGGTTGAGATTTAAAAAAAAAAGAACTTTCCACTGCTTTTTCGCAATTAGTTATTCATAATAAATTTACCCCTAATTTTGATAAAGCTTTTTTTTTAATTACTTGCAATAATTATGTTTATCGAGATTCTATTTGTAACTTTAATCCTGTTCAAACCTTTAGTTTCGCTTGGCGTCTCGTTCTCGACTCTATGCGTGTTAAACCGTCATATGATTTTCTGGAAATCTAGTGTTTCACCACTAGTGTTATGTTTTTATATCGGCCTAATCTATTTATGTACTTATATTTTGAAATTAATAGAATTGAATTATTTTATGCTTGAAACTTTTATATTTAGTTGTAATGCTAATTGTAGTATCGAGTTTTCCAATTTGCCGTATGCAAATTTATGTTCACGATTATGTAAAAGTTCATGTCCGTCAATTCCTTATTATCCCCACTGATGATGGGCTCTTGTCCGAAAGCATGTTGACCTCTTGAATCACTTTTTACGTACGCCATTGATGGCGTATTGAATAAAGACGGTCTACAGTATTTGAAGTCGTTACTACATACATTGTAAAAACTATATTGTAAAAAGTCCTGTTAAGAACGAAAGTCGTAAAACAACCAATTGACTCACCACCTAAGAGCGCCACAGGGTGACAAATGCTGACATATATTTATATATATGTATATATATATATATATATATATATATATATATATATAGAAACAGTTATGTCCAAAAGATAAGCAACAAACAGAAAAACTAGCATATTCGGTGAATGAAACAGCGTGTAGTCACACAATTTGCACACATGACAGTCGCAAGCATGCGGAAACTAGTCCGCAGGAAAATAGAAATAGGCAAATTTTGAAAAATGAGAAAACGCCATTATCTGAGTGACGCCAGACGATGGGAATAGTGCATCTCGAAGGGGACCATAGCGACATTCGGAAGTAGCCAAAGTCCTAAATGTCAATCGTTTCGTCATTTATCACATATGGAACCGGTATCAAAGTGAAGAAATAGTATCGCGAAGACCAGTAACTGGACTTTCAAGAATCATAACCGCTCAGGACGACCCTGTCCTGTGTCTGGAAGCACGACACCACAGGTATATATATATATCAGCTTGCATATCAGTATTGAATATCAGCTTGCTTCCGACCTTGCAGCGTGGACAGGAAGAGCGTATTTCAGCAAACTACTTACAGACGACTACGTGCAAGGTTATTGTATACAGTATATATATACTGTATTTAAGACGACCAGTGACTTCCACATTCACTGACAAGCATTCTACTGACGCCTTAACACAGAGGGGCCCGCTTAAACTGTGCTCTAAATCACAGAAATGAAGTAAGAAGTATGTAAGTCCACATGTACAAAAGAAATATCGGCGCTGCGGTCTTTGAATGTATGGGGGAACCGGAATACTTTAGGCCTTGGGCCTATTCTTGGCTTGACCGGGCTTTGCTTGTGCTTACATTCTCGCTTTGTGTTTACGTTGCATTTAACGTCATTAACATCGCGTACACCTCAACATAAATCGTAGGTCACGACTCATGGCAACAGCACAGTCCAGTGCAACTTGAACGGCCAATTTTTTTGCATCACTTAAAAGGGCTTTTACACTTCTTCCTTCGTTTAACATGAAAAAATGAAACTCGAAGTGGTAGGGAAAATGAACTTCTTAATGAGTACAAACCTGGCTTACCCTTTTTATTTTTCCTGTTGTGAAAGTTGGTGTTATTATGGTTCGAACTCTCTTCCAGTCTTCTCCTTCCATGAGGGAAACCATGCTATCCACTATGTTATCACCCGTATTCACAGTCTGAAACAAGAAACAGAAATAAATAAAACGAACACAAGAGTGTCTGAAAGAAAATGTTCAAGAATATGTGTTCGAGGAATACATGTTCGATTTATATATAATTTTCTTTTTACACGAGTGTTTTGCAGCTATACGTATTAACCGATATTTCAGGACATTTTTGTATATCTCGAAATGTACAAAAATATTTCTCTAGAATTATTTACTCAATTAACAAAAAGATCAATTATATTTAAAGCATTGATTATGAAACACTTTCCAACTGAAATGTAATGTTATTTAAACATCTCTAAAATGCGATGAATTCACCAGCGATATTTTTTTAATTATCACAGAACTACAATATTCTATTTTACTTGAAAGCTTAACACTTTATCGAAAAAAAAATAAACTTTATACAAATGACGTCATCGAAATATAAATCGCCTAGCTCTCTATGTAAAATCATTGGCTATTTCATTCATACACTTTTATTCCAGACTTGGCGACTTTTTAAATGTTGCCAAATTAACGAAAATTTCGTTAAAATTGATAAAAATGACGCTAAATCAATGAAAATAACGACAAATTGACAAAAATTCAAAATCTTGAAAGAATATAAGTATCTACTACAAGAATAACCTATTTTTTTACTGTAAGAGTAGTAAATCCATTGCATTATATAAGAAAAGTTATGTGCTGCTCACATCAGATATTTTTAATACTTTACAACATAGTTGAAAAATGTTTATGATTTTGTTTATTCTGTGTGTCTGTCCGTTCGCACGATAACTGGTGTAACAATGACTTTACAAAATAAAATTTTAGTATGTTTTTAAAACGCTCTGTGGGGTATATGGGAACGTTAATGAATACTATCACTTAATTAATTTTGGATTGCACCCTAGTTGAAGGAATGAAATCCATTGAACCCTATGGGATCCAATTTTTCAAACATATTTTAAGCGAATTTAAAATTCACAAATTGCTTCGAAAGTTTTAGGAAGAATTCAAATTGTCCCATAAAATATATAAAAAAAATTTCGGCAAAATATGTTCGGTAGTTTTTTAAATAAAAATTAAAATAATAATTACGCCCATATAATATTATGAGATCACGTGACCGACTTCAAAATAAACCATAGCATCCATCTTTTTTTCCCAATGTAAAAAAAATGATGAAAATAGTTCTTTTAAATTTACATTTAGTGTTGCATCCGTCCTAAAACCGCTTTATTTTTGCATAAGTTTTTGTGCATCTATATTCTGCACCAACGCAATTACAATATTTTTTAGTTTAAATGATCATCCAACTTTGATTATTTCTACAATGAACCCTTATTTGAATGGATGCAGAATGTAAACAAGTGATTGTAAATATGAGTTGTATAAGAATTGCTAAATTTTTGTTCAATCAAAATTATTTAACTCTGGAGTCTGGAATAAAAGCGTATGAATGAAATATTCACTGCTTTTATTTAGAAAACCAGACGATTTATATTTAGATATCGTCATTTGAATAAAGTTCATTTATTTCGATGAAGTGTTAAGTTTTCAAGTAAAGTAAATATCGTAGTTGATTATTAAAAAAATATCACCGCTGAATGTATTATATTTTCCATTTCAGGTGGGAAATGTTTCATAACCAATGCTTTATGCATGATTGATCTTTCTCGTTTATTCTGTCTCTGCGCATATGAGGTCACGGGAATAGCAAATGCGCGCATTTTGTTCTCGAGCTTTCTAAAGTGACCGCAAATGTCTTTGTACATCACTGAGGAAGATGTGCACGACACAATTAAAACATTCTGCGTAGGTTGTTTACATCTGGATATTGCTACTTCAAAATTAGCAAACAATTTTAATTGTAGTAATGTGAGAACTTACTGTGTTTCGGCAACGTTTCTCAAATACCTCCCTGGTCTGTGGAATCACGAATGACGATGTGCTAAGCTCACTAACGTCAGTTTGACAACCTTTTGATTGGTTACCGGGCTGATGGCCCAACCATATATTAAAAAACGTTGGTCTTGTCATTGAGTAATAATGGAGCATTGGAGTGGTACGCATCGTTCCTATACGTAAAATCATCGTTACGTTGTCAGTGCTATGTTGCCGTGCTTCATGTCTATGTCACATGCTGGAAAACTCTATTGCGCATGAATTGTCGGATCCTTCGTAAATTATTCACAACACGCGGTTCCAAAAAGACAGAGCGACATGAAACTTACACGAATATCAATGACCGTTTTCCTGATCTCCCGGACATAACCCTCCACCATCATTTCCCTTCAACAATTTCGAATAATATCAATAACGGATAATGACAAGATTTGCATATTACTGTTCTAAATTGAATCTGCCAAACCCTCAATTTCGTTCTATATATAGAACGAAATTGAGGGTTTAGTGTGTGATTAAAATTTATTTTCTTCTTTTCGTGTGCCATTTTTTTTCTGGACAAAACTTACGTTCAGTCCTATATAGTATCAATTAATTAGAGACAGGATATATATATATATATATATATATATATATATGTGTGTGTGTGTGTGTGTGTGATGGCAGATACAATAGACCAGGGAAGAGACATTTCATGGAGCCAAAAAATATTATATGACACTCCAAACATATCATTTGTTACATTGGACCGAGCTCCTGATCGTCGACCAGTTCTCAAGAAATGTTAAGGTCGTCTACGTTGGTTAACACAATGTACAGATACATTGCAGGGGGAGGAATATGACGACATAGGGCACATACTACCTTCGCGTTCTTTATGCTTTAAAAATATGATGGGAAATCAGTTTCATATGAGAAAGTTTACGGAGAGATTAAGATTATGGATCATATATGATATAGTTGAGGAAAAGAGGAAGAACTGGCAGACTGTGTTATTACTAGCGGCGTGGGATAGAATTTAATATAGTTGCAATACGTGCTGGACATGGAATAAGAATTTGGAATAATAATTATGAAAGAAACGGTCGCGTTATTGGGAAAAACTTAAAATTTCTGCACCATATTCCACCTCCAAAAACAAAAAGCTTGGGCACATACACACTTCAAGCCCAATCCAACGGCCGTACCGTGCTGAAAACACCGGTTCTCGTTAAATCACCGAAGTCAGGCAGCATCAGGCGCAGTTAGTACTTGGGTGGGTGACCACCTGGGAACACCGCGTGCTGTTGGCACATTTCGAAAGCGGTAGCCCGGTGGTTTGCGCGCTGGATTTGCATGCCACAACTGCCGCCGTGTTCATGCGGAGTACGATCACGTTAAACATGTGGGTCCGTAAGTCTTTCCGAGAGGTTGGTGGTAGGGAAAGGAGGGTACGGTCCCTGTGGATGCCGCCCCCACTGGGTTCCGGTCTAAATTGGGTGGCACTTCCCGGCCGTCCAAACAGTTACCTTACACCTTTCTGGTAGGTCGGACGGTCTGGGTCTCAACAACAACAACACTTCAAGCCCACACACAAGGCTTTTCAAAGTATAACATTTCAATATAAAATCACAAGTAAAAATTATATATATATATATATATATATATATATATATATATATATATTTATACATATATATATATATGTTCCCCGAATGTTTGAATGTTCTGAAAATGTTCTACGGGATGAAATTGCATGCCGAGTGTTAGCTTTCTACGGGGGATATGGGAGCCGAGAACGGCCCGTCAAAGTTGCTGAACGAAGGGACAAATAGAATCCATGTGAGGTTGAAGAGAATAGTGTAAGATAAAATTAATTAGACTGAGATCTAGGATAGAATGCATCGAGCACATTAATATGTTGCTGTAATTGTTATTTTACAACTGAGCTGATTTTAAACGTACCCTTCTTCCAGAGAAGGAGAAAAAATCTTTGACCAGGACGTCGCGAAGCATATCTGGTTCTGCAATGGACAGAAGTGGTCGGTTGCCCTCGTAATGCCTGAAATGAAACAGTGATTAAATAAATATAACAATATATAAGATTCGTTATCAAGCTTAAACTACATTTGTTGTACAAATGACAGGTATATAGAATGAATTACTGAATCTAGCATTGCAATTATAAATTTGCTTTCAGATAGCATGACTATTCATGGAGAACGGCGCTCTTGAGCCGCCTACCCAGAATCTTTCTATATCACGGTTTTTGCTAACTCTTTAACTCTTTAGACTATATGAACAGGTCAGGTATTACTGAAAACACTCCCATGGCAAGTACTTGCATTCATGAACCAATTTCGTGCTTATTATGCGCTCGTGAGCATATAATAACTAATATCTGAAATGGCAGCAATTAACTTGCTATAAGCCGCCATTTTTGTTAACTTCTTTGAGAGCTGATAATTTAAGTCTTTCCACGTGGACGGCATAAAATTCGTTTGCAATTTAGCACAGCCTACACGAAGCTGTGAAAGCAAAGTTCATAAACACAAATTCCTGGCGTTCCCAAAATATTTTGGGAACACCCCCTTACAGGCGGGTACTTTCTTTATGAGGTCAGGTATTAACCAATCAAGGAGCTTAGATGACAGTAATCGGATGGATTTTGGGGTGTAAACATTGATCAATGCGCAATTTTGAAAAATATGCTGCGCATTTGTACAATCCAGCGTATTTTCTTTTACGACACATTTATTTATAATTAAACTTCAAGACTCATATTCACTATCCAGAGTATCGCAAAAACATTGACCTCGACTTTTATTCCTCAAACATTGATCTTAGACATATATAATAGACTAGCAGCATACCCGTTCTTCGTACGGAATATATAATATAAATAAACTTAAATTTCAGAATCATGTGCAAATTCCTATAGTATACTAAATGACATGTTTAATCAAAATATTCTGTTAAAATATTTAATACAATGCTCCTAAAAAGAAACCTAAGGATCTCTGTTCTCACTATACAAAGTTATCTTCACGGGTAGATCTGAAGAATAAAATATCCTGGCCTTTTTTGTAAGCAAATTTATAAAAAGTATGGAATTGAATCAATATATGCAAAATAATAGCGTATTGTATGGGACCCGTACTACTTATATACGCGAATATTAGAAGATATAACCTGTATTAGTAGTTTACATATATAAAGTGAAAATATCAATAAATCCTTAATCTTTAAACCAGTAGGCAGTAATTAATTCCCATATGTGCCCAAATGAAAGTGCTAAAATTATATGGGAAGATAAACCCGCACTATTTATAATGTCATAGATTAGAAGAAATGTCCTAGTGTTAGTAAAAGATTCCCCGTATTATAATATTTAGTTTGAAAAAAATTTGCCAATATATAACAGATTACTTAATAAATTGAAAATATCAATAATCCCCGTAATCTTCATACCGGAAGGCTTGATTCCAATATATGCCAATATACATGTACTACTTATATTCTCTTACATTAGAAGATATACCAGTGCATTTGTAGAAGATTACTCGTACAACGTACAATATATGAGTTTCAACAATTTTTGCCGCAATAAAACAATGCCATAAGAAATTGAAAATATCAATAATCTCTCAATCAATAATCCCCGAAAACATCAATAATAATAATGTTTAAACATGAAGATCTTAATTGATATTATCCAGTCAAAAATACGATGGCAATGAAATTTATTTTATATACATATCTTCATCATTAAAATCGGAAAGAAAAAATTAAAAAAAAAATCTTCGTCCTCATAAACACATTAAATTTAAATCCGTTGTTAAGCGATATGTTATGATTTGCTTCAAATAAATTGGTGGTCAAAATATCGTCTGAATATCTCTAATGAAGGTTTGGCGACATTTTAAAAAATCGCCAAATTTATCGCCAAGTGGGACTGTAGAACTGACAGTCCCACTTGGCGATAAATTGACGAACCATCATCAAAATATTATCCCCTAAAAAAAAACACAATTTCGTTTATTTAGGGCAATTTATCAATTTCAAAATATTTTTATGGATTTATAAATATTTTTATCAATTTGGTGACATTTTAAAAATTCGCTAAATGGGTTACTAAGTAGGGCGGTTGGACGGACAGACAAATGCTAACGAAACACCATTTCAGTACTTTCTTTTAAAAAAAATACATTTCATTGATTTACGTCATTTTTATCAATTTGGGGACATTTCAATCAATTTGGCAACTTTTAAGAAATTTGCCAAGTTAGCGATATCCAGCCAAATTCGTAGCTCTAAATTCGCAGATCTGAATAAAATATCGCGATCCAGTTTGTATATACTAAATGAAAACACTAAAATATTATTAGAAGATATACCCATTCTACTCTTTTTCTGTTTAAACAATTGGATAAATGAATTTATTGGGTAAACAGAATATGAGTTTATTAGCTAAACACAATATATAAGCTTAAAACCTCTTTGCTAAAATACATGAAAGTGATGTATGCAGTTCGCAATTAATATAATTAAAAAAAATCAAACCGTTCATTTATAAGATATATTTTAATATCCATTTATTTATTATTCAAATCGAAAAAATAATAATAATCATTAACAAACACATTTAATTCCATTCCTTTGCCGAGCAACATGATATAAGATAGAATCTTCCTCATAAAATGCGAAATTAAATAACCATTTTAATTTCTATAAACTTCTAATCGTTGAGTAAAACTTGTGAATATAAAACATGGAGGTAGATTTTTCCATTTTAATTCATGTTTCAAACAATTCATGCTTTCAGATAGTGACTATTTAATGCAAAAATCCTGCATCAAACTCAAAAATAAAGTTTTAATTCCCTTTGACGCTTTAAACAAACGATTTCATCCTTTCCGTTTGCATAAACCACGGAGTTGGAGAGTAGAACTCCTATGAAAAAAGTTCCGTTTTTCATTAATATCTCGACAACCCCTGGTCTTAGAAACTCGAAACTTGGGCAAAATTTATGGGGGCTATTTCAAGGCCACCCACAAAATTTTATTAAATTCTGTTCAGCCGTTCTCTCGTGATGATGAGACAAACGAAAGTTTCGTTTTTTACTAATATCTCAATAACCACTGGTCGTAGAAATTCCAACTATAGACTAAATTTTAAGTGGGGCTATTTCTAGGCTACCCACAAAATTTCATCAAATTCGGTTCAGCCGTTCTCCCGTGATGATGGGACAAACAGACAGACAGACAGACAGATTTTCAATTTTATTTATATAGACTAGCAGTATACCCGTTCTTCGTACGGAGTATATAATATAAAGAAACCTGAAATTCATAATCATGCCCAAATTCTTATAGTATACTAAATGACATGTTTAATCAAAATATTCTGTTAAAATATTTAATATAATGCTCCTAAAAAGAAGTTTAAGAATCTCTGTTCTCGCTATATAAAATTATCTTCATGGACATATCTGAAGAATAAAACATCTTGGACCCCTTATGTAAGCAAATATAAAAAAAAAATATGGAATTGAATCAATATATGCAAAATAAAAGCGTTAAAATTGTATGGGACCCGTACTAATTATATACGCGAATATTAGAAAATATAACCTGTATTAGTAGATTACATGTATAAATTGAAAATACCAATAAACCCGTAATCTTTAAATCTGAAGACAGTCATTTATTCCAATATATGTCAAAATTAAAGTGCTAAAATTATATGGGAAGATATACACGTACTACTTATAATGTCCGATTATTAGTAGAAGATTACCCGTTTTGCAATATGAGTCTCAAATGTTTTTTGGTAAAATACAACAGACGACGTAATAAATTGAATATATAATTAATCCCCTTAATCTTCATACCAGAAGACTGTACTTGATTCCAATATATATGCCAAAATATGTCAAAATATATGCCAATATACCTGTACTACTTATATTCTCGTAGGTTAGAAGATATACCCGTGCATTCCTAGAAGATTACTCGTACAACGTACAATATGCGTGTGGCAGCAATTTTTGCTGCAATAAAACAATGGCGTAATAACTTAAAAATATCAATAATCCCTGAATCAATAATTCCGGAAAATATCAATAATAATAATGTTTAAACCTGAAGAGTATAATTGATATTATCGAGTCCAAAATAAAATGGCAATGAAATTTATTTTATATACATATCTTCATTATTCAAATCGGAAAGGATTTAATAAAAATCGTCTGCCGCATAAACACATTGGATTTAAATCCGTTGCTAAGCGACATGATATCATTTGCCTCAAATAAATTGGTAGAAAAAATATCGTCTAAATAGTTATATTTCTATGGAACATTTGGCGACAGTTTCGTCAAATTAGCGACATTTTAAAAAATCGCCAAATTTATCGCCAAGTGGGACTGTAGAACTGACAGTTCCACTTTGCGACAAATTGACGAAATATCATCACAATACTATCCCCTAACAAAAAACAATTAATATCATTTATATAGCGCAATTTTATCAATTTCAAGATATTTTTATAGATTTGAAAACATTTTTATCAATTTGGTGACAATTTAAAAATTCGCTAAATGTATTACTAAGTAGGATGGTTGGTCTGACAGATAAATGCTAACCAAACATCATTTCAGTACTCTCTTCTAACAAAACAAAAAAAAATTTCATTGATATGTAGAAGACCCAAGCCACACGACCAACCCGAAGGTTTATGGCAGCTGTTTGTGTGTCGTTTATATCAATTTGGCGACAATAATGAGTTTGGCTAAACAATATATGAGTTTAGTAGCTAAATACGGTATAAGCTTGAAAACTCTTTGCCAAAATAAATGAAATTGATGTACGCTGTCAGCAATTAATATAATTAAAAGAAAAATCAAACCGTCCATTCATAAGATATACTTTTATATCCATTTATCCATTTATTTATTATTTAAATCGAAAAAAAATAATAAAAACATTAACAAACACATTTAATTTAATTGCGATGCCGAGCAACATGATATATCCTCCTAAAATGTTAAAATTTATTAACCACTAACAGCACACCCGTTATTCGTACGGAGTGTATAATTTAAAGAAACTTAAAGTTCGCAATCATGTGCAAATTCTGTTAAAATATTAAATTTATTGCTCCTAAAGAGAAGTCTAAGAATATATGTTCTCACTATGCAAAATTATCTTCACGATCAGATCTGAAGAATAAAACATCCTGCCCCCTTTTGTAAGCAAATTTACAGAAGAAAAAATAGGAATTGAATGAATATATGCAACCCCGTACTAATTATATTGCCGCAGATCAGAAAATATGCCAATGAGTTAGTAGAAGATTACCCGTATTACAATATGCGTCTCAAAAATATTTGCCAAAATAAAAGAGATGACGTAATAAATTGAAAACATCAATAATATCCGTACTCTTTATACCAGAAGGTCGTAATTGATTCCAATATATGCCAATATATATCAAAACATATGTCAATATACCTGTACTACTTATATTCTCGTAGATTAAAAGATATACACGTGTATTTGTAGAAGATTCGTACAACATACAATATATGAGTTTAAACAATTTTTGTCATAATAAAATAATTGCATAATAACTTGAAAATATCAATAGTCCTTGAATCAATAATTCCCGAAAATATAAATAATAATAATTTTTAAACCTGAAGACCGTAATTGATATTATCCAGTCAAAAATGCTATAAGAAAAATCAAATCGTTCTTTTCTAAAATATATTTTTATATCCATTTATTTATTATTCAAATCGAAAAAATAATTATTAAAATTAACAGACAGATTTAATTTAATTGCGTTTCTGAGTAACATGATATAAGATAGAATCTTATAACATGTTAAATATGTCATGTCTTATAACATAAACTGCGAAATTAAATAACGATTTTGATTTCTCTATACTTCTCAATGTTCCGTAAAAGCTTGTTTTAAATAAACCATGAACCATGGAGATAGATTTCCCCTTTAAATCATGTTTCAAACAATTCATGTTTTCAGAAAGTGACTAATTAACGCAAAAAATCTCCCATCAAACTCAGAGATTAAATTTTAATTCACTTTCAAACGATTTTCAAGCTTTTCGTTTGGATAAACCACGGAGTTAGGGAGTAGAACTCCTAGGAAAAAGTTCCGTTTTTCATTAATATCTCGACAACCCCAGGTCTTAGAAACTCGAAACTTGGACAAAATTTATGGGGGGATATTTCAAGGCTATTCACCAAATTTCATTAAATTCGGTTCAGCCGTTTTTCCGTGATGATGAGACAAACGAAAATTTCGTTTTTTACTAATATCTCGAGAACCACTGGTCGTAGAAACTCAAAACAAGGATATAATTTTAAGTGGGGCTATTTCTGGGCTACCCACAAAATTTCATCAAATTCGGTTCAGCCGTTCTCCCGTGATGGTGTGACAAACAGACAGACAGACAGACAGACAGACAGACAGACAGACAGATTTTCATTTTTATTTATATAGATTACAAAGTTGCCTAAAAAAGACATAATTTTATGAAATCGATTAAAATTTTCAAAGGAATTAAATTTTAAGAAATACAAAATTTCAAATTTCATACGGAACCGTACAAAAGCATTTCTGATGTGTAAAATGTGCCCCATACACTAATTAGGTGATGGACAAAATTTCAACATTTTATCATGAAATGTCCCAGAGATATGAAAAGACAAAAGTACTGACTTAAACCACTTTTCGATGCATCGACATGGGTTCTCAGATAGGAAAAATCATGTCGGCGGGTTAATGGATTATGCATTAATTTTTTGGTATAAAACTGAGCTAAGATTTCTAATAGATGAATATTCACTTCTTATGCATAAATATATAATATATCAATATATGTAAATAAAGTACATTTGGATGCACACCGGCCTCATGATTGCCTCTGATCTTATGGAATGAATTAATGATAATTATGCTTGATTTTCAGCTACTTAGGAGTATAAGTCACCCTTTCAAAATGCTAACCTCTTGATTGATCTTATGTTTTAAGTAATAGACCAAAATTAATTATAGCTAGATGAAGTATGCATCTTTAGTAAGTTTTGAGCAATTTACGTGGTCTGTATACTTCGTTACTGTGTATCAGAAGTAATAACGGCCATTGCATCTTGGGAGTTTCCTAATGGAATCTTACAGAAATTACATTTTGTTAAGTTATTGTAGAATTTTTATTATTATTATTATTATTATTATTTTTTTTTTTATTTTTTTTTTATTTTTTTTACTACACCCTATCATAAATATGTAGCCAACGGCCCTACCGTGCTGAAAACACCGGTTCTCGTTAGATCACCGAAGTCAAGCAGAATCGGGCGCGGCTAGTACTTGGGTGGGTGACCACCTGGGAACACCGCGTGCTGTTGGCACACTTCGGGCGCGGTAGCCCGGTGGTTTGCGCGCTGGATTTGCACGCTGCCACAACTGCCGTCGTGTTCATGCGGAGTACGATCATGTTAAACATGTGGATAAGTAAGTCCCTCCGTGAGATTGGTGGTAGAATAAGGAGGGTACGGTCCCTGTGGATGCCTCCCCCACTGGATTCCGTTCTAAATTGGGTGGCACGTCCCGGCCGTCCAAGCAGTTACATTACACCTTTCTGGTAGATCGGACGGTCTGGGTCTCAACAACAACCCTATCATAAATATATCACGAGCTATTCTTTAATATCGCAGCTCACGAAGTTCAGCTGTATGGCTTGAATTTTGGTCTCAGTTTTCATTTTAGCTGCAACATCCTCCGCCCAAAATAAATGATGATGATCTCTTCATTTATTTTAATTTTAGTCAAAAGTTTACCGTAACCCCATAAGAGTACACCTGTAGATATTATCGTATTAGCTAAGATCCAACTCAGAGCAGCACTGAAATTCCGTGAAGTTACCTACTCTATAATAGTGTCAAATGTAAGCAAGAAAGTGATCATCAAAATGCAAAATATGGAATATAAATAATATGAATGTATGATAAATTCAAGTGGAAACATATTCTGTATCTCTCTTTATTAAAAAAAATTGCTGTCGCCGCTGTTTGACAAATTTTTCGTTCCTCGACTTCTTCTGCTTCGTACTACAAAATGTATAGCATACCAAAATGTAAAATTTGGTGCACTTGTAGAGAAAAGTTTGGAAAATAATCTGAAATAAACCGTTTTTCGATATGTATTGTAGTTTATAAAATATTTGATGTCAAAATCAAAACAAAATATTTGAGCTGCGAGTTCGCGTCCTGCATAGACTAATAATAGCAAGACCGTGGATTTTTTCAGACAGGTACCTACATAGTTGAAATTTTGCAGGATAGAGCCCTTTTTTTAAATTTCGTTTAGTTAATGAGTCATTTATCGTAGTTTCGTTTAGTTAATGAGACATCTGAAATAAACCGTTTTTAGATATGTATTGTAGTTTATAAAATATTTAATGTCAAAATCAAAAAACAAAATATTTGAGCTGCGAGTTCGCGTCCTGCATAGACTAATAATAGCAAGACCGTGGATTTTTTCAGACAGGTACCTACATAGTTGAAATTTTGCAGGATAGAGCCCTTTTTTTAAATTTCGTTTAGTTAATGAGTCATTTACCGTAGTTTCGTTTAGTTAATGAGACATCTGAAATAAACCGTTTTTAGATATGTATTGTAGTTTATAAAATATTTAATGTCAAAATCAAAAAACAAAATATTTGAGCTGCGAGTTCGCGTCCTGCATAGACTAATAATAGCAAGACCGTGGATTTTTTCAGACAGGTACCTACATAGTTGAAATTTTGCAGGATAGAGCCCTTTTTTTAAATTTCGTTTAGTTAATGAGTCATTTACCGTAGTTTCGTTTAGTTAATGAGACATCTGAAATAAACCGTTTTTCGATATGTATTGTAGTTTATAAAATATTTAATGTCAAAATCAAAAAACAAAGTATTTGAGCTGCGAGTTCGCGTCCTGCATAGACTAATAATAGCAAGACCGTGGATTTTTTCAGACAGGTACCTACATAGTTGAAATTTTGCAGGATAGACCCCTTTTTTTAAATTTCGTTTAGTTAATGAGTCATTTACCGTAGTTTCGTTTAGTTAATGAGACATCTGAAATAAACCGTTTTTCGATATGTATTGTAGTTTATAAAATATTTAATGTCAAAATCAAAAAACAAAATATTTAAGCTGCGAGTTCGCGTCCTGCATAGACTAATAATAGCAAGACCGTGGATTTTTTCAGACAGGTACCTACATAGTTGAAATTTTGCAGGATAGAGCCCTTTTTTTAAATTTCGTTTAGTTAATGAGTCATTTACCGTAGTTTCGTTTAGTTAATGAGACATCTGAAATAAACCGTTTTTCGATATGTATTGTAGTTTATAAAATATTTAATGTCAAAATCAAAAAACAAAATATTTGAGCTGCGAGTTCGCGTCCTGCATAGACTAATAACAGCAAGACCGTGGATTTTTTCAGACAGGTACCTACATAGTTGAAATTTTGCAGGATAGAGCCCTTTTTTTAAATTTCGTTTAGTTAATGAGTCATTTACCGTAGTTTCGTTTAGTTAATGAGACATCTGAAATAAACCGTTTTTCGATATGTATTGTAGTTTATAAAATATTTAATGTCAAAATCAAAAAACAAAATATTTGAGCTGCGAGTTCGCGTCCTGCATAGACTAATAATAGCAAGACCGTGGATTTTTTCAGACAGGTACCTACATAGTTGAAATTTTGCAGGATAGAGCCCTTTTTTTAAATTTCGTTTAGTTAATGAGTCATTTACCGTAGTTTCGTTTAGTTAATGAGACATCTGAAATAAACCGTTTTTCGATATGTATTGTAGTTTATAAAATATTTAATGTCAAAATCAAAAAACAAAATATTTGAGCTGCGAGTTCGCGTCCTGCATAGACTAATAATAGCAAGACCGTGGATTTTTTCAGACAGGTACCTACATAGTTGAAATTTTGCAGGATAGAGCCCTTTTTTTAAATTTCGTTTAGTTAATGAGTCATTTACCGTAGTTTCGTTTAGTTAATGAGACATCTGAAATGAACCGTTTTTCGATATGTATTGTAGTTTATAAAATATTTAATGTCAAAATCAAAAAACAAAATATTTGAGCTGCGAGTTCGCGTCCTGCATAGATTAATGATAGCAAGACCGTGGATTTTTTCAGACAGGTACATACATAGTTGAAATTTTGCAGGATAGAGCCCTTTTTTTAAATTTCGTTTAGTTAATGAGTCATTTACCGTAGTTTCGTTTAGTTAATGAGACATCTGAAATGAACCGTTTTTCGATATGTATTGTAGTTTATAAAATATTTAATGTCAAAATCAAAAAACAAAATATTTGAGCTGCGAGTTCGCGTCCTGCATAGATTAATAATAGCAAGACCGTGGATTTTTTCAGACAGGTACCTACATAGTTGAAATTTTGCAGGATAGAGCCCTTTTTTTAAATTTCGTTTAGTTAATGAGTCATTTACCGTAGTTTCGTTTAGTTAATGAGACATCTGAAATGAACCGTTTTTCGATATGTATTGTAGTTTATAAAATATTTAATGTCAAAATCAAAAAACAAAATATTTGAGCTGCGAGTTCGCGTCCTGCATAGATTAATAATAGCAAGACCGTGGATTTTTTCAGACAGGTACCTACATAGTTGAAATTTTGCAGGATAGAGCCCTTTTTTTAAATTTCGTTTAGTTAATGAGTCATTTACCGTAGTTTCGTTTAGTTAATGAGACATCTGAAATGAACCGTTTTTCGATATGTATTGTAGTTTATAAAATATTTAATGTCAAAATCAAAAAACAAAATATTTGAGCTGCGAGTTCGCGTCCTGCATAGATTAATAATAGCAAGACCGTGGATTTTTTCAGACAGGTACCTACATAGTTGAAATTTTGCAGGATAGAGCCCTTTTTTAAATTTCGTTTAGTTAATGAGTCATTTACCGTAGTTTCGTTTAGTTAATGAGACATCTGAAATGAACCGTTTTTCGATATGTATTGTAGTTTATAAAATATTTAATGTCAAAATCAAAAAACAAAATATTTGAGCTGCGAGTTCGCGTCCTGCATAGATTAATAATAGCAAGACCGTGGATTTTTTCAGACAGGTACCTACATAGTTGAAATTTTGCAGGATAGAGCCCTTTTTTTAAATTTCGTTTAGTTAATGAGTCATTTACCGTAGTTTCGTTTAGTTAATGAGACATCTGAAATGAACCGTTTTTCGATATGTATTGTAGTTTATAAAATATTTAATGTCAAAATCAAAAAACAAAATATTTGAGCTGCGAGTTCGCGTCCTGCATAGATTAATAATAGCAAGACCGTGGATTTTTTCAGACAGGTACCTACATAGTTGAAATTTTGCAGGATAGAGCCCTTTTTTTAAATTTCGTTTAGTTAATGAGTCATTTACCGTAGTTTCGTTTAGTTAATGAGACATCTGAAATGAACCGTTTTTCGATATGTATTGTAGTTTATAAAATATTTAATGTCAAAATCAAAAAACAAAATATTTGAGCTGCGAGTTCGCGTCCTGCATAGATTAATAATAGCAAGACCGTGGATTTTTTCAGACAGGTACCTACATAGTTGAAATTTTGCAGGATAGAGCCCTTTTTTTAAATTTCGTTTAGTTAATGAGTCATTTACCGTAGTTTCGTTTAGTTAATGAGACATCTGAAATGAACCGTTTTTCGATATGTATTGTAGTTTATAAAATATTTAATGTCAAAATCAAAAAACAAAATATTTGAGCTGCGAGTTCGCGTCCTGCATAGATTAATAATAGCAAGACCGTGGATTTTTTCAGACAGGTACCTACATAGTTGAAATTTTGCAGGATAGAGCCCTTTTTTTAAATTTCGTTTAGTTAATGAGTCATTTACCGTAGTTTCGTTTAGTTAATGAGACATCTGAAATAAACCGTTTTTCGATATGTATTGTAGTTTATAAAATATTTAATGTCAAAATCAAAAAACAAAATATTTGAGCTGCGAGTTCGCGTCCTGCATAGACTAATAATAGCAAGACCGTGGATTTTTTCAGACAGGTACCTACATAGTTGAAATTTTGCAGGATAGGGCCCTTTTTTTAAATTTCGTTTAGTCAATGAATCATTTAACTTTTCATGCACTTCTGAAGTGAAAATGTTTCTTCTTTGTGGGAGAATATTTAATAGGACGAGCGAGCACCCGATCCACTTTTATTGGTTTCTGGCAAAAACGTTACAGAATGGCAGAGGACTGGGTTCTCGAAGCATTAAAAACATTAAAAGTATATTCAGTATAGATATTTCAATTTAAATATTACTACAACGTTAGTTAGTATGTTTGGGATAATTCAGCATTACAAATATTAATATCCATCGATTTTCTTTATCTTGTACCGCAAAAACCATAGCTTACAAAAACATGAAATTTGGTACCTTTACAGAAAAATTATTGCGCTACATATTGAAAAAATCTGATGTGGGCAACACATGACTTTCCTTATATAATGTAATGAATTTACTACTTTTACAGTAAAAAAATAGGTTTTTCTTATAGTAGATACTAATATTCTTTCCAAGATGTTGAATTTTCGACAATTAGTCGTCATTTTCATTGATTTAGCATCATTTTTATCCATTTGGCGAGATTTTCATTAATTTGGAAACATTTCAGAAAAGTCGCCAAGTTGGCGACAATCCGATAAATTCGTCGCCAAAATCTCGCCAAGCGTCATGGATGGAGAAATAAGTTATTCTTATAGCAGATAAAGGGCTATTGGCGTTCAATAACAAAAATATTACTTAAAGTAACTTTTCTCATGAGTGGAACGAGCTAGATCCACGAGAATGATGTCACTCAATTTATCGCATGGTATTACATATGAAAAGTGAACATGTTTCTCAATAGGAATTTTTTTTATGTGACTTTTTCATAATTTTTTTTTAAAATGTACAATATCTCGAGAACGGTTCATGTTAGCGTTCTAAAATTTATGCCAATTGTTTTCTAATGAAAAATTACATAATAAATGTCTATTTGCGTAACTTTATTAGCGGTTTTGATTTTTTGACGATTTTTTCAAAATTTCATTCGAAAATTTAGGGGGGGGGGGTTCTGAACATTCGATTACGTATAAAGACAATAGGCTTCCAGTGTTTACGGATTGTGATTTTTGTACCAAATTTGGTTCGAATCGGTCCATTCGTTCGTCAGTTATCGTCTCCACAGACTCACTGACACACACACACACACATACTTTCACACACACACACACACACACTCAGACATCACTTCAAAAATGTTTGATTCGTGATCAGGGATGCTTGAAACGTGCTCTCCCGTCGAGAACTCGAATTCGAATTTTCGACCCCATCACAATACTTTCCTTATACGTTATGTATATAAGGAAAGTAATAAACCGTTTATCGATTTGAACTTTAGTTTGGCTTAAAATAGCTCGCTAAACGAGCTCAGCGAGCGCAGCGAGTAGGAGGCAAAACAAGCCAAACGAGTTACAGGCTTTGGCGAAGCGTAGCGAGCAGGGAGCAGAGCCCCCTAGTATTTAAAATAGAAAGACGAATGTATCTTACCCATAGATTCGACCGTATTTGTTGTAGCGATCCAATTGTACGTCTTGCATAGGCTAAAGTGAAATACACAGAAAAAGTTGCCAGTTAAAATATTTTATTCATATTTATATACATTCAGTATATTATTGTAAGAGAAAGATTTTGGCCATCATTCAATATTGTTAAATATTTCCGTTTTCTATTATTCAATATTGTCAATTATATTTACTTACCATAATGAATATTATGCGACAAAACTAATAATATAATTCTCTTGTGTCTAGCTCGTTCCATTCACAAAAAATACATATTTTACAATAGTCCGGGATTTTTGAGCCAAATAGTTTGCCAATTTGTCATTTATTATAAGGAATATTTGTTCAATATCCAAAGATATTAGTTATTTATCTGAGTATTCACTCCTTAACTATATACATCTCGGTAATCTTGAATGTTTTTAGGGATTGGAACTAGCGGATAAAGCAAATTAAAAAAAAATACTGGCTAAAGTTATTAGGTAAAATTAGCAAAAAATCAAATTTAAGATGAGTATTTAACACTTCAAAAGTAAAGTAGTTGTAATTGCCATCACTTTATACAATTAAATCCCAAATCTGAAAACCTCTTTATTAAAAATGCTGTAAGGAAGGAAGATGCATTTGCTTGTCTAACATTTCAGCTTAGTCCTTGAGAAAATAATCAGAGATTTTACCATCAAAACTAAAAGAAACATCTACTACAAATCTATGTAAATTCTTGCAGATACTGATGACGTCAATATTATAGGCAAAACCACTAAAAATCTAAAGGAAACCTTTCTTGTCTTGGAAAGCGCTGTTGATAAAGTGAATCTGAAAAGTCAAAACCAAATACATGGCTTTTACCAGAAGGGGTCAACCCCATTGTATTTTAGGCTGATTTGTATAAATTTGAATCTGTCGAGAAATTTAATTATCTGGAATCTCAGATAAACTGCAAAAATAATATTAGTTTAGATATTCAGAAAAGAGATATAGCTGCCTTGCCTATCGCTGTGTTCATGAAATACGAATTTTTTTTTAAATCACACTTGATTAGGAGAAAAACAAAATTAAAACTATAATACGTGACAGTGAAAATGAGACTCCAAGAAGGAGTGGGCAGAAAGTGGTGGAAATCGGCAAATAGCGAGAGACAGCAGCGAACAATAAGTGATGTTTATTGCAATATGATACACCTATACACTGAGCGATAACACCCTCTTTCCAGTGTTGCTCAAGTCCTCTGGATTAGTCGGACGGCCTGGGTTTTCCACCCTCTTTTCAGTAGGTTGTAGGATCACCGAGGGCGGCGATTCAGGCAGTAGTATGTCAAGGTACAGAGTCAATGAGCGTGCGGATAGTGTCCTGAGGGATGGCGGCCCATTCACCGTCAACCATTTGCTAGAGTTCGTCTTCTAAACACGACAGTGGCAGCGCACGCAAGCGACGTCCAACCACGTCCCAGATGTGTTCGATTGGTGAGAGATCAGGAGAGACTGGTGGCCAGGGAAGCACCTGGGTACCTTGCAGGCCATGTTAGCTGATGCGTGCCGTGTGTTGTCGCGCGTTAACCTGCTGGTAAATAGCATTGGTGCCCCGTGAAGTAAAGGTAGTATAACCGGCCGAGACACGTCATCCATGTTTCGTTGGGCCGTCATAGTGCTCTCAGCACGGGCCAGAGGTGACCTGCTAACTTAGGCGATGGCTCCCCAAATCATGATGCCACTTTGTCGCGAGGTGTGGAAGACCCAGGCCGTCCGACTCATCCAGAGGACTTGAGCAACTATTTGGACGACCGGATTGTCGCGAGGTGTGGCGTTCCACAGATGTGGACCGATTGGACCTGTCAACACTTCGGCGCCAGACACGTACAGGGCGACTGTCATTAGTAAAACTGAAGCGTGACTCGTCGGAGTACACGACTCGGCGCTATTCCGTCGTCTATGTGGCTCTTTCCGACACTATCTCCTTAGACGTCCTTGCCTCCTAGACTCCTCCTCATAGGACGCCATGAGTGCAAGTCTCCGGCTACCATTCGGCGTATAATGGTCCTGATCAATATAGGAGCATCAAGGGTGTCCTGCACATGCTGTAGAAGGGCGACGAAAGTGGGCTGCGGGGCCTCCAAAGCTTGCCGATGTGTCAGTCCACGTGTGTTGACGTCGCTCTGACCGTACCTGCACCCCTCAAACGTGGCACATGCCCTTGTTCCAAACATCTTCGCCGGTGCACTGTAAACGCGTGTAGGTGGCTGTCCGCTGATATTTGACGTATGGATCAACTTGCCCTTCTGAGTCCGATCACCATACCTCTCATGATATTGAATGGCTGGTGGAACTGCCTCGGTTGGCGGCGGCCAAGCATTCACTGCTACTACACGTTTGCTCTTAGATAAAAAGAAAATGCAAAATGCACTGGCAGACAGAGCGGCGCGACTATTGCGGATTCTGCACGTTCTTTCCCTTATATCTCGCTCAACGTGCGCAGGAAACGACAGCTGCGCATTTTTCATAATTTACATAACTCGGTGAGCTTCGTCTACCCATATGCATATTTTTCTGCCCACTCCTTCTTGGTGTCTCATTTTCACTGCCACGTAGTGTATATAAAGTACTTATAAGACCTAACCTGATCTATACTTCAGAAATTTGGGATTCTCAAAAGACATGACTTAAAAACTCCATCTTGCAGTGAAATATTTTGTACAGTATTTTAGTGGAATTCAGGATTATGATATTTAGAGAAAAAGATACAATTTCGAACTATACAAATTATATAAAGATTCTGACATAATCAAATACGCTAAAATTATCTTAATGCAATAGCAGGATATTTACTAAGGATGAATAACAATAGAATCACACAGAAAATATTTATATTCACATCGATCGGAAAGAAAACGGCCGCTTGGAAGGATCTTCTGATGAAGGCCGAGGCCTTCAGTGGGCTGTCGAGTCACTGATGATCATGAATTATTACTGCTAAAGTAAAATATGTATTATTCTCATCACTGTGTATAATTAAACCTTAAAAGCATTGTGCCGTGGATTTTGTACACTGCGCGCTTCCCCCTCCCCTCCCCCCCCACACACACTCGAAAAAAGAAATGTCGTTGTGCGAGTTGAAACATACAAATATTGATGAGGAACGAAGTTCTGATGCATTTCGAAATTTTACACAATTCTGCGGCCAATATAACCTTTAAATATAGCGAAATCAGCATGCCGCTGATCGGTTCTCAGCGATCATGCCTTAATACGTTATATACGGCCGCGGAATAGATGTTGCAGAGTTTAAAAAGGGCCAAATTCTTGGCCTGTGTCAATTCCACTCGATTTGCAAGGAGATTGCTGAAATCACTGCACTGGATTTCAAAGTGTCCACAGCAATATTAAATCTTGGAAAGATGGCAGTGAACCATCAACTGCGTGGAAAATGTGTGGTCGAAAAACAGTCCTAAATAATCGTGACAGAAGTTCATTAAAACGCTTTCTGAAATCGAATAGCAAAAAATCGACCCTAGAACTCACAGCTGTGTTCAATAGTGGAAGCAAGACCATTTCCACTCGCACGATGAGACGAGAACTCAAAGAACTGGGATTAAACAGCTATGTTCCCCCCATAATGGGAACCACTGGTTACTGAGAGTAATCGAAAAAAAAAGACTCTAATTCGCTAAGGAACGCAAATAATGGAATACTGAGCAATAGGGGAATCGTATGGTTCGATGACTCCAGATTTACTCTCCTCCAATATCATGGATGATTCACGATTAGAAGGGAACCGCATGAAGCATTGGCCAACTCCTATACCGTACCCATTGTACAGGTCTCAGGATGATGTGTTATGATCTGGTGTTGCTTCTGTTCGGCGCTGGTCTAGGGGCAGCAACACTATGTTGCAATAAAATGAAGTCAGCTAAATATCTGAGCATTCTGAATGACCATTTTATTCTATCAATGGCATTTTTCTTTCCTGAGGTAATGGCATATTCCAGGATCACAACACCACGATTCGTTGAGCTAAAATTGTGAAAGATTGGTTCGAAGTGCACGAAGCCTCATTCGCACACTTAAATTGGCCACCACAAAAACCACCTCAACCTCATTTAAGATATGTGGGATATACTGGAGAACAGCTAAGGAGTAATTTCACTCTGCCTTCATCGACCAAGGAACTTGGCAAAATGTTACGGCAAATCTGGAAACAAATAAGCATTAAAATACTACATGAACTCATAGACACAGTGACACAACGAGTGCATGCCGTAATTTGTGCTAAAGATGATCGAATGAAATATTAACCAACACGATTTTTTTTTAATCAGGGAGTGTATACGATTATTTGAAGGAAGAAAAATGATTGCATTATCAAAGTAAAGTCATGTGCTGCCCAGATAAAATTTTTGATTTAAATGCGCAAACAAAATATTTTGTTAATATCACCAATAAGTGCTGGTTATAGGAATCGTTCTAATTTTGAAGAACAATCAACATTGGGACAAATGTTTATACTTTTCCTTGGGCAAAATTAATTACAAATTTACTGTGAAACTAAAGGAAGATATCCCTTTAAATAAGTTCGGGTTCCTCAAAAAACAAGTGGCACGCATGGACAGACCTTAGTTTTTTCTAATTTAGCAAATAATTAGTTGAATGAGAGTCTTTATTTTTTTTTTCACAGTTTTACATTCTACTGACAATCCACTGAATGATATGTTCATATGTCGCTAAAAGTTGTAAATCATTTAATTGCAGATGTGGTGAGGTGGATTTTACACATAAATACAGTAAAACTTAAACACATAAATACATTAAAGATACTCACCAAATAGTTCCACCCGGCTCAACCGCGTTAATGTATAGTGGGGTCCGATTGGACCAAAGTACATTGCGTTTGCTCAAATAAATAATCACTCCCTTTTTTGTGGCCACTTAACAATTTATTTACAGAACACATGAAATCTCAATTTAAACATTAAATAACAAAATACACATTTACAAATGATTCCCCAATTTACCTAAGCTTGACCTCGGGGTGCACAGTTAATTTTGCATTAATTTGTATGTATATATATATATATATATATTATTTATCCAAACTTGTAATTAATTACTTTTTTTTTTAAAGAAAACACAATATATTTTATTTTGGCAAATATCCCATTTAGCATACGTTGCCCTTAACACTGTGGATCACATCAATTAAGTTTACATATTCATATATGCACATTTTAAAAATCAATATATAATTTTCATACCTTCAGTACATCAGAAAACTCTCACTGAGTGCTGTAGCTCTCCCTTTGCACACGGGAATGGGTGGCACGATAAATTGAATGTTAGTTCGTTATTTTGACGGTTAATGAAAAACACTACCAGTCTTATAACTCGGTTGAGGATCATCAGGTAACGAAGATTTCAGCCAAGTATATTTGGAGATGAGCACACTGTCCACCTTCCTTCTCCTCCTCTTAACGCCCGCTTAGTCCCAGCGGATCGGGTGCGATCTGCGTACAGGTTTTACTAAAGAGTTAAGATCAGATACGTTCTTGTAGAGATTGTCTGCTGCTTCGGAGCCCGGGATTGATGCTCCATAAACACTCCTTACACGCAGTATTACAGTTACCACGGCTTAATGCAGCTAAAGGAGCAAAGGTCCTACACCGCGCCGCTTTGGTGGTAGAGCTGCGTTGTGCTGCAACCAAACAAAAACAATGACAACTTTCTTCAATTTTCTGGTCGCCACCGCCCGAAGAAATGCGCCCTCGCGCTGAATTAGGCTCGGCTCGTCTTGGCTACGAGTCGCCATCTTCACCGGACTCACGAGGTCGGCTCCTAGCCAAAAAGGCATTGGCCGCCCTAGATAGGGGCCACGGATACCGGGCCAGAGATGCATCAAGTGCATGCCGGATCGGGCTTTCCAAAACACAAGTGCCACGCACTTGGAGTGCTATCCTCTCGAGATCAGAAAAGCAACTAACGATTTTTTACATTTCTAAAAACTTCCAGA
This sequence comes from Amaurobius ferox, assembly GCA_951213105.1. NCBI lineage: Eukaryota > Metazoa > Arthropoda > Arachnida > Araneae > Amaurobiidae > Amaurobius > Amaurobius ferox. The sequence continues at coordinate 115,588,826 of OX578135.1, read as the reverse complement.
ATTTTAAAACAAGGGGAACGACAAAAATACAGGGAGGAAGTCCACCACTTCCCATTTGCTGTTTCCCAAGCGCAATAAAAAGAGGAGGTCCAAAAATGCTTCACACCATTGGTTTTTGAAGCGACGCTCATTTTTTATGCGCTCCACTCAAACACAAGAACCAGAGGGCTTTCTACAAAACCGGGTGGTCCAAGGATCGGAACCCGACGCGCGCCACACCTGACAGGGCTATAAATTTTCAGAGATTTGTAGCTCAACTTTGACATTTATGCTGCAATTAATTCTCCGAATATTTACAATCCATGTCAGTGCGCATTCAATACAACGGCGCCAAAAAATCCCAATTCCGTCTGTGCAAAGGCCTAGCTATCTACATAAATCAAAAACATAGTATACATTTCAATTATATTACACCTTTCCTTTTTTCCCAGGGTTATGTATAAAAATATGTGATTGTAGTATCACAGCAGAATCTACGTTACCAGTGTACACCACAAGAAAGTAGATCTACATTGTATCCCCGTTCAAAACACTTTTAAGAATAATCTATCAAAAGAACTTTCAGAGAGGAAATCTTAGAAATTGTGTTGGAACACAATTTCAGACATACAAGACTGGCTTAGGAGAAGAGTTGTAGCGGAATTCCGCCTTGCTACTGACCATGGTTGCCTTGCAAAACATCCACATCGAATTCGGATATTTGACGAAATTTTTTTGCAAGGTCTGTGACCTATAGGAGGTAATGGACAGGACTAAACTTCGCCACTGCCAGCTCTCTATGCGACATCTAAGTGGGAATGATACCGGGAAACAAAGGAACGTATGAGTGGTCTATAGATTTTCTTCTGTGGCTGTAATTTTTCCTTATCTCTGTTCCTATTATATTTTTAACACTTTACAACAAAGTTGAAAAGTGTTTATGACTTTGTTCATTCTGTCTGTCTGTCTGTCTGTCTGTCTGTCTGTCTGTCTGTCTGTCTGTCTGTCTGTCTGTCCGTTAGCACGATAACTGCCGTAAAAATGACTTAATCAAAATGAAATTTTAGTATGATGTTCAGACGGTCTATAGGACCTATGGGAATATAAATGAATAATATCACCCAATTAGTTTTGGGTTGAACCCGGGTTGAAAAAATGGAATACATTGAGCCCTATGGGACCTAATTTTTCAAGTATTTTTTAAGCGGATTTAAAATTCCCAAATTACTTCGAAAATTTTAGGCAATATTCAAATTGTTCCATAAAATATATAAAAAAAATTTCAGCGAAATATATTCAGTTGTTTTTTAAATAAAAATTAAAATAATAATAACACCTCTTATATGAAGCGATCACGTGTCCATGATATGAAACGATCACATGACCCACTTCAAAATGATATATGGCATCCATCTTGTGTCAAAATCGTGATTTTTAAAGTTCTTTTTAATTCATATTGAGTGTTGTATCCGTCCTAAAGCTATTTTATTTTTGCCTAAATTCTGTGCATCTACATACTGAAACAACGCAATGACAATATATTTCAGTTTAAATGCTCTTCCAAATTTCATTATTTCTAATATTAAGCCTATTTTTCACCTATGTAAAATGTAAACAGCAAAATATGTAGAATGAGTTGTATTAGAATCGCTGTAATTCATAACACAAAATCATTTAGACCATGGAGTCTGCTTAGCTGATATGAATGAAATATTCATTGATGTTAGAAAGAGAAGGACGATATTTTTCGATGAAGTTTTACGCATTGAGTTTACTTTCTTGTAGCTCAATGGTCTTAATTTTTTAATAAAATAAATTATTATAGTATTGTGATGAATGACATGAATGGGGGAATTATTTATGAATGAAATGTTGCTTTTATAGAGAGAGCCATGCGTGTTATTTTTTTATGACGTCTTTTGAATGAATTTCAGTTGTTTTCGATGATGTTTTCAAATATAATAAATTATCGTAGTATTATGATAATTCTAAAATTATTACCGAGGAATGTATCACATTTTAGAGATGTTTAAGCCAGGCAATTTATACTTTAATGCCGTCATTTGAATGAAGTTAATTTTTTTCGATGAAGGTGTCAAATATAATAAATTAATGTAGTATTGTGATAAGTTTTAAAATATTACCAAGGAATGTATTGCATTTTAGGCATGTTTAAATAAAATTGCATTGAAGTTGGAAAGTGTTTCATAATCAATGCTTTAAGCATGATTGATCTTTCTTGTTTGTTATTTCCAGCTGTCTTTTATACCCGCCATTGGAAATAAAAAGAGATATGCTCTCAAATTCGAACTCATTCTACTCGAATTTTCTAGTGCTTGCAAAGGGGCGATTATTTTACAGACTCATCAGCTCCAAATATTAATACCCATGTAACAAAGTAATAAGGGCTTTTTTTGTGACATTAAACAATGACATTATATTGGCCCTTAATTTAGGTTCAGCTAATAGATTAAGCGTAGGATCCGTTAAATGGTTAACCCTTAAGTACAGATGGAAGTCCAATTGATTCCACGTTGTTCAATGGATGATATTAACTCTACATAGTTTGGGTTTAATTCTTATGAATGTTTCAATTTTTCTTGTGAACTTTTCCAACCTTTTACGAATTAAATGGTTTTCAGTATGTCACATGTTTCCAAAATAAACTTCAAATGCAAATTTCGAAAAAAAAACATCCATGAAGTCTATTTGACTACATGTATGAGAACGAATAGCATAAATCCACGTCTGTACCTACAAGCTAATCCGTCTCTGAGTATAAACATTATTCGCTGTTGCTTTTAATGCAAGAGCAGAAATCGTTTGAGGAAAAAAAGTATCTCACCTTCATTATGATTTCTAATACCGATCCGAAGAAGGGAATGGGTGGTACATGAAGTACACCTAATTTCTTCCAGTATTGCTGCTTACGAATGGAATACCTGCAAATAAAATAATGAAAGATTATTAGGCATTAATTTTCTTTCTCTTACTAATCATCTTACTAATCACTTACCAATCACTTAATCATTTCTTTTTACATAATAAAAGCAATTGCATGTATGTGTGTATACCCTGTGTAGCGGAATATTGAAACTACCGATTAGGGTTTGTAAAATTTATTGTCCGATATGCCCGGGGCGCATAAAAATTTCAATCGGGCATGTATTATCATTTATTACATGCCTGGTCAGGCATGCATGCATATATGAGAATTCTCATGCAGCATTGATCCGATAAATTCCTGGACTCCAGAGCTATCAGTAATATAAAACGTTATCAGCATAATGTTGGACATGTAAATTTTTGGCTTAGACGTCATTTTTTTAAAGCATGCCCAAGGTCATGTAGAAATTTTCAGATTTTCCTAACGCAGCTACCGATATAAAAGGCGAAAAATTGAAAAATAACTAAATTCCTGGGGACGATGCACCTACGCGAGATTTTTCTTTTAAATTCGAAATAGTTTATGGTAAATATTTCTAGTTATTTTATGATTAAAATATTTAATTATCATATTTTTAGTTGCTTTTTATTGAAGCACAATTTTGAATGATTTTCACACAAAGTGGTTCTTTAGCGATCGAGAATATTATCACACGGTTTCCATCTTGACACCACCAGAAAGTTTATAAACGTTCTTGTCAACGCGTTTGAAATTGAGTCCATAGGACTATTCTTTAGTATTTACTTATATATCTATTTTAACTGTATCAAAATATGCGTATTAGTCAATTTCGCAAGTTTTTTAGTTTTGGATTGAACTCGGCTTGAAAAAATGAAATACATTGAACCCTATTGGACCTAATTTTTCAAACATTTTTTAAGCGAAATTAAAATTCACAAATTGCTTCGAAAATTTAAAAAAGTATTCAAATTATCATATAAAATATATAAAGAAAAATTCAGCAAAATATGTTCGGTAGCTTTTTAAATAAAATTTAAAATAATAATTACACCCATATAATATGATGAGATCACGTGACCCACTTCAAAATAAAACATGGCATCTTTTTTCCCAATGTAAAAATCGTGATTTTTAAAGTTCTTTAAATTAATATTTAGTGTTGCATCCGTCCTAAAATCGCTTTGTTTTTGCGTGATTTCTGCGCATGTATATTCTGTGCCAACGCAATTACAATACTATTGAGTTTAAATGATCAAAATTTGATTACTTCTACAACAAAGTCTACTTTAACTGTATGCAGAATGTAAACAAGTGATAAGATGAGTTGTATAAAAATTGCTGTATTTTTTCACACAAAATTATTTAACACTGGCATCTGGAATAAAATTGAATGAATGAAATATTCAGTGGTTTTACATAGAGTGTCAGAAGATTTATATTTCGATGACGATTTTTGAATAAAGTTCATATTTTGGACTAAGTTTTAACTTTTCAAATATAATAAACTATTGTATGTGAAAATTTAAAATATATCAGCGCTGAATGTATCGCATTTTAGATATGTTTAAATAAAATTGCATTTGAGTTGGAAAGTATTTTATAATCAATGCTTTATGCATGATTAATCTTTCTTGTTTTAGCTGAAGCTGTTTTGCAGGAGCTCGAGAATGAGATTTAGTTTTCTCTGACCCCTTAAATCAATTCTTTGGTGTCGTTCGTTACATGGATGATGTTTTTTTTTATTTGGAAACACAGTTTATTAGCTCTCTTTATTATTTCACACAATGCAAATGATTTTTATCCTACTATTAATTTTATGGTGGAACACGAATCTAATTGTTTTCAGACGGCTGTGTTTGTAAGCATACATTTTCTAATTTCTGAATTCCAACTAATTATTCCCACCCCATTTCGTCTATAAAAGCCTCTCTTATTTCTTATATGAATTGTGCTTTTAATATGCTTTCTTCAATTTCTGCTTTACATTCTGAAATAAAATTTTGTGTTTAGCCTTGGCTATGAAACCGACTATTTATTCGATTTCATTTATAAAATATTTTCCATCATTCTTTCTAACTTTATTTATCCTAAATTTATTCTTGCCCCTTCCTCTGATTTTTTGTCGTATAATTCGAGTATTTTTGTCCATACTGAAATGTTTTGTCCTTTTCTTCAATTTTGACGTGAATTTAAGTTTATACCTGCCCATTCCACTGTTATTTTGTTATTTAATCGCATTCGTACCGATAAATTTAGGGATAAACGTAATTTCTTGAGTCAAGCTGGGGTGTATGTTGTACCCTTTTTATTTCCCGGTAAAAATTATAAGTTTTATATATGTTGTACACAACGCTCTGTCGACATTCGATTATCTGAACATGCTCGTGACATTAACCTGTCCACTACTCTTTCACAATTAGTTAATCGTGATAATTTAACCCTAAATTTGATAAAACTTTTCTTTTAATTAATTGCTATGACTTTCGTAATATATTATGTTTGAATCCCTTTTTATTTATATTTATCGTGAATCTATTTGCAACTTCGATCCTGTTCACACCCTTAGTTTCGCTTGGCGTCTCATTCTTGACGCTATGCGTGTTAAACCCGTATATGATTTACTGGAAACCTAGTGCTTTGCCTCTAGTGTTTGAGTTTGCGTGATTTATTTTTGTACATGTTTTATAAATTAAATTATTTTTGCTTGAATATCTATGTACATATTTGTAATTTATGAAATTTTTGTGTATCGGTTTATTCGATTTACCATATGTAAATATTGTATTCACGATTTTGGATTGTATAAAGCTCATTTCTGTCATTTCTTTGCCAATTATCATAGAAAGACGCACATTATGATGTCGAAACGCGCTATGGTATTTTCAAATGTGAAAATTTCTTGTACGTCAAGATGGTGTTTTAAAATAAAAACAATGTTCAGATCTTGTAGTATTTGATTGAAAATGTTCAAATTGTTAATATTTCAAAATCCAGAAATAGCGGTAGAACATATTGTTTAAATTTGAAAATCCCGAATTGCGGAAGAATAAATTGTTATAGAAATAGCAGTATATATATATATATATATATATATATATATATAGAACAAGTGTTAGTATTTAAAATTTTAATAACAACGTTTGAACAAAGTCTTGATATTTGAAAATCCTAGATAACGGTAGAAAAATTGTCAATATTTAAATATCCTAAAATAGCTGTAAAACAAATTGTTACTGTACAAAAATAGAAAAATAGCGGTAGAACAAATTGAAAATCCTGAAATTTTTCTAAAAGAAATTGTATAAATATTGAAAAATTCAGGAATAGCCGCAGAATAAATTATTAAATATCAGTAGAACAAATTGTTTATATTTTAAAATCCGGAAATAAAGATAGAACATGTCGTTGCAGAACAAAGTGTTAGTATTTTAAAACCCAGAAATGGCGGTTGAACAAAATCTTAATATTTGAAATTTCAGAAATAGCGTTAGTACAAATTGTTAATAATTAAAAATACAAAAGCTGCGGTAGGACAAATTGTTAATATTTGAAAATGCAAGAATAGCGGTAGAACATAGTTGTTAATATTTGGAAATTCAGAAAATTTTAGTTTCAGATATATTTAAAGTATCAGATATATTTAAAATTTCAGTAGATCAAAACGTTAATATTTGTATATCCAGAAATAACGGTATCGTGAGCGGTATCAAGACCGGTTTTAAATCTGAAATACTAAAATACGAGTGTTTTTAATCTTGCTGTGGCGTTGATTACCGTAAGTTGTTGAAAAATGATCGCGGCTCATAAACAAAGAAACTTCTTACAGACCTTGAGTTGAGTGTTGTCAAGAGAGATGGGGATGTTTACTTGACCTTTCAACTCCATCCATTCATGCATTGACGTTCGTCGTGATACATCTATGCAATTATTTCGCTTTTGACGTCAGATGCTCCAAAATTCTGGGATATTTTCATTTGAATGTCTTCTCTAGTGATACACCCACCACCCTCTCGATGCATGAGATTTACTCATACATAATTTCGTTAATAGACAATTATCCCATCGCTCGTAACGTAGAAGGACACGTTACTGCTACGATGTTGCTGCACACATTTGAAATCTAATATGAGCAGCACATGACTGTCCCTAGATAATGAATTTATTGCTTTCGCAGCGTAATTATGAAGCACAAAATTCATAGCACAATGCTTTTGGCATTGAATTAACACCACGTAATTGAAATTAGGCGCTTTTAGCACGACTTATTTTTTCTCAAGTAGAAAATCCTTAACAAATTTCCATTGACGCTTAATTACACCCCGTGAAATAATGGCTGTTTGCCCATTTCTCGGTGTCAAAGTAACAAACCATTATAAAAGTATGTAATTTCTTGAGTGGAACAAACTACGAGTAGATCTACGAAAGTGATATTAACGGATTTGTTGCATAATGTTTGATTTAAAGTGAACATATTTGATGATATTTCTTACTTTTAAATGTTATATAATTTTTTGATAAATTTATTTTTAGAAAATACAATAACTCGAGAACGATTCTATCTAACGTTTTAAAATTTATAGAATTCGTTTCCAAATAGGAAATTACGTCTAAAGTGATTATGTACTATTCTTGAATATCCTGATTTCCAAATGATTATTTTCAGAAATTTATTCAAGACATTCAGTTACGTTTAAGATCAATAGGGTCTAGTATACACCGATTATAAAAATCGTACTAAATTATTTTTGAAACTTTCTTGAGACATCGTGTTCACAGACTTATGGACATGCACACTAAAGCACGCATACAAATATATAATAACATGTCATTGGTGAATATTTGGGAAATTTTATATATAATAATATGCATACACGCATATTATTATATATAAAATTACATACACACATATGCAATCCCTTAAAAACGTTTTATTCCAGTTCAAGGATGCTTAAAACGTGATTTCTGTTGAACTTGAATTCCAATTTTCGAACTCGTCACAATGCATTCTTTATACATTGCTGTGCTACGCGCGTATGTAGGAAAAGAAACAGAAAAGTGTGTAAGATCATCAAGGTATCACTCTCTTTGCTAATTTAAAGTACTTTCTCTGTGATACACAGTTTGTAAAGCGAAAAATATCACGGAGTCAAAAATCCGATTCTTGAATTTTGGTGGATTTATACGTCATGAGTATTCTAGAAGTGAAATTCACTATTTTCAACCAAACGTCTTTGTGTGCCTATGTTTATACAACAAATGTGTCCACTCTAGCCCAAAACCTAAGCGACGAAATATCTTGAAATTTAAAAGTTAACTCATTTGTGCAGTGTTGATTAGATTTCATTACAATTGGAGAGTATAAACTGGTAAAAAAAATTGGAAAAGGCGCTCAAACATTGATAACGAAATACAAAAATCAGCGGTGGCTTCAGTCTGTTGGAGCCAAAATAATATTTTGTAAAATAAAACAACTTTTGTAATACCGAAAAGGAAAAAGATCTCGAACCAAAATTTGATTATATACATTCATAAGACTTTTAGAGAGATACAAATTCTTTCTCATAGTTTATAGCTATCACTTTTAGTTTTCAAAATATAAGCATTACAAACTTTAAAAATGTAAATTTTCTTATTTTGTTCAAATTGGCAAGACATTTGCGTAAATTGCTTTATATCTGTATCTGCAGTTTTGAATTTTTCATTAACAAAAATATTTGCAATATATGAATATTAGCATTAATGAGTTAAAATTTATCATAATATCGAATTGAATAAATATTGGAAAATTCAGGGATCCCCTCTCTAAAGTTTGGACCCTTATGCGATCGTTTACTGCGTCTATCGGTAAATATGCTCCCAATGTCTCAAAAGTCGGAACATAAACAATCATTCCTCTTTTCAACTATTCCTAAGATACTCAAAAATAAAACATCTTACCAAAAGAGCAACAGCAGAGTCGTCAGTCCTATTAAGAAACTGGCAAATAGAGGTCCCACGGGGCCTATCACATTAGCTCTTTGAAGTAAATCCATGCTTAGAATCTCTACTAGCAGAGCTATACTCACTACTACTCTACATTCAGCTCCAAAGGAGGAGTTGGAAAATGAAAAGATGGCTTTGAAATAGTACTCACCCTATGGATATTTTTATCTGAAGTGATATTGCTTAATCTCTCACACTGAGCGCGATCGTGTTGGAGAGCAGGAAATTGAATAAATGAAATTGTTGTGAAGGTCATCCGCTGACAGTAGCAAATCTGGATAAAATAATTTTTGAGATGGCTTAAAACAGAGTTCAAATTTAAGCAAATAAAAGTTTCTACTTTGTCTTATATTTTTATGCATTTCAAAATAAATATTTTCGTGACCTTTTGAAGCTTATTTTTTGCTCGCTGGAACTTCCTCTAAAATATGTGCTATTCTACGACGGGCTTTGGATAGGCTGTATCGATAAGGTTCGAATATTAAAACATTAAAATATATCATTAAACATTAAAATATATCATTAAAATATAATCCAGAAAAAATTGTTTTCCTGGCGAGCAATACGGAGAATATAAAAGACAACGATATGTCTAATTTGATCATTTTAGCTGCTTCATCAGCATTCATAAAGGAATTGACCGAGAAATGGGTGGTTAGTGAGATATCGAACCCGGAGCTCTGAAGAAAAGCAAAGAGAGTGAAAGAGTTGAAAATCAAAAAATTGGACCATATAGAGAAATAAACCTCTCGGCCTTCATCGAAATAACTGGGCCAGTCGCTGTCTTCTATTGTTTTACGAACTTTGCTTCTACTTCTTTTTCTATGTAGCTATTCCTCTCTTCTTGTCCGGACTGGACTGCGGGGGAGGGTCAGCGGTACGAGTGCTGGTTTACGGATCGGAGGTTAGGGAGGGATGCAAGGGACAAGATTGCGCTCCTTCTTCCAGATATCAGCATAGACGTAGAATACATATATAGATGTAGAATAGACATATATAGACGTAGAAGACGTACTACATATCCATCTATGTTGTTGAAGGGACCGAGATCAAATCACAAGGAAATGGGAGCTGTTTTCGCTCGAAACCCTGTAGTTCTGGCTACGAAATACAGGGGTGTTTGAAAAACTTCGAAATCTGGAATCTTGTTCAAGTTCTCTCGAGGTTTTATATGGTTGAGGGATACGGTACATGGTATTAAGTCAGAGCGATTTTTTTGGTATGTTTAATTTTGTGTCATGTTCTTGTATAGGTTTTAGAAATTTGTATAGGCAACTTGAAAATGTATGTTTTTGTAGAGTACTACATATGTATGATCACACTCGTTAGCTTTCTTTGTTCCTTTCAGTGGCTCTCCGATGCTACCCAAAGTACCTGGATTCGATATTTCGCCCACCATCATTTTCTGGGTCGTTTCCTTTATGATTACAGTGGTGAGGAGGGCTGATTTGGTGAGAGTTATTTACTAATACCTTCTTGTGTTTACGGTTATCAACGCTGACCTGTATACACAGGTGTTTGCAAATGTGTATGTGGCCGCATTTTGTCGTCAAAGCTGGGAACCATAGACAATTTTAGCAGACGAATATTGTTGATAAAGATTATGACATTTTTCACCAAACAGTACTTTAGGCGATATGTGGCTATTGGATAGATAGAAAGTTTTGATTTTTGGTTGGAGCTTGTAAGGTTTTGCTAAAAAAATATCGATGCCACACGTCAATATCTCACGCTCCCACGTATAGTATGGATCATTTGAAAGGACCACACTTAGTTAAGCTTCTTTCAGGAAATATATGGTGTAAATTCTAAATACGTTAATGGAGGTACTTAACTCTGAGACTAAAACGAACAACGTTGGAATTTTTCTTAAGAGGACGCGATTCTGAAAAAATAGCATCCTAAATAGCTAGGTGGACGGTTCTTTTCCGACAAAAAGAAAGAATCGTGATACCAGTGAACTTGATGAGGTCATATATGCGATTCACTTTGATTTAGGAGATGATTCACTGAGGAGCCATGACTGTATAAGGGCAGCTTTAGTAGAGCTTCGGAGTTTCATTATGAGCAGTTCACAACCAGTTGAAGTCTGAGAATAAACTGTATCACATAATACGCATGTCCGGTTCTGTATCTGTTAAATTGTTTTCGTTATTAAAAGGTCCTTTGAATTTTTAATGCATATGTTTTTAATAAAAGTAATTTGCTTTGTTGGACCAAACTCTCTTGCTTCTTTCATTCAGTAGTTATTTTAATCAATTAGTCACGGATGCAAAACTCATCGCGATACTTATTATTGGAATATTTTCACGTCCGGATTCTCCCAGAGCTAGAAAAGAGGAGAAGGGATATAAATGACGATCCCTCATGCTATATAGCCACTATTATCTTATATATAAGCTCTTATAGAAGATCTTATAGCCACTATTGAATAAACTATTCGGTGATATTGACGGCATACACTCCATGAATACGTACGATCCTAATCCATTTTATTACTTTCCTTATATACACAGTATAATGTATAAGGAAAGTATTGTGACGGGGTCGAAAATTCGAATTCGACTTTTCGAAGGGATAGCACGTTTCAAGCATCCTTGATCACGAATCGAACATTTTTGAGGTGATGTGCGTGTGTGTGTGTCAGTAAGTCTGTAGAGAAGATATTTCACGAACGAGTGGAGCGATTCGAATAAAATTTGGTACACAAATTACAATCCGTGAATACTGGAAGCCTATTGTTTTCAAATAAAATCAAATGTTCAGAACCTCCCTAAATTTTCAAGTGAAATTTAAAAAAAAAATCATCAAAAAATCAAAACCTTTAATAAATTTACGTAAATAGACATTTCTTATGTAGTTTTTTCTTAGAAAACGATTGGCATTAACTTTAGAACGCAGGCATGAACCGTTCCTGAGATATTGCACATTTTTCAAATAAATGTATCAAAAAATCCCATAAATTAAAAGAAAATATTAACTGTTGAGAAATATGTTCCCTTTTTATATGTAGTATCAGACAATAAATTTGGTGACATCATTCTCGTGGATCTTGCTCGTTCCACTCATGAGAAAAGTTACTTTAAGTAATACTTTTGTATTTGAACGCCAATAGCCCTTTATCTGCTATAAGAATAACTTATTTCTACGTCCATAATGCTTGGCGAGGTTTTGGCGACGAATTTGACGGAATGTCGACAACTTGGCGATTTTTTAAATATTGCCAAATTAGCGAAAATCTCGCCAAATGGATAAAAATGACGCTAAATCAATGGAAATGACGACTCATTGACGAAAATTCAATATCTTGGAAAGAATAGAAGTATCTACTATAAGAAAAGCTTATTTTTTTTACTGTAAAGTAGAAAATTCATTGCATTATATAAGGAAGGTCATGTGCTGCCCACATCAGATTTTTTTTTTAAATTGTAAGGGCAGTATGTTCACGACGATTATCAACTTATCGCAGGGACACAGATATACATTGCATGAATGTCCTAATATATCATTTTGCCGAACAGTTAAGGTCGGTTTATGACTACTACTATGAAAAGTGAAGAGATTGGCGGTTGATGACCCTGAGTCATAAATATAGGGACATTGCTATACACCGCTTAAATAGCATTCCTGCCTAATTTTTAATGAAAGGGAAGTTGTCCGTAACCACTAGTGACTTATACTATTTGGAAGCATTTCCGTACATTCCATAAATAGTTCCAAAATCATTTTTACGAAAAGTATAGGGAAAGACTGCTGGTGGTCATTTTCAATATATACTACTGGAGGTGACAAGCACACGAATATCATAAGCCTTGCGGTCATTCTATCCCTTCTGACACCTCACAGGCGTATTATGTACAAATATGTATTTATTTTTACTTATGAATTATGAGGTAAATCCCAGAAAAAGTTAGATTTGTTCGAGGATCTACAGTAACATGCAGCTTGGACATTTCATCCTGACACCTTCTCATGCCCTTTAAATTACAGAAATATGATTTCTTACTGTTACCTGACTCAGAGGAATATCCCTAAAGCGTTTCACGCTCCTACCTCGAGGGATTTGTAAGATGTGGGGTTCACACCAAGTGTTCATAACTCTCTGTCACCCCACTCTAACCCCCTCCTCCCCAAAATGGTGGATAAAGGAAATATACTTGATATATATTTTTGCATGACCCATGAGGAACATTCCTATTAAATCTCTAACTTGGGGAGTTGCGGAGATAAGATGATCATGTGCTTTTTAAATACCACTTTTCAATGAAATTCCCTTAGGCAACTATGAACGACGAGCAAACCGGAGCAGCTAAAAAGCTGAGATATATCGTTGCCTTTCCTGGTAAATTTCAATACTTAAAATTTTGAACCTTACCAGTCCAGCCCGTTATGCACCCGCAATAAAGTACATTTTTAGGGGGGGGGATAACTCGAGAACTGGATCAGCTAGAAAGCTCAAATTCGGTACTCGTTGTCTGTTGTTTGGTATATTTTAATTCTTTGAATTTTAAACCTTACCAGTCTAGCCAGCCATAGAAATCACACTTTTTGGGGAATAACTGAAGAGCTGGAGCAACTTGAAATCTCAAATTAAACGTATCGTTTCCTTTCGTGGTATATTTTAATTCATTAAGATTTCGAACCTTACCAATCCAGTCCCTCTGAAGCTTGCAGTAGGAAAGCGCATGTTTTGGAAGATGTTTAAACGAGAAAACAATAAGTTTTCAAAAACCACATTGACATGGATCTGATTTGTTCTAAAATGTAATAAACAGTAGAAAACAAAGTAGAAACATTTATTTGCCAATTTTGGCTCCGGATATTTTTTCTCTCAGAAGATTATTTTATCTCGCTTCGCTACTGCCAACGGATGTATGTGTGTGTGTTGGCCTTCAGAATAATTTCATTTATTCCAGTTCCTGCTCGCCAAACCGCCCGCTCGCACTAAGAGAGATTACGCAACATCACATCAGAGAAAAATAAACAGCAGAGTGCGTTTCTATTTTCATTTTTTCAGTTCACGAATCTTTCTTTCTATGTGGTGGAGTGATAGAAATTCCAAGCATGGATTTATTTCAAAAAGCTAATGTTAATGCCCCTATGGGACCCTGGCTCGCCACTTTCTTAATCGGATTCACAACTCTCGCATTGCTCTTTTGGTAAGATATCTCGTTTCTGAGTTTCTTAATATATGTGAAAAGAGAAATGATTGTTTACGTTCCAGAGTTTGAGACGTGAAGAGCGTATTTACCGATAGGCGGACGGTAATCGACGATCGCATAGGGGTCCAAACTTTAGAGAGGTGGCCCCCGGAGTTCAATTTAATATTGTTACAAACGTTAATAATAATCAATATTTTCGTTAATAGAAAAATTCAAAACTATAAAAACAGTTAAAAGGGGCTGGACAGCCTAGTTGTTAAGGCTCGGATATTGCACTCGGAGGACCCAAGTTCGTTTCCTGGCTCTACCCAAACTGCCCCCGTGTTCACATGGAGTACGGGCACGTGTATTGCACGGAGTACGAGCAAATAGGTGGGACGGAAAGTCCTTCCAATATGTTGGTGGTAGGGAAAGGAGGGTACGGTGCCTGTGGATGCCGTCCCCACTGAGTTCCGGTCTAAATTGGATGGCACTTCCCGGCCGTCTAAATAGATATACCTTACACCTTGGGGTAGGTCGGATAGTCTAGGTCGAAGATTAAGAAACAGAAAAAAGCGATTTCTATTTGCTGGAGAAGCAGCTAGATGTTTGCACTGTTCAAAATATTAAATTCCGCCTGATTCGATAGTAACATAGTTCGAACATAGACTGAGCTCAAGCATATACCCGAGCCCGATCCGATCCGTCTCGGACTGAACAGTCGATTTTCAGATAAATCTAAAATTATAAATTCGAACTATCTACATAACCAAAAATTTGTGAAAAGGTATTTCATAAACTTCCCGTTTCGTACTATTGAAATTAACAACAATCTTTCATAGAGATTTTTCCTTAAAAAGATTTTATGTATTAAAAAAAAAAAAATATTAAAGTAAGTATTCAGGAAAAACCTCGCATCGTCTTTCAAAATTTCAAAACCTGCCTTCCACTAAATATACCAGTGTTTCAATAATTTTTTATAACACCATCCTTTTGTATTACTTATCAACTGTCAGCAAAACAACAATATTTGGACACACACGGAAATTATAACTTGAACTTGCATTCTCTGGATCTTAAAACCCCGATCTCAACCAACTGAGCTGTATTTGTTGAACCTTCTCACTTTATTATGCATTTTGTGACATAAAATCAACCACGAAAGCGGCCGATCTGAAGGATCTCTTCTGATGGATATTAGTCAATGGAGAATGGTGGCCCTTCCCTGCCCATTTTAGTAACGCCACTATTTTATTACTAGCTTTTACGCACACAATTATATGACTACAAAGTGCGGGATTATATGATTACATGATTTTCAAATGAAAAATTACATATGAAATGATCCTTCGTGTAGCATTTTTGAAACACCTGATTTTTTTCAAAATTTCATTTGAAACATCTGAATCTTTTTCAAAATATCATTTGAAATATCTGATTTTTTTCAAAATTTAATTTGAAAATCTGGGAGGGGGTCTACCAAACATTCAATTGCGTTTAAAATAAACAGGATTTCAGTATTCAACAATTGTAATAGTTGTATCAGATTTCATTCGAAACACTCTATTCGTTCGTAAGATACCGCATCCACAGTTTCACAGACACACGCACATCATACAAACAAACATCACCTTTAAAACGTTCGATTCGAGTTCAGGGATGCTTGAAACGCGCTCTTCCGTTGATTAAATTGCATTCAATTCTTAACCCCGCAACAATACTTCCCTATGCATTATACTATATATAGGGAAAGTAATAAATACTTTACTGAGAGGGTTGTTGTTGTTGAAACCCAGACCGTCCGACCTACCAGAAAGGTGTAAGGTAACTGTTTGGACGGTCGGGAAGTGCCACCCAATTTAGACCGGAACCCAGTGGGGGAGACATCCACAGGGACCGTACCCTCCTTCCCCTACCACCAACCTCTCGGAAGGACTTTCGGACCCACATGTTTTACGTGATCGTACTCCGCATGAACACGGCGGCAGTTTTGGCAGTGGCTGGAATCGAACCCGGGCCTACCGAGTGCAACTCCAGCGCGCTAACCAATGGGCTACCGCGCCCCTTTACTGGGAGGGTTGTTGTTGTTGAAACCCAGACCGTCCGACCTACCAGAAAGGTGTAAGGTAACTGTTTGGACGGTCGGGAAGTGCCACCCAATTTAGACCGGAACCCAGTGGGGGAGGCATCCACAGGGACCGTACCCTCCTTCCCCTACCACCAACCTCTCGGAAGGACTTTCGGACCCACATGTTTAACGTGATCGTACTCCGCATGAACACGGCGGCAGTTTTGGCAGTGGCTGGAATCGAACCCGGGCCTACCGAGTGCAACTCCAGCGCGTTAACCGATGGGCTACCGCGCCCCTTTTACTGAGAGGGTGTAATACGCCATAAATAAGCGTGCGAGGCACATGCAGTACTGTGCATGACCTTCGATTCGGAATTAGCAGTAATCCTAAATATATATAAATCACTATCAGTACGATTATTTCCGAAATTATCAGTAAACTTCCGAAGTTATCAGTAAGAACATTCACATAAAAATACTAACATTTACTTATCAGACAAAGCATTGGCACACCACTGAAAATTGTTGGAACCGATATTTACTTGAAAACGGCGTTTGGAAAATATCCTTGATAAAGATGTGGCTGTTTAAAAAATACCCATAGCAACGAACAGGATGTGCCGTCAGTAACAATACACACTGCATAGCAACCGGCATGAAGCCAAAAATGAAGCCTTTTCCCCCAACAGTATCTAATCAAGAAAGATCGATCATGCTTAAAGCACTGATTATGAAACACTTTCCAACTTCAATGCAATTTTATTTAAACAAGTCTAAAATGCAATACATTCCTCGGTAATATTTTAAAACTTATCACAATACTACATTAATTTACTATATGTGAAAACTTAAATCTTCATCGAAAAAAAATAACTTCATTCAAATGACGGCATTGAAATATAAATTGCCTGGTTTAAACATCTCTAAAATGCGATACATTCCACGGTAATATTTTTAAAACTATCATAATATTACGATAATTTATTATATTTGAAAAAAACTTCATCGAAAACAACTGAAATTCATTCAAATGACGTCATAGAAAATATAACACGCCTGGACCTCTCCATAAAAACAGCATTTCATTCATAACATTTTCCCATTCATTTCATTCCTCACAATACTATAACACTTTATTTTATTTAAAAATTAAGACCATGGAGCTACAAGTAATTAAACTCTATGCTTAAAACTTCTTCGAAAAAAATCGTCCTTCTCTTTGTAAAATCAATGAATATTTCATTCATATCAGCTATGCCGACTCCATGGGCTAAATAATTTTGTGTTAAAGAAATACAGCAATTCTAATACAACTCATTCCACATATTTTGCTGTTTACATTTTACATAGGTGAAAAATAAGCTTCGTTGTAGAAATAATCAAATTTGGATGATCATTTAAACTCAAATATATTGTAATTGCGTTGTTTCAGTATGTCGATGCACAGAATTTAAGCAAAAATAAAGTGGTTTTAGGACGGATCCAACACTCAATGTGAATTAAAACGAACTTAAAAAATCACGATTTTGAGACAAGATGGATGCCATATATCATTTTGAAGTGGGTCATATGATCTTTTCATATGGTCACGTGATCGACTCATATAGGAGGTATAATTATTATTTTAATTTTTATTTAAAAATCTACTGAATACATTTCGCTGATTTTTTTTTATATATTTTATGGAATAAATTGAGTATTACCTAAAATTTTCAAAGCAATTTGTGAATTTTGAAACCGCTTAAAAAATGCTTGAAAAATTAGGTCCCATAGGGCTCAATGTATTTCATTTTCTCAAACCGGGTTCAATCCAAAACTAATTAGGCGATATTATTCATTTATAATCCCATAGGTCCTACAGACCGTCTGAAGAACATACTAAAATTCCATTTTAATTAAGTCATTTTTACGGCAGTTATCGTGCTAACGGACAGACAGACAGACAGATAGACAGACAGAATGATCAAAGTCATAAACACTTTTCAACTTTGTTGTAAAGTGTTAAAAATATCTGATATGGTTAGTTCATGGTTTTATTATATAAAACAATGAATTTACTTCTTTCACAGTGAAAAAATGATGTATAAGATCTACGGCACCATGTTTTTAACGTTGATCGTTAATTTTGTATCGTTTTGGCAAATTTTTCGATGAGTTTGGCGATATTTCGCCAATTTTATTACCAAATGTTATAGACAGACTGATAAAAGTGGAGTTCTGTAGATAGCAACTGGGGAATTACTGGACGTCAAAATACAAAACGATTACCCAAAAAATCTTCTTCAAACTGCGATTCATTTTTAACACTTTACAACAAAGTTGAAAAGTGTTTATGACTTTGTTCATTCTGTCTGTCTCTCTGTCTGTCTGTCTGTCCATTAGCACGGTAACTGCCGTAAAAATGACTTAATCGAAATGAAATTTTAGTATGTTGTTCAGACGGTCTGTAGGACCTATGGGAATATGAATGAATAATATCACCCAATTAGTTTTGGATTGAACCCGGGTTGAAAAAATGAAATACATTAAGCCCTATGGGACTTATTTTTTCAAACATATTTTTTAGCGGATTTAAAATTCGCAAATTGCTTCGAAAAGT
The DNA here is from genome assembly GCA_951213105.1 of Amaurobius ferox. Classification (NCBI taxonomy): domain Eukaryota; kingdom Metazoa; phylum Arthropoda; class Arachnida; order Araneae; family Amaurobiidae; genus Amaurobius; species Amaurobius ferox. The sequence continues at coordinate 115,570,147 of OX578135.1, read as the reverse complement.
TTAGGTAATATTCAAATTGTTCCATAAAATATATAAAAAAAATTCAGCGAAATATATTCAGTAGTTTTTTAAATAAAAATTTAAATAATAATAACACCTCTTATATGAAGTGATCACGTGACCATGATATGAAAAAATCACGTGACTCACTTCAAAATGATATATGGCATCCATCTTGTCTCAAAATCGTGATTTTTAAAGTTCTTTTTAATTCATATTGAGTGTTGTATCCGTCTTAAAACCACTCTATTTTTGCTTAAATTCTGTGCATCTACATACTGAAACAGTGCAATTACAATATATTTGAGTTTAAATGCTCATCCAAATTTGATTATTTTTACAACGAAGCCTATTTTTCACCTATGTAAAATGTAAACAGCAAAATATGTAGAATGAGTTGTATTAGAATTGCTGTATTTCTTTAACACAAAATCATTTAGTTCATGGAGTCTGCGTAGCTGATATGAATGCAATATTCATTGATTTTACAAAGAGAAGGACGATTTTTTTCGATGAAGTTTTACGCATAGAGTTTAATTACTTGTAGCTCCATGGTCTTAATTTTTAAATAAAGTAAATTATCATAGTATTGTGATGAATGACATGAATGGGAAATTAATTATGAATGAAATGCTGCTTTTATAGAGAGAGTCAGGCGTGTTATTTTTTCTTCGACGTCATTTGAATGAATTTCAGTTGTTTTCGATGAAGTTTTCAAATATAATAAATTATCGTAGTATTATGATAATTCTAAAATTATTACCGAGGAATGTATCACAATTTAGATATGTTTAAACCAGGCAATTTATATTTCAATGCCGTCATTTGAATGAAGTTCATTTTTTTCGATGAAGGTTTAAGTTTTCAAATATAATAAATTAATGTAGTATTGTGATAAGTTTTAAAATATTACCGAGGAATGTATTGCATTTTAGATATGTTTAAATAAAATTGCATTGAAGTTGGAAAGTGTTTCATAATCAATGCTTTAAGCATAATTGATCTTTCTTGTTTCTTTATTTCTTCTATAAAGGATTTGAGTTTTATCGAATGTAAAATTGAATATCTGTTTAAAATCACAATGAATATACAGTTATAAATTAACTTACAAAACGTCCTTGATGAAATGAGGCATATGTCAGTAAGGTAACGTTTAGGCAGTTCGCTAAGAGCGCACACAGCACTTTTGTCCTGAAGGGGTGCTTATACCTTATAACGACCTCGAAACAATTATTGTCGAACTGGCATATGTCTGCTTTCTTCAAGGAAGCTTTAAATATAATTTTCTTACAAACAGCAGCTTTAATTATTGTATGCAGTTTTAAAATACTTTTCCTTTGCTACTACCTCATTTTAAAATGGCGCCAAGTCATTAAACGCTCAAGATTAAATTAACTGAAATATCTGAAAAAAGGCTTATTCCAGCGTCTTGAGTATTAGATTTATTCGTCTCGTTGTCGAACATTACATATAAAATATGGATGTATTTAATAAATTTACACCTATATTATTACTTTCCTTATATACAATAATATATAAGGAAAGTATTGTGACGGGGTCGACAATTCGAATTCAGTTTCCGACGGGGGAGCACGTTTCAAGCATCCCTGATCACGAATCGAATATTTTTGAAGTGTGTGTGTGTGTGTGTGTGTGTGTGTGTGTGTGTGTGTGTGTGTGCGTTTGTACGTGTGTGACAGTGAGCCTATGGAGAGGATAACTGACGAACAAATGGACCGATTCGAACAAAATTTGGTACAAAAATTACAATCCTTAAACACTGGAAGCCTATTATTTTTATAAGCAATCGAATGTTCAGAACCCCTAAATATTCGCGTAAAATATTGAAAAAATCGTCAAAAAATCAAAACCTCCAATAAATTTACGCAAATAGACATTTCTTGCGTAATTTTTCCTTAGAAAACGATTGACATAAATTTTAGAACTCTAACATGAATCGTTCTCGAGATATTGCACATTTTTAAAAAAATTATCAAAAAGTCATTTAAAATAAAAAGAAACATATTTCCTATTGAGAAACATGTTCACTTTTCATATGTAATACCATGCGATAAATTGGGTGACATCATTCTCGTGGATCTAGCTCGTTCCATTCATGAAAAAAGATACTCTGAGTAATACTTTTGTATTTGAACGCCAATAGTCATTTATCTGCTGGAAGAATAACTTATTTCTTAGTGAATAACGCTTGGCGAGATTTTGGCGACGATTTTGGCGGAATGTCGCCAACTTGGCGACTTTTTGAAATATTGCTAAATTAACGAAAAACTCGCCAAATGGATAAAAGTGACGCTAAATCAATGAAAATTACGACTCATTGACGAAAATTCAATATCTTGGAAAGAATATAAATATCTACTATGAAAATAATCTTTTTTCTTTTTACTGTAAAAGTAGTAAATTCATTGCATTATATAAGGAAAGTCATATGTTGCCCACATCATATTCTTTTTATATCAGTGACTATTTTTGCGGGTCGCATTCAAAAGAGACCAGTAGTAGACTCAACTTCGACGATAAGAACCTGCGATGCCGTCCCAGTAACTCAACGGTAGAGCGTCGGCTGGCCAGTACGAAGATCCGTGGTTCGATTCTCAGTTGGGGCAGCAAAGCTCTTTAAAATGGCGCCCAAGCGAATTAATTCTGAAGGTTAGTGCAGTGTTGGTAGTTACCTTAAAGTGACCCTAGTGCGATTAATACGGATTAAATGGACTTAAGTACGGATTTCAAATCGAAAGATTAACAATAATACGTTACATATCAACCTGGCATTAGCGGGTGGAGAATGCAGAGTCCCCTTAGATAATAAGTTCTTGCAATGCCATCCCAGTAGCTCAACGGTAGAGCGTAGCAGTAAGAAGATCTGTAGTTCGATTCTCAGTTGAGACAGCAAAGCTCTTTACAATGGCTTCTGACCGAATTAATTATGCAGGTTATTACAGTGTTGTTGATCTTTAAGGGTCCCTAATACGATTAGTACGGATTCAATCGATTCTAGTATATTGTGCGCCGATTTTTAAAACGGGTCGCTAATAATTACAGGTCGCTAACAACGTCAATCTGTCATTAACGGATGGATAATGCAAAGTCCACTTCAACGGTAAGAATTTGCAATGTCTTCCCAGTAGTTCAACGGTAGAGTAGAGTCTAGGCAGTACGAAGATCCTTGGCTCAATTCCCGGTTCCATCAGCTACGTTCTTTAGAGAGGCGCCCGAACGAATTAACCTTGGAATGGAATGTGTGAATTGTACGGTGATGTTGGGGTTCTGACAGTGACCCTAGTATGATTAATACGGGTTCACTTGACTCTGGCATATTGGGCACCGATTTCAAATCGAGTGACCAAAGACCACATAGGATACTAACCTGGATAAAAATAGTACCATCAGGAGGCCTAACCTGAAGTATAAATAGTAAGAAGTGGTCAGTCAGGTTGTTAAGTTGCATGTCAATCTGACGTTGGCGGGAGGGGAAGGTAGACATAGAGTTTCGTCCAGAACAGAACACCAGGCGCGAAGCGCCTTTAATCTCCAATCTCTAGGTGTGGTTCTTATCTTCATACTGTGACATTATTTCATTGGCCTATAGTTGGAGGTTCGAGGTTTTTGATTTACTGTTTTTATCTTTGACCTAGCTCCTAGTGTGGCAGTTTGTTGCACATTTAGAGTTTAAGCAGTTTGGGGGGTTGATGCAGATCTGAGGGTTACCTAGCAGTTTAGGATTTAAGACATTTTGTAGAAAAGCAAAGATCGCGAGTTTTATTTAATATCAACTGATTAAGGTGGGACGTTCCTAGTACCGAATATCAAAGTTAAGTACCGAACGGAGTCTCTTACGAGATTTAGCCTTGCGATGATCATAGTCATGCAGATTAAATAATAGTTCATTTGGGACAGATAGCAGATTTTTGTAGAATTTAAGCGCTAGCTTTTTAATTTGGGCTCTAACAGTTTTTATTTTGAAGTCTTTCCTAATTACCGAGTTTCTTAAGTATCTAGGGGCTTTCCTTATAATCCTTAGGGTTTTGTTTTGTCTTGTCTCTAATAAGTCTATGGTAGTTTTACAGGCATATCCCCATACGCTCATAGAGTATCATCCAGAACAGAACACCAGGCGCGAAGCGCCTTTAATCTCCAATCTCTAGGTGTGGTTCTTATCTTCATACTGTGACATTATTTCTTTGGTCCATAGTTGGAGGTTCGAGGTTTTTGATTTATTGTTTTTATTATTTGTCCTAGCTCCTAGTTTGGCAGTTTGTTGCACATTAAGGGAAGGTAGAGTTCACTTCGACGATAAGAGCTTGCGATTGCCTCCGAGTCAATGACGTAGTGTCCATTGAGGCTGAAAAGCTGAGCCTTCCCTGTTTAAAATCTAATTTAAAGAATTATTTAAACATACTTTTATTTATACTTTTTAAATAACTTTACGAATATATATGCATTATTTAGAAAATTATTGCCTTTTATTTGTTTAAAATGGCACGTTTTAAAGTATTTTTCCCCTTAAAATGCATATCTAAATGTTTTAGAAGCTGGAATCATTCAGCCTTCGTGATCTATAAGGAGAAGTATGGCATTAAGACCACACATTTGTTAAACTCCTCCTTAGTTGATTAACTAACATGGAAGATAGCTTGTAAAAAAGATGTGGCTATTGCTTCCCCATTTTCAACCCTTTATTAACAATCAGTGATTGGATGTGGGACGTGACGTTTCATTAATATGGGTAGGCGAGGGTGGATAGTGCAAGACTAATGGATCCTCCGTTTTGGGTCAAACGCGATTCCATTAATTACTATTCGTAGAAAACAATCATTTTTTATAATACGAAAGAATTTGAGTCATTTTTCACAAATAACCTAGCATTTACCTAACTTTAAACAATATCAAAATGACGAAATATACTAAGAATGACTTCTATTAAACTTAAGTTGTTTGCAAAGTAGACTTAGCTCTTTATATCGGCATTAATATGAAGAAGCATTCGTTAGCGTATTTAAAAGTTTTCGAAAGAATAAATCTGATTTCTCTTTAACAATCTCATGTTACAGGAGAATCTTAGTTAGATAAAAAAGTGGTTGATAATTTTCTAGCGAATTCTTATTATATTGTAATTATAAAATATTTTAAAATTTTCATAGTACAGTATTTGTAAATAATTTACTACAATATTGTTTAAGGACATTGTTGACTACAGAGATTTTCAACTAAGCTTATGTTCCAGATTTCTAACCAATTTCCAGTGCACTCTTTCTTACATGGAAGCCTGTAGAACGTTTTCCGAGGGAGAGCAACCATGACTTTATATTTAATAAAATGGTTGTAAAAGTTCAACTAATTTAGAAATAAGGAAACATTTAAAATATTTATACGTATTTATCTTACACAGGTAACGTATTTTAAAATTTCGTGCATTTCATACACTCTTACAAGGAAACGTTCCCAAGCTAAACTCTTAGAATTCGACGAAAATTTGACAGGTGTTAGAAGAAGTTATAGAAGATCCACACACACACACACATTCTCTGAAAATTAGCTGCTGAATTGCATTAGGAGAGGAGTAGCATAATGTTGACAATTGGGTCTGGGTTGCCAAAACCGTATAGTTAGCATCAATTGGCGACTTCGCATTCTTGTAAATTGACGAACACGTGTAATGTGTTTATGCTATCAAAACGCATTTTATACTGTATTTAAAGGCGTTAATACTTGAAATATAGCTTCGTAAAAACTATCACTAACAAACAGAAAATGCAGATTACATGTATCAGTAATATGGTCCAAAGTTTATAAGAAATATAATTGATGACAAATGATTGAGGTCGAATGAAAGAGTTAATTTCTTTCTAAATTGAAAGTGTTACAAATATGAGGCTCATTGAAGAAATGCATAAAACAGAAACATACTTTGCATCAGCTACACCGAGCAAATATTTTGGATGCACAGTTTTATTTCCCGCAATCAAGTACGTTGTTTGCAGTAAATATGAACTCAACAGGATTTTCGAAATACCCAGGATGGTTTTCTGTGTATGAGCGTGCATGCCATGAATATTTCCACATGTTAAAGTAGCGTGGTGAAGAGAACTGGTTGTGTGCAATGGATTATACTTCTAAAGATATTGTCTCGATGAAACAAATATATTTGTATTTATGCAGTCATAACTAAATCTGTAAATTTTCGAAAGGAATTTTTCCAGACCCCGAAAACCGTACCTATCAAGAGACCTAAAACCACTATCATTGGATGAGTGGTTTTAGGTGGCATGAAAACACATGAACGATTTTACTCGGTGACATAACACTATCAATCAAATCGTTGTTTTCGAAGGGTGACCAAGGATCCACTAAAAGTACTGTTTCATTTGGTGTATTTTTAAAATACACTTCCGATAAATATTCGCGCAGTTTTTTTTTTATCCCATTTTCCCCAATTTCGAAGCGATCGTATACATATTGTCAGATTGAAACATTTTCTACCTCACTTGGGTTACGAATTCTTCTATAGGTTCAGAATGCACAATAAATAAAGGCAATAGCAGTATTCCATCTTTGCTGATTGTTGACATTACAGTATATGAATGGGTCTTAGCACGGATAGATCGTGCAGCACTTTCAATCGGTTTTGATCCCAATAGAGCAAGCGTTCTCCTCGAATGGATTTCTTTATTTAATCTTCCGATTGATCAGTATTAAACATCTGGTTATCGTTCAACTGCGAATCTTTAAAAAAAATACGTACATCATTTAAAAATGCTTGTGAAGCATTTGCAATATGATCTTCTTCACAAATCTGCTTTTGAGAAACAATTTTAGTAATTTTCCTGTTAACGATTCTATATTTCTTTTTAAAATTCAGGATCCATTTACCGGAAGCTTTGAATGGCATTTTTAGGGAGAGAGTTTTATCAGAAGCCCAACTTTTCAAATTCGAGTCATGCACATTTACACGCCTGTGCCTTGTACCCTGAAACTTTTTAAAACCACATTTTTCAATTTCGCATAGTTTGTAACTCTTATCACCGAAGTTGTTGATTTGATTTTCCACAAATACATCTGGAACAAACTTTTTACAAATAATTAATATAATACAAAGATATCCCCCATAATGTTGCTTAAGCTTAGATTCATGCGAATTTTCGATATGGCAAATACTTAAAAATGAAATTGCCAGAAATACACATATTTCGATGTATTTGAAAATAAATATATAAATACCAAACAAAAAAATGTCCTACCAATTCGGTTCGAATCTCGTTGGAGAGACCGTTTTTCAACCTTTCTTATGGTGTCAGGATGGACACTCTATGACAATATTTTCGATATCTAAAAAAACGATTTGTGTAAAAATCGATCAAAATTGCGCCTTAATATAAAGTAATTGAAAATACAATTAGTAAATATTATGAATATAAAATAACTAAAAATATTCAACATGAACAATTTCAAATTAAATAAAAAATTTAACCAAATTGCAACATCCCAGGAGTTCAGCTACTTCTGTTCGGAATTTTTCAACGGTTGATAGATTCAATTTTCCGCTACAGGCGGCACACACATACGCATTCATCTTTTATTATGTAAGGCCACATTGATGTTTAATAATAATATTTCATTATTTTATTTGCAGGTGTTCCTTGCGTAAGCAACAGTACTGGAAGAACTTAGGAGTGCCTTATGCACCGCCTATTCCCTTCTTCGGATCGGTGATAGAGCTCATAACAAAGGTGAGATACTTCGCTCCTTTCTAAGGACAGATAAGGTAAGAGGACAAATCGTTTAACTTGTCTTCTTACGTTGAAGGTCATAGCACATGATGTTTTGCTTTTATAAATTGCCTTCGAAGTTTGTTCTGAAAACAGTTGATAATCCAGAAACCATTTAATTCTTAAAAGGTTGGATAAGTTGACAAGAAATTTGGAAAAGTCTTAAGACATTAAACATAAATCATTTAGAGTAAATACCAGTCATTTAACAACGTGAAAGCAATTTGACTTCGGTCTGTATTTACGACTTAATGTTTTGTGGGTCCTGCGCTATACATAAATCAGGGTCTCCTATGATGTCATATTTTTATGTCATAAATTTTATTCATCACTGGTTTCCTGTAGTGCTTTAACGCCATCGATATGTTCTCATTAAATTATAGCAAAAGTATTTTCAACGTTTTGTGGCACGTGGCGGCTTAACAGTTGGTTGGTTGGTTGGTGTCGTGCCCATGTGAAATCAAATAGAACCATGTGTAGATATTACTGCCTTAGCGAAATCTACAATCTTCTCATTATAGAGTTCTCCTTGGAAAGGGAATTCTCCAATGCTTTGCAAAGCCGCAAATATTGCTGGACAGTCAAATATGTGTTCCAGTGTAAGTTCTTCACCTAGACAGTTTCTACAGTATTTGTAGGTTCTGGTACCATCCACATTAATTTTCATACCACCCAGGTGTCCAGTTCTTAGTCTGGCAACTGTCTTGGTGATCTCCCTATTCGCATTTATTACACAGACCTGGTGGTCCAATCCTATAGGTTTCACTCTAAGTCTGTATCTAGCGATAGCATTGGCACTCAAAGGTTTCACTCTAAGGTTTCACTCTAAGTCTGTATCTAGCGATGGCTTTGGCACTCTAATGTTTCACTCAAAGGTTTCACTCTTAGTCTCTATCTAGCGATAGCATTGGCACTCTAAGGTTTCACTCTAAGTCTGTATCTAGCGATAGCATTGGCACTCTAAGGTTTCACTCTAAGTCTGTATCTAGCGATAGCATTAGCATCGTCAAGAGTGATAATGCTTGAGGTGTCTCTATTTAAGTTCCTTGGCTCCTTGACCAATTCATCGGCTGCCTCATTGCCGTCTATTCCTACATGTGCAGGCTTAAAACACATAAGCTAAACCTTAATCAGGAGCTCCTATCGTCTCATATCATAAATTGTAATTGGTTCAGTGACGTCATCAGCATGATGTCATTAAATTTTAGAGGAAGTTATTTTCAGCTTAAAGGTCAATATGTTTCTATTATACCTCTGATTTTTTTTTTACTTTTCAAATATTCTTATCAATCGTAGACAGTAGAATATTGTAGAATCTGGTTGATTCAATCTCGAAGATCGGAGGGCTGAACTTCATTTGACTCCTCCTAGAAATATGAAAAAGCACTCTCTCCAGCGTTTCTTTTACAGTAATATGCTGTTGGAGTACAGAATTCCAAGATTAACCTGTTATATGGTTATTCTTATTTGGAATTGGCAAGTCTGTAAAAAGGCATCCATTTGCAATGTCTTTGCATGTGTGTGAACATACCATCCAGTGGACAGCCAGCAGAATGGAAAACTGTGAAAGAGAAATAAAGGTACTCATTCAGCTAATCATTTTCTAAGTTAGAAATAAAAACAGGTTCTGTTCCGTTATGCCTTCTGCTTTGTGAGGGACCCGAAACTTTGTATAGTAGGAAAAAGTTTCTTTAGTTTCATAGTAAATTTGCAATTATTGCTGCATAAGGAAAAACTTAAAATTGTGTCCTCATTTTGGTTGTTCTTCAAAACTAAAACGATTCCTATAACCAGCACTTATTGGTGATATCACAAAATACTGATGTTAAGCACTTAATAAATTATAATCTATATAGCCCAGCACTTTTCTTACTTAATGTTACTTTTGTTTCGAGTAGTAATATGCAAAATGCAGAGCACAATATGCTTGAGGTTTTGTTGTATGTGCGGAACATAATCAGTAATTCGGTGATTTTTTTATTTTTATTTTTTTAAATAAGTAAAAACTATTCTGAAGTATTTCCGAATTAAAATACATTTTGCACAAATATAGCTTGAAAATTAACAACTGTAAGAAAATTTGCTGCATCCGTTAAGGCCATATAATAAACATTTTTGATAATTAGAATCTAATATTTTATAATATAAAATCGATTAATTGAATTCCATTTCATAAACTCATAAAATTCAAAATCAAAATTATTATGCTTCCATATGTAAATAATATATTTAACTTTTATTTATTTAATTTGGAAAGGCGAATCATTTACTCTATAAACCATCTGATCATTGAAATATATAATCGTTAAATGCGTGTATGAATAAATAAAGCCATACCACAATGATATAGGCGAGAATATTATTAATGAGTTTTTCGCATAATATTGCATATGGAAAGAGAACAAACATATTTAACAATATTCGATAATAGGAAATGAAAATATTTGACAATATTTTCATTGACAGATATTTAAAAATTATTTTCAATGGTGACAGTGATCCTGCTACCATATACTGCATACATTTGAAATATGAATTAAAATATTTAAACCTGTAACTTATTCTTTGTATTCTATTTTAGCCTATGCATGACGTAGATTTGGATCGCTACAACAAATATGGCCGAATCTATGGGTAAAATACATTTTTATTTCTATTATAAACATAAAGAATAAGTTTCCACACGAATTTCTCCTACATTCATATTCCTTATTTTTACGGAGATATGTATTCCGATTCACCAGGGTTAAATTAAATGTATCTCTTTCAGAAATTTTATTACAGGTTCTTTTAAGAACGTATTTATTCTTTAAAATAAAGCACATAACTTGCCCCATAATTTAACAAATTTCGAGTTTTAGGACAAAGAAAAATTAGAGTTTTCTTTTGTCTTAATCTTGCGAGAAAGTCAATAATCGTCTTGTAGTTACTATTTAAAATAAACGTTCCCAATTTCATGGAAATCATTTATTTCTTTCTAAATTTGCATTAGTTGTAAATAAAGTCCGATTTGTCCCGAGAAGGTTTCATGTAACTCCAAAAAAAAAAGGATTAATTTCTGACTTAAATAATTCATAAAACATCCACTCACTTAATAGCTATCATTGGCAATCCCTGCAAAATTCCCCATAATAAATATGCACAAATTCAATCCAGTAATCAAGAAAATATGCAACTCGAAAATATGCCTTTTGACTTTCTTGGATCATGGTTATTATCCATGGATCATGTATTTTTTTTCATGAAATCTGCTTAAGGAAATTTTGTGCACCACACATGACTAGTGCTAGTTTCAGTAATTCAATCTTAACCACTGATGCTTGTACAATAAATGTAGTTTAAGCTCAATAAAGAACAGTAGTTATTGCAATTGTTTTGCAATAACTATTGTTCTTAATAGTTATTGCAAATAGTAACTACAGCATGCTCAACAGTAACTATAATAGTAACCAATGATAATAGTAACTATAATAGTAACCAATACTAATAGTAACCATTGTTAACAACAATAGTAACAATAATAACCAATAACAGTAACTATTGCATACTCATTAATATAGCAATAGTTATTTAATGTCTATCTTTTGGTTTTCAGGCATTACGAAGCCAACCGACCACTTCTGTCCATTGCAGAACCTGATGTCGTCCGGGACATCCTGGTCAAGGATTTTTTTGCTTTCCCGGGAAGGAGGGTACGTTTAATATCAGCACAGTTTTATACCCTTGGAACAGAATAATTAGAGTAACATATGTATTCGATTTATTCGATCCTAGAAACTTACATTTTTAGTGCAATTAATTTTTCCGGCAATTTTTTTTTAGGTAAAAGCTAAAGACTAAAAACTTATGTACAGCGACACGTTCACCACTCTTTATAAATAAAGTCACATTTAAGGTTTGAAATAGTTTTTGGTGTGGCTGGCTTTTGAGATAGAATTTGACTACCGCATATTATACATTTTTCTTTCGTATTTAATAATTTTTATCAGTTTTTATCGAGCATCACCACATTAAGTAACAATAGGCAGCGTAATTACCCACAAATTTTTATATACAATACAGAATACGGCTGGTTAGAGTATACGTTGGTTTTCCTTGATCAGAACTAAGCAGGCCAACTTACCAAAAGTTAAAAAGGCGAAAGAGACGGTGCATTTTAAGGTAGTACAGAGCATTTTAGAAAAGTAAGAAAGTGCTCAACTGATTATCCACCACTACTCGTAGACGGTTTCATGGTAGCTTTGCTTACTAGATCGATGTAGACGATGTGAGGATTAATGAGAGCAAAACTCTTTAAAGCAAGGATCTGAGATTACTTCTGGTAGAAATATGTAAATATGTACTTCAAATCCAGAACAATGCAAAGCACTATTTTAACACTGTCCTCCGTTAACAAAATTCCAGGTGCTCAGGATTACATTTTCTAGTTTTTAGTAAACGGTTTGTCATAGGACATATATTGCCTATTTATAACCCTCAGTTCTTAATTGGGTGGAGCTAAAATAATGCCTTGCATTGGTACTGTATAGAAAGTACATACTTCAAAAAAGAAAATTCTACAATTCTTGCTTTATGGCGTTTTGTGCTCACTAATAACCTTATATACTTTATTTCTACCCAGAGACAGGCCGACTTATCCGACTGTGTAAGGTATCTGATTGGACGTCCGGAAGGGGCTACCTAAATTAAGCCGGAATCCAGTGTGTGTGTGGGGGGGGATAGCAATCACGCGGACTGCAGAAGAGAAACTACATACGAGAGAAACTGCAGCACCAAAATAACTCAATAAGAGCTCATGATTTCAAGCAGTCATACCAGCCCAACAACTAAATAAAATATATAACATTTAAATGAATTCGAGGTAATTTGCCATTCAAAATCAGAATTTGTTTTTAAAAGTGGATTTTGCCATTTGAGAGAAATCGAATTGGAGCAAAGTTTAATATGAAGAAGACCCCTCGTGCAAATTAGTTGCTCATTTACTTATAGAAGCCATTATTACATGTCTAATGTTTCATTTGGTTTTACTGTACGATTCAAAGAGCCGGTATAACGAGCAATAATTTCTTCTTTTTTGGGTCGACTGTACAAATGCGTTGTGTCTGTTTTAATACATTGAGAAAATTCTAGAGAAATTTTTTATATATTTTAGGATATACAAAGAAATTCCTTAAAGTTCAGTTCTATTTGGTTTTACTGTACGATTCGGATATTACGATTTGATTCGGATAGTACCATTTGATTTTACTGTACGATTTGGTTTTACTGTACTAGCCGGTAGAACAAGCAACGATTTTCTTCTCTTTTGGGCCGACTGTATAAATGCATTGTGTCTGTTTTAATACATTGAGAAAACTGTAGAGAAATGTTTTATATATTTTGGGATATACAAAGAAATTCCTTAAATATCAGTTCCATTTGGTTTTACTGTATGATTCAAAGAGCGGTTATAACGACCAATGATTTTTTCTCTTTTAGGCCGACTGTACAAATGCATTGTGTCTGTTTTAAAACATTGAGAAAATTCTAGAGAAATATTTTATATATTTTGGGATATACAAAGAAATTCCTTAAATATCAGTTCCATTTGGTTTTACTGTATGATTCAAAGAGCGGGTATAACGACCAATGATTTTTTCTCTTTCAGGCCGACTGTACAAATGCATTGTGTCTGTTTTAATACATTGAGAAAATTCTAGAGAAATATTTTATATATTTTGGGATATACAAAGAAATTCCTTAAATATCAGTTAATGCAACTGCAAAACAGCTGTGTTAGAAGAGAATTAGATGCAATTCGAATATATATAGCTCCCTTTCTTGAACATTTCTTTTCGTTTTATTAATTTTTATTTCGTGTTTCAGAGAATGGATTTGGGTGATAAGATGTTAGAAAGCATGATTTCCGTCTTGCAAGGGGAAGACTGGAAGAGAGTTCGAACCATAGTAACACCCACTTTCACAACAGGAAAAATGAAAAAGGTATATAAGCCAATTTTCTACTCATTAAGAAGTTCAATTTCCCTATTAGTCATTTCATTTTTCCAATATTAAACTATCGGAAAATTATAAAGACCCTTTCACGCGATGCAAGAAATTGACCGGGATAGACGCCACGTTAATTAATTTAAATGCATCGTAAGCGCAGAACGAGAAATAAAGGTCAGATATATTACTGTTCCCCCTGGATATTGGTCAGTTGCAATTAAGGAATTGAGTAATCTTTGTAGATACGAAAGTACTGGGAGCATATTATTCTGGTTATCATTTTGATGGCTTATGAGGGCGTATCAAAATATCTAAAGGGAAGAGACGAAAATACATTTTCTTTTTTTCCCTACACTATGCTATTTAACTTCACATGAACTCTGTCCCTTCGTTCAACATATTTAGGAGGCACGTTTACGACATTCAGAACACGTAGAGAGGTGAAACTCGGCTTACAGTTTCTTCTTAAGTAACATTTTTATTTATAAAATTTTTACATCATTACGGTGCTTAGTTGCGTTTGTTTTCCTTTCGTTCAACATTTTTGACGCACCTGTTCTCGGCCCCCAGAGCACGAAACTAGGCACGAAGTTTTATTTCACAGAACATTTTTATCTATAAAATGTTCGCGTGATTATGCTACGTCATTTAAGAACATCAAAACTATGCTTTTGCCCTATTCATGCATTTTATTTGCGAATTACCGTTCAGTGTCTTTAGATGAAGTGTTCTCCAGGTTCTAACAAGACGTAAGTAAAATTTTTCCGACTTTACGTCATTTACATACGTTATCTTTAGATGGCTCGTTGTCAACTCTTAGATAACGTAGAACTGAAACTCAGCACGCAGTTTCAACTATTCAATTTTCACGTCGTTACGTCATTTACATACTTCATCTTTTACGGGATTGTTGTCAGCTCCTAGATAACGTAAAACTGAAATTCAGCAAGCAGTTTCACTATTCAATTATCACGTCTTAACATCAATTTCATACGTCATCTTTAACGGGCTCGTTATCCGCTCTTAAATGAACTAGAATCGAAACTCAGCACGTAGTTACACTATTCCATTTTCACGTCGCTACGTCATTTACAGACGTCATCTTTTATGGGGTCGTCCTCTGCTCACAGGCACGTCGAGAGCTGAAACTCAGCACACAGTTTCATCTCATGGACAAGTTTCTGCTTTAAAATTTTCACATCATTAAGTTACATCTTTGCGTCAGTTACGTACATCATCTTTTGCAAGCTCGTTCTCAGCCCCACAGAGCTCATAGAGAGCTGAAACTTGGCACGCAATGACATCTTACCGAACATTTTCATCCATTAAATTGTCACATCAAGCATTACAGATAGCGAGACACACGAATAAATGACTTTTGGTGAATTGTTGGAGGTCAAAATATAAAACTGTTGCAAAAAGTATCTTGTCTCGTAAATGAAACGAACTAGAAGGATGCTTCGCATAACATTGCACTTGGAAAGGGAATAACCACATTTCACGATACTTGCATTATTTTATAAATTTATTTGAAAAACGTGCAATATTTTGAGAAAAGTTATTTCTAATGTTCTAAAGTTTGTGTCATTCATATTTTAATAAAAATATTGAGTAAGAAATTACTATGTATGTAACATGTTTTGATTTTTTAAGAATTTCATTTGAAAATTGGGGGGGGGGGGTCTTTTGAACCTTCAGTTGTATTTAAATTTGCATGTATGTATGTATTTAATTCGTATGAAAGGTATTTGTTGTCTTCCATATACATGTTTCACGCCTTGTCAATTCTTACTAATTAGACAACGTTCTGCATTCTTCTACTTTGTAATGGTCTGTTTTCGCCTAGGTTGATTTTTTACCGAATTCGTTACATAATTAATGATTTCGAGCTCAGACTGCATAAGGCTGTAACTGTCGACTCCATAGCCGCATAAGTCCTCCATAATGATAGGTTCTATAACTATGAAAATTTATGAATTGTTAATAATTTTAAACGGGGAATATATACAGGGTCTTTCAAAAGTCCGTATAAACTTTAAAAATGTATTAAAAATCGAAAAATCATCGCATTGAAGTACGGTTTGTACCATAAGTATTGTTAGGACGGTTTTTTTTTTTTGACGTGAAAAAATTTTATAGTTTAAAAAATTACCTATAGATGGCGCTGAACGCATTGGAAAGACAGAGAAAATAACTTACTGTACGTGTCAAATCCTGTGACAAGCCTAAGTAACTCTGAACAGGTGATAGGACCTTTTCCTTTCTTTAGATTTTTCCTAAATATATATTTTCGCAAAGTATCTGACGCTGATTCTCCGCTCACGTAATACAGCTTCACTAACAAGGCTTTATCGGTCACAGTTAACATTCTTGCAAAAACTTCTTCTTTACACAGTTTACTAATGAATCAAATGAAAGATCTACAGAGCACTACAGCTCTTTTATAACAACCTCATTTGCATACTTCTGGAAGTATTCGGGTAAGCGCCACTGTGATTTTTTTAAACTACAAAAGTTTTTTACTTAAAAAAAAACCCGTCCTGGCAATACTTATGGTACAAACCGTACCTCAAAGCGATGATTTTTCGATTTTCAATGAATTTTTAAATTGTATACGGACTTTTGAAAGACCCTATACTTTTCTTATGCTTTTCTCAGCTGAAGACTCCAAGCGTCACTACGTAGCATATTGTTCTTTACAGTATCGTATTTTAAAGGTGTCTTACTTAAAAATGCTGATTGCCAATCATTTTTCAGATGCTCAGCATCTTCAAGGATTGTTCGAGAACTCTTGTGAAGAATTTTAAAATATCAGCCGAGAAAGGAGAACCAACTGAAGTGAAAACGCAAGTATTTTAATCTTTCATACATCGAATTTGAAATTAGGTGTCAATGTGATTACCGCAGTAAAATATCTAAAATAAGATAATATATGTGATGGTTATCATCGTGGACTTAGAAGTGAAACTATCAAGCTCTATGAAAACTGATTAATTACATGGCACTATCTGAACAAATTGTATACATCGGCTGGACATACGGCATCTCAGAAAGGGCACGTTATACTTATTTCAGTGCACGTTACACTTATTTTGGTACACGTTACATACATAAGATGAATATGCTGACGGCATGGGAAATATGCCGACCTTGCGGGGTTTTTTTTCTTAAAAATGTGATGGGAATGCAGATGAGAAAGTTTACCTTAGAAACATCTTTTAGTCGTACAGTTATAATTATAGGCTATTCGAGGCTAATAGAGGAAAGAAATTCGAATGAGGAGGCTTACTTTGTGGTTAGGATTAGTGGTCAAATATGCGATTGTAGATGAAAAGACGGGGTACTTCTGTTCTCTGATAATATTAATGGCGTGGGATAGAATTGAATATGGTTATAACAAGCGCGTGACATGAAATAGGGATTTGGAATAAGAATTATAATTAAAAGGGCACGTTACAATGGTAGCTTAAAATTTCTATATCATATATATATATAATAGTAAATACATCATCAAATAGAAAAAAGGGGGGAGGCACAAAGGAATGGGGGAAAAGAAAGGAGAGTGTTTACAGGAACGACAGAAAAAAGGCCGGGGGGGGATAGTGAACCCCCGTTCCCGGTTAAAGCGCTTTTACTCTAGAAACACTCCCGGTGCAAACAACATTTATCAGCATTTTAAATTGGTAGAGGGAGATGGCAGAGTGGAGATTGTGATGCTCATGAAGCTCCAATAAAATTTCGGATAAATCTTTTAAATTTACATGATTAAAAAGGTCTTTAAAATCAAAGCATCTGAAAAACATTTTATCCTTTATTCTGCTTAATTTGTCAATAAGTTCAAAAGAAATTGACACCATACAGATTCCTTCCTTTTTGATTTCTTTTAGTAATGGAGTCAGAATAGAAAGTAACTTAATATTAGCTATAGCAAGGTAAGATCCGCATCCAACTGTCACAGGTCTAAATTTTATCGGAATTTTTATGCATTTTTGGGATTAGTACAAGATAAGGAAATCTTACAGATTTCAAATCATGTCCTATACGTTTATAAAGTGCTGTGATACGGTTTTCCATGGCTTTATCGGTGGTATTGATCTCTTCATACATACTTTCATTTTCGTAACATTTGCGCAAAGTGTCTACATAGTATTTTTTGCAGACAAATACGTAATTCGATGGCACTTTACGAAATAACCCCAGCTTTTTTACACTGTAAAACATTACACTGCAAACATGTTACTGAAAGTTTCAGGGGAATCCTGCAAGAAATGGGGGGTGATAGTTATGAAAATATACACTCATTAAAAGCGAAATTTCAACACCATGAAGGAATGAACGTAGCCATGTGCAAATCACAGTACCGGTAGAAGAGAGAGTCATATGCAAATAATTAAGTTTTCTTACGTATCAGGTCACGTGACACCCAGTTTTGGGCGATAAAGACCAGCAAACAGCTCGTCCCGTAAGTGATATCAGCATCTATTTCCAGCAGCCGAACTTTCGAAAAAGTAAATAAGAGATGCTTCGAAGACGTCAGCAACCTGTATACCAGCAGTTAAAGGCTAGGGAACAAGACGGTATCCTGGAGCTGTGTGACGTTATTTTGTCAATACGTGAAATTGCCACTCGTGTTGGGCATGGCGTGAGTACCATCCAGCGATGTGTGACACGATGGACGCAGGAACATTAGAGAACATGCTAAAAAGGGAGTGGATCGAGCAGGCGCACGACAGAATGCACAGACCGGCAGATTCTCCGAACGGCTCGTCGAAACCCGTTAGCAACGGCAAGTGACATCCGAAACAGCTTGTCACCATCAACGGTTGCATCTGCGTGCACCCCAACGATTTGCATCAGGTTACATGAAGTGCAGCTGCGCTCACGGCGGCCAGCCATGTGTTGTCATTAAGCGCTCGACACAGATATGCACGTCCGGCGTGGTGTCGCCATCATCGCAAATTGACCAATGAATGAGACCGGATATTGTTTACGGATTTATGTCGCTCCTGCCTGTGGAGGAATGACAGTCGTGAACTGGTGTGATAGCTTCCCGGGGAACTCCACTTGCCAGCCCATATCTCGGAGCGTTAGATCGGCCCCACACCTGGCATTATGGCTTGTGGCGGTATCATGTTCGATCAGCGGACAGTTCTGTTGCACATTGCAGGTAATCTGACAGCGGACCGGTACTCCACACAAGTTGTTGTTTCTGTAGTTCAGCCACTGGTGCAGGCCATCCATGTCACTGTGTTCCAGCAAGACAATTCCACACCGCACGGTGAACTCTCAACAGTCTGACCGGAACACATCGTTTCCTGGCCAGCAGCCTCGCCCTCAGATATCATTCCATTGATCACGTGTGTGACCTCATCGGACGACAGCTGTACCGGTACATACCGTAGACGAACTGCGTGCTCAGTGGACGCTGCTTGGCAAGGATTACCTCAGATAACCATTAATAACCTTATCAATAGTATGCCTCGCCGTGTAGCGGCCTGTAAAGCTTTCCTTGTGGGGCATATTCTTTACTGAGTAAACAAGTTTCTTTTGCATTCAGTTGTTTGTTCTTTTAATCATGACTCTCTCTTCATCGACATATGATTCTCTCTCCTACCGGTACTGTGATATGCACAGGGTTACGTGCATTCCTTCATGGTGCTGCAATTTTTTTGGATTTAAACTGTTTTTCATCATAGGGTTTACGGCGCTTTCACAATGGATATCATCGCAAGTTCTGCTTTTTCTACTAAAATCGATTCTCACAACGATCCCAACAATGAATTCGTGCAAGCAGCGAGACATTGCTTCGAACGGAACCTCACCTGGAGATTTATTGCTTTCGGTAAGTACATTGTAGACATTTTAATAAATAATTTACCTTTTAATGAAATACCAAGCTGCTTTTATCAAAGGTGCCATCTGGCATCATTAAATTTATCCTCCTGCAGCTTTATATATATATTTTATTTAAATTAAAGATTTTAAATGGATAAAAAATATGAAAAATAAAAAAATGATTTAAATCGGTTAATTTTCAAAATTTGCTAAAATATATTTAAATTTATCATTTTGTTGAAATTTATTTTTCAAGCTTTGTTGATATGAATTGAAATTTCAAATTTTCACTTTCAATGTTTCAAAAGTTTTGAAACATTTATTTCTTTTAATTTTGAGTCAAACAATTTGAAATGTCAAATTTCAATTGCAATTTTAAAGTTAAATATCAGATATTATTTTCAAAATTCTTATTTCAAATTTAAATGCCCTAATTTATAATTTTACTTTTTAATATTTTTTTTCAAATCCTGTAATTTTTCACTAAATTTGATTCTTGCAAAGATCTTCAAAATGCATTCGTGCAACCAGCAAGCTCCTCACAAAACATCAATCGGTTATTCGTTGCCAAGTAAAAATACGCGAAATTTTAACACTTCCTTATCAAATGTGCAATGTGGCATTATTGAATTTACCTCATACTGTAAACTTACCGAGGGTGCTTGCGACATTCCAGCAAATTTTAATCTTCTTCGGGACGAAGCTTACTGAGGTAATAGGTATTGAAATGAAACTGGCATCTTTAAACAATGAGCTAAGTTTATTAAGACGAATCTAGCTCACTTTCAAGATGCACGGCAACAGACAGGGAAAGAGCATAGACTTTCAAAATGCAAGACAGCAGCCACGGAAAGAATATAGCAACACTTGCTAGTCGAGAAAGTTCTAAAAATCATCACGGAATTTTCTTGCTATACAGCACAGGATGGATTTACTACAGCCAGCATGGATTTGATACAAAACAGGAATAGTCCACAAAACTCTAGCAAGACCAGACGAAACACTGACAGTACGTAAGCAATGGTTGGCTGTAGAAATGACGGCAAACATCGGCCACGTGGTGAAACCCCTAAACTCGACGGGGCGTCATCATGTTTATCCAGCTGTTCATGTCGAAAAACAACTCATACCGTCCGCATATCTCTGCATCACTATCGAAACACTCACAAACACTACACCGTTTCTCATAATCAACTGTTCTCTCTACATATGAGAGCTACCCAAGACAGTCAACTCTCCCTGCACGCTATTCTGAGCTTTTGCACAACCAGCTGTAGTCAGAATTTCATATATTTGCATAAATTTAGTTTCTGAACAGATAGGTAGTTCTAGCATCTAGCGAGTTCACATTTTGTCTACATAGGTCATTTTGCCTCTGGTGTCTGGGGGGAACATTTAACTTAGAAAAAAAATTTCTTCAAAGATCTTTTCTTTTAAAAATGCCATCTGGTTATAGAACATCTTTAATGATTCTCTTTTTTTCATCTCTCCAATATATCTAGTAATCAATACCTTATACAAAAAAAATATACTTTAGAATCAAAGGGTTAATGTTTTTTCCAGTTCAGATTTTCCTTCCCCTCTTTTTATTTGATTTTAATAGCCTTGTTTTGAAAATTAAGCCTTGTAACCGTACTGTAACCTCTTCAAAATGCAATGAAGATATGAATCCTATTTTTAAAATTTATACTGTTGGCTTAAAAATTGAAGACAATGTTGGATTTGCATTCCGTACTTTTTAAACATGATAGTCTGGATGAGGTTTTCTGCTATGAACTCGATACAAGAAATACGATTTTTGAATATTAATTATTGCAGTTATCTATATTGATTGGGCATTAACTTTGAATAAGTTTAGAACTTTGAGAATTGGTGGAGGGAATGACAGGGGAACAAACCACTGTGACAGCCAAACGAAGGAGATGACATTGACAAAATTATTTTATGGCGGAAAATGGTGGTGATGAGAAAACCTGACTTGTCACACCGGCTAGATCTCAAGCCACTAGAGTGAAGTTCCACAAATCCAGTTAACAGCCAGTGTTTGAGGCTGACCAATAGGCGCACAAACATTAAAAATTTATTCAGAACGTTAATGTCTTTTGACACCATTTGGATAATTAAAAATGCTTATTTATGTAATGATTGTATATATGATTTTGTAAATAATCTTAACTTTAATTTGTAAATAAAGTATATGAATTTTAAACTAGAAAATTTGGTTCATGCGAATGCTTAGAATTTCACACCTACTTTACTTGCATGTATGTGTATTATTTTTCAGCGCCAGTGAATGTAATGTCAACGTCATAGGCATCTAAACATAATGTTCACGCTAATATTTATACGGATAGTTTATCTTCTATTTTGGCACTCAACTCTGTCTCTAATAAATCTATTTATATCAAAAACATTAAAGAAAATATTTTAAAATAATATTGAGAATGAAACATCTCATCATTTTGCCCAAACTGCTGCATTTTCTGGAACTCTAATTAAAATCCCTTTTCCATATTCCTGCTTTATTAAATTTTGTATATATTTATTACTCGAAAACAGGCAATTTTTTTTTAAATTATTATATTTCTCCATGAATTAACGACTCATCTAGAATTAAATACTTCCTACCAAACTACAAATTTATAACACATTTTTAATAAATTTGCTGACTGGACATGGCACTTTTCTAGATTGCCTACATTAATTTCATATTAAATCCACCTCAAATTGTATTTGTAATAATTGTGGGGACATTGATCATTATATTTTTTTTTGTACTCACACCAAAAAATTTCCCTTGACTAAACCTTCTTCTAAAACTCAACGTATTTGGTTTTCTAATATTTGCAAAAGCAAAAACTCAATCGATAGAATTGAAAATTGTATTTTCTAAAAGGTTTTCGGTACAGTTTCACTTAAACTGATAGTTTATGAGATATTTAAGCTTTTAATATTATTTGATCGATGTTACGTGATATCTACACTGGTTTTTTTTTTCAGTATACATATCTCTATGGTTTTACTTCCTTTTCATACTTAATACACTTGAATCTATTATTATTTTGTCTTTAAATGTTATTACTTATTTTACCTAATTTAACTTTTTTTTGCTTTTCATTTTGGCGTTTATTAAATACATTTTGAACTACATACTTTATTTAACAATATACCGTCATTTTATAAAAATATTACGACATCATTTTGTCATATATTTCATTAATTTATTTATTATTTATCTATGTTTATCGTCTTTGTATGGCTTTGTGTACCGTCTTTGCATGTCTATGTGATTTGTTTGTTTACCTGTCTATGTATGTATATTACCCATGTGTTTCTTAGTGATATTTCATACCGTTCGTTGTAACTGCACTCCAAACTTTGGGTAAGATGGACGGTCTGGGTAATAATAATAATAATAATAATAATAGTAATAACAATAATAAAGCTTGTCAGTTGAATGAGTGATTACTCTAGTCATACGCTAGTCTCCAGTGGATGAGTGATTTTATCTGTCTATCATCTCCTACGATATCTCGTTTGGAAATTAACCACCGAATCGTTTATAACTTTTGGTGAGCTAGACGGCCTGGATAACAATAATAATAATAATAATAATAATAATAATAATAATAATAATAATAATAATAATAATAATAATAATTATTATTATTATTATTATTATTATTAAAAAATCTCGACCATTCGATGAGCGATTACTCCAGTCGTATTCTAGTCTCTAGTGGATGACTGATGTTACCTATCTATCATCTACGGTACCTCGTCTGGAACTTAACCGCCGAATCGGCTTTGGATATGTAGCTTTGGATATGTAGTGTGGATTAAGGATTCTGAACCTTTTCTTGTCGTAGCCGACGGTTATAAAGCAATATCTGATTCCCACCTGCATGGAATACTGTACTCAATTTTCTTACATATATAGTATAATGTATGTGTATATGTGTGTATATATATTAGTGTGTGTAGCGATATCTCACGAATGACTGGAGAGTTTAAAATGAAATTTGGTATCCATGTTACAATTGATGAATACTCGAACTCTATTGATTTTAAACGAAATCGAATGTTTGGAAGATAACCCCTTACCCCCAATTTTCGAATAAAATATTGAAAAAATCAGAACTTTTAATAATGTTATATTAATCACCATTTTTAGTGTCATTTTTCATTAGAAAACTAATGAAACAAACTTTAAACGCTAGCATACGCCGTTCTCTAGACATTGCATTTTTTAAAATTAATTTATTAAATAGTACATAAAAAGACAAAATATTAACTATTGTGAATTACGCTTTTGATATGCAATATTATGCGACAAATTCATTAACATCGGTCTTGGGGATTTAGATTGTTCCATTAACATGCTCCATTCGATTGTTATATATATATATATATATATATATATAGCCCTTCTTTCCGTCTATCTGTTACACTTGGCGATAAATTTGGCGTTCTTTTGGTGAAATATCGATACTTAAGAACTGAACTGAAGGAACTTAGTGAAGGACTTCGAGCTGAAATTAGAATAGCAAAATGATTTTACGAAATCATATGAAACACAAACAGAGTTAACATTGGATGAGACAAAAGTAGCATGACCAAAAACAATAAATTATGATACACAATCCCCACAGACATTTACTTTCTAGTTGTAAAGGTCCTTGGTGTAAAAAGGAATTGCCAAAAATTTCAATGTTTGAAACTAATAAAAATTTAACATGCAAATTTAAATTGCATATATAAATCCTTCATTATCATTACTAAAACTAAAATTATTCGAATAAATGATTATTCTTAATTCATATTCAAGAACTGTTGTGTTACTATGGTAACAAGCTAGTCAATAAGAGACGTATTAATACAAACCATAAAGCTAGTTAGTTATAAAGGCTCTCTTAGTTTCTATTATGCATTCAAATTTGTTTTACCCAAATCGTCACTACCATTGCTGCATATTGTGTGCACACAGTCCAAACTATGTTTACAATATTTTATTTAACTTTATCTGGTGTTTCTTATTTGTCAATGTGATTCATATCTTTGAGGGCCTAACAATTCAGGTTTCATTCATCAGAGTAATATGACATTTGGTATGTCGTTGTCTTTTGCGGTACAATCTAGTTTATTGGATTTCGAACGTTGTCAGGCTAGCCCGTCCTGGACCCCATCAGAATGTTCTCATTTTTTGGATAATAACTCAAGAACTGGAACTACTGGAAAATTTTAATTTTGTTTGCTATTGTCTTTTGGGATGTATTTTATTTTTTTTAATTTTAAATCTTATCGAGCTAGCCCGCTCTGGACCCGCCATAGGAATATACTTGTTTTTCTTTGTGAAATAACTCATAGATCAGAGCAGCAATATACTACATAATTTTGTGTGACGTTCATACTCGTTTCTGGAGAATAACTTAAGAACCGGAGACGCTAGAATGTCTAAATTTGATAAGTTGTTGTCCAGCACAGGTTGTTAACTATTTTTCTACTTACAAGTTCAAGAAAATAGTAAGTACAAAAACCTAATTTACAACTGTTTTATTTGAATATTTTTTTTCTTTCAGTTCTGACCCCGGGGTTAATGAAGTTTTTCAAAATTGGAATTTTGCCACCAAAAGGCATAAACTTCTTCAAAAACGTGACGTTACAGATCATCGAGGAGCGACAACGAACTGGTCAGGTAACACATTTTTGCCCTTTCATGTGCAGAAACATTTAGCCCCTTTTGAGTTCATTTCGATCTAAACCTGTTTGTAACACCTTTTAGCGTAGTTACTACTAAATTTTGTAGAGGCAAAATGCCCTATTTATATGTATACTAAGTAAAAAAGAAAAAAATTGAAAATAACTTTTAAAGTTTGTGTTTATAAACACTTTATAAGCTTCAAAGTTTAAAAGTTACTGGCTCAGGATGACACATTTTAACAGTCAACCCTTCTTTTCTCAATGTTGTTCTGATGAGTGACCACTTGTATTTAATTAGCAAGAAATTTACTAGTGGAACGCTTTCTAGACATAATTGTCTTTGTAATACAAAATAATATCAAGGAATAGTCAATTACGGTTAAAATATATATACATAATAAATAATTTGTACTATTGAAATATGAGCGACTCTTATTTATATATCTAGGTCCAATGGTTTTTCAAGTGATTCTATCCAAAATCGTGGTTGTTGTCTGATAAAAGCACTTTTTCATGAGAAGACAGTTATTCAAAAATTCAAAATAATTAATAGATTTAAATAAACATAATTATAAAACGCTGCATGTTTCATTGTAAAATCTACACTTTTTAATATCGTTGTTTCATTGTTGAATAAAATAACAGCAGCAATGCATTTAAAAATATGTGTATTTTATATATTAAGTATTTTTAAAAAGAACTGAATTTTAACGCTAGATGCACACGTAGTCGTGGCCACCAGGAGAATAGTAGATTGGAGCACTCTTGGTGACTATTTTTAACCATAACCTGTGACCGATTTCAACAGACTTTCAAAAGTTAGCCGTGACTTTTTCGTAGCTTGGCATGCATGTACCAGAGTCCAGTAGCCTATGTAAAAATAAATTTTTAAATAAAATGTTACATAAAATAACCAAAATTTTAATCTAACTTTTTGTTTTATATTATTCTTTTAATAAAATAGACGTCCATCTCTTCACATGTAATTGTGGTTATAAGTCAAATTGCAATATCCTAATGTAACCCTCAGTTCAATAATGTAACCATCAATTCAATATTTCATTAGAGGACACCTGCGATCATGTTTAAGTCATAGATTATTAACTTTTGCAGACGAGAAATGATTTCCTACAACTGCTGTTGCATACAACAAAGGAAGTAGATGAAGAAGGTAAATTAGACCTGCAAGACAAAGAAAATGATATCACAGAAAACTATGGGAAAGATGAGAATGATGAAATATTCAAGAATGTATATAGAAAATGTAAGTGAAAAAAAATTATCTGTTACTGAACAACAATGCCTTATGAAATGGATTAGCGGTTCCCAACTTTTATTCACCCTGCATGGGTTTGTTCTGAATCAAGACATTATTTCTTCATTTGCAAGTTACAAAATAATGTCATTGCTTCAAAACAACTTATTTCTACAGAAGGCGATCGAGAACTGTTGAAAAACGATCATGAAATTCTCAGCTAAATTGGTGTTGCCAGAACTGGCGCCATAGGATGTATTTTGGGGCGGAAAACAAAAACAGATCTGTATATTAGTTCTAGTTTGTAGCATGCTAAAAGAACCTCTAAAAATAAATTTTTAAACGAGATGATGTAACATCCTGTCACCTTTGATGTTGCTGGAGGAAAATCCCTTAACATTTACTATACTTATTCTGATCCTATAATACTTCATAAATACAAAAAATATTCATAAAATTAAAAATATGAATCTTTTATAGAAATAAATACCCGAATTTTACTCCTTGTCTGTATGGCATAATCTAGTAATGGTCTATGAGTTGCAAAGTGTAATTACACTCCTATAATACTCGTTGAGATGAAATTCTGAAATCAAGTATCTGAGAAAATATTTTGCTGGTAGCAGGATAGAATATCCAAATGAAAATTCGTCTTCTCTTTTAGTGATTTCAGAATTAAAATGATTACAATGCCGTCTTTACTAATCAACACATTTTCTGCAGATTCGATAAGAAGGAATTAAGATTAGGCAAAAGCTTTTAGACCAATGTCGTGTTTACTAATCAACACATTTTCTACAGACTCGATAGGAAGGAATTAAGATTAGGCAAAAGCTTTCAGACCAATGTCGTGTTTACTAATCAACACATTTTCTGCAGATTCGATAAGAAGGAATTAAGATTAAGCAAAAGCTTTTAGACCAATGTCGTGTTTACTAATCAACACATTTTCTACAGACTCGATAGGAAGGAATTAAGATTAGGCAAAAGCTTTCAGACCAATGTCGTGTTTACTAATCAACACATTTTCTACAGACTCGATAGGAAGGAATTAAGATTAGGCAAAAGCTTTTAGACCAATGTCGTGTTTACTAATCAACACATTTTCTACAGACTCGATAGGAAGGAATTAAGATTAGGCAAAAGCTTTCAGACCAATGTCGTGTTTACTAATCAACACATTTTCTGCAGATTCGATAAGAAGGAATTAAGATTAAGCAAAAGCTTTTAGACCAATGTCGTGTTTACTAATCAACACATTTTCTACAGACTCGACAGGAAGGAATTAAGATTAGGCAAAAGCTTTCAGACCAATGTCGTGTTTACTAATCAACACATTTTCTACAGACTCGATAGGAAGGAATTAAGATTAGGCAAAAGCTTTTAGACCAATGTCGTGTTTACTAATCAACACATTTTCTACAGACTCGATAGGAAGGAATTAAGATTAGGCAAAAGCTTTCAGACCAATGTCGTGTTTACTAATCAACACATTTTCTGCAGATTCGATAAGAAGGAATTAAGATTAAGCAAAAGCTTTTAGACCAATGTCGTGTTTACTAATCAACACATTTTCTACAGACTCGACAGGAAGGAATTAAGATTAGGCAAAAGCTTTCAGACCAATGTCGTGTTTACTAATCAACACATTTTCTGCAGATTCGATAAGAAGGAATTAAGATTAAGCAAAAGCTTTTAGACCAATGTCGTGTTTACTAATCAACACATTTTCTACAGACTCGACAGGAAGGAATTAAGATTAGGCAAAAGCTTTCAGACCAATGTCGTGTTTACTAATCAACACATTTTCTGCAGATTCGATAAGAAGGAATTAAGATTAAGCAAAAGCTTTTAGACCAATGTCGTGTTTACTAATCAACACATTTTCTACAGACTCGACAGGAAGGAATTAAGATTAGGCAAAAGCTTTCAGACCAATGTCGTGTTTACTAATCAACACATTTTCTGCAGATTCGATAAGAAGGAATTAAGATTAAGCAAAAGCTTTTAGACCAATGTCGTGTTTACTAATCAACACATTTTCTACAGACTCGACAGGAAGGAATTAAGATTAGGCAAAAGCTTTCAGACCAATGTCGTGTTTACTAATCAACACATTTTCTACAGACTCGATAGGAAGGAATTAAGATTAGGCAAAAGCTTTTAGACCAATGTCGTGTTTACTAATCAACACATTTTCTACAGACTCGATAGGAAGGAATTAAGATTAGGCAAAAGCTTTCAGACCAATGTCGTGTTTACTAATCAACACATTTTCTGCAGATTCGATAAGAAGGAATTAAGATTAAGCAAAAGCTTTTAGACCAATGTCGTGTTTACTAATCAACACATTTTCTACAGACTCGACAGGAAGGAATTAAGATTAGGCAAAAGCTTTCAGACCAATGTCGTGTTTACTAATCAACACATTTTCTGCAGATTCGATAAGAAGGAATTAAGATTAAGCAAAAGCTTTTAGACCAATGTCGTGTTTACTAATCAACACATTTTCTACAGACTCGACAGGAAGGAATTAAGATTAGGCAAAAGCTTTCAGACCAATGTCGTGTTTACTAATCAACACATTTTCTGCAGATTCGATAAGAAGGAATTAAGATTAAGCAAAAGCTTTTAGACCAATGTCGTGTTTACTAATCAACACATTTTCTACAGACTCGACAGGAAGGAATTAAGATTAGGCAAAAGCTTTCAGACCAATGTCGTGTTTACTAATCAACACATTTTCTGCAGATTCGATAAGAAGGAATTAAGATTAAGCAAAAGCTTTTAGACCAATGTCGTGTTTACTAATCAACACATTTTCTACAGACTCGACAGGAAGGAATTAAGATTAGGCAAAAGCTTTCAGACCAATGTCGTGTTTACTAATCAACACATTTTCTGCAGATTCGATAAGAAGGAATTAAGATTAAGCAAAAGCTTTTAGACCAATGTCGTGTTTACTAATCAACACATTTTCTACAGACTCGATAGGAAGGAATTAAGATTAGGCAAAAGCTTTCAGACCAATGTCGTGTTTACTAATCAACACATTTTCTGCAGATTCGATAAGAAGGAATTAAGATTAAGCAAAAGCTTTTAGACCAATGTCGTGTTTACTAATCAACACATTTTCTACAGACTCGATAGGAAGGAATTAAGATTAGGCAAAAGCTTTCAGACCAATGTCGTGTTTACTAATCAACACATTTTCTACAGACTCGATAGGAAGGAATTAAGATTAGGCAAAAGCTTTTAGACCAATGTCGTGTTTACTAATCAACACATTTTCTACAGACTCGATAGGAAGGAATTAAGATTAGGCAAAAGCTTTCAGACCAATGTCGTGTTTACTAATCAACACATTTTCTACAGACTCGACAGGAAGGAATTAAGATTAGGCAAAAGCTTTCAGACCAAGCCCCATAAAGCACTGTGGCACTCTAGTAACTATAAAATACAGAAACGTGAGGAAACTAAAACTAAAAAGAAATGCTACTTAACAACTTGAAACATATTTTGATCACAACTACTGGAACCTGAATAACTGAAAATAAAATTCAGAGTAACACAAATTAATAAAGGGGACCGTAGGCTATTTAGAGGTGAGATAATAGGTTGCTTTACTTAGCTTGAAATAAATTGTAAGAAAGGCTTTGGATAAAAATATATATAAAGGCCCTCTTAAAACACGAGCCAAGTGGTCGCTTAGGGTGCTTGACCTTCCGGACTTCCCTAAAAACATACTGCATGTATAATATCGGCATGTGTGCAAGAAAGCTGCCTTAATGCCACTTTCCTAAAAATCTCAGATCTCTATAGAAGCCAACAACCTAGATCATCAATAAAAATTTAAATACCTTTACTAAAACTAAACCTGTTCAACTCTCTGTATCGCACAATTTTAAGAAGAAAAATAATAGTCCAGTCAAAATAAGCTCAAATTTCGTTTGTACTCAAATTAAATCCGATATTTTTACTTTCCTTATATACATAATGTATAAGGAAAGTATTGTGACGGGGTCGAAAATTCGAATTCGAGTTTTCGACGGGAGAGCACGTTTCAAGCATCCCTGATCACGAATCAAACATTTTTGGAGTGATGTCTGTGTGTGTGTGTGTGTGTGTGTGTGTGTGAAAGTATGTGTGTATGTGTGTGTGTCAGTGAGTCTGTGGAGACGATAACAGACGAACGAATGGACCGATTCGAACCAAATTTGGTACAAAAATCACAATCCGTAAACACTGGAAGCCTATTGTTTTTATACGTAATCGAATGTTCAGAACCTCCCTAAATTTTCGAATGAAATTTTGAAAAAATCGTCAAAAAATCAAAACCGCTAATAAAGTTACGCAAATAGACATTTCTTATGTAATTTTTCATTAGAAAACGATTGGCATAAATTTTAGAAGGCTAACATGAACCGTTCTCGAGATATTGTACATTTTTCAAAAAAATTATGAAAAAGTCACATAAAAAAAATTCCTATTGAGAAACATGTTCACTTTTCATATGTAATACCATGCGATAAATTGAGTGACATCATTCTCGTGGATCTAGCTCGTTCCATTCATGAAAAAATATACTTTGAATAATACTTTTGTATTTGAACGCCAATAGTCATTTATCTGCTGTAAGAATAACTTTTTTCTTAGTGCATAACTCTTGGCGAGATTTTGGCGACGAATTTGGCGAAATGTCGCCAACTTGGCGACTTTTTGAAATGTTGCCAAATTAATGTAAATCTCGTCAAATGGATAAAAATGACGCTAAATCAATGAAAATGACAACTAATTGTCGAAAATTCAATATCTTGGAAAGAATATTAGTATCTACTATAAGAAAAACCTATTTTTTTACTGTAAAAGTAGTAAATTCATTACATTATATAAGGAAAGTCATGTGTTGCCCACATCAGATTTTTTATTATGTTTTGCACTTGTTCAGTGGTGTCCAGGGAAGGCAATATCAAAAGTCTTGATGAATAGGAAGTGATCTAGAGTCAGAATCTAAAAAAAATTAAAAAAAATACGTCTTTTTTTTTTTTAATTTCTCGAAAACGGTTAACCCTAGCAGAACTTTCTATATGCAA
Organism: Amaurobius ferox; assembly: GCA_951213105.1. Classification (NCBI taxonomy): domain Eukaryota; kingdom Metazoa; phylum Arthropoda; class Arachnida; order Araneae; family Amaurobiidae; genus Amaurobius; species Amaurobius ferox. The sequence continues at coordinate 115,538,489 of OX578135.1, read as the reverse complement.
AATGAAGAGCATTAAAAATCCTATAAAAAGGTCTGTCTCACTTTTTTGTACTTCTAATAGTTTTCAAGATAATCGCACTTGAAAAATGGTATATTTTTCAGGGTTTGTTCTATCAAAGTTTTCCCCCATAGAAACGGGCTTATATGTTGTCAACTTTACCTCGCACGATAAAAATGCTCTCAATTCCCTATATTCTCTTGCGAGGTGGTGGAGTAGTGGACCCTAGATAATGGGGTAGTGGACCCTAGTTGACAGAAGAAGACTTGATCACGTATATACAGTATGAGTTGGCTCAATTTCCCTTAGCTCTCTTTGTTGAAACTGGGATGCGCAAAACCAAGAAAGCAGCCCTGTACGACATGTTTGAGGTAACAAGGGAGAACTTGGACTTTGAGAACTATAACTTTGTTGTTGATGGTGGTTTCCTATTACACAAAGTCATATGACCGACAGGTGGTACTGCTTCATCCATTTGCCAAAGCTATGTGAATTACATATTGAAGCATTACTCTGGGAAAAGTGGTGCAGTAGTTTTTGATGGGTATTCAAACGTTGTCAACAGCACAAAAGAAACTGAGCACCATCGAATGTATAAAGTGAAGAGGTTAGTTGACATCCATTTTGATGGAAACACAAAGATAATGGTTAAACAAGACCTCTTTCTGTCAAATGACAACAACAAATCACGGCTAATATCCATGCTGACAACCAAACTTAGAGAAAGCAGCATAGAATGCCATGAAAGTCCAGGTGACGCACACATCTTGGACGTTAGAACTGCCATAGATAAATCGTCATCAGGTATCAATGTGTTAATAGTGGGAGAGGATGTTAACCTTATGGTTTTGCTAACTGCTCTAAATTCAACAGATTGAGAAATACTGTTCGTGAAGCCGAGCCTTGATAAAGTGAGAACGAAGATCTTCTCCTCACAACAGTTACAAGAATCGGGACTAAAGAACATGCTATTCCTCCACGCCATCAGTGGCTGTGATACCACTTCTTCTTACAGGAAAGGCAAAAATGCATGCTTCAAATTGATCAAAAAGCATCAAGACCTGCCCGAACTTGCCAGTGTGTTCAACAGTCCACATTCCACACATGAACGAGGTTGTTGCAGAAGTTGACTACAGATATTTCCTTCGATTGTACGGAGCATCCTCAAAGGAAACCTCCCTTAATTATCACAGGTACAATTCATTCACAAAATCAATGTCCAAAATAAAGACTGATATTTCTGCACTGCCTCCAACAGAGGGTGCAGCCAGGCAGCACGCTTATCGTGTGTACCACCAGCTGCATCTGTGGCTAGGAAATGAATTAACACCTGACCAATGGGGTTGGGAATTCAAACAGACCCATCTGAAACCTATTCAGACAAAAGATCCCGTCGCCCCTGGGGAAGTTTTGCTCCTAGCTTTTTACAGATGAACCACAGGATGTGGAGGCAAGTGTAGATGTAGAAACGCCGCAATGCACTGCACTTCTGCCTGTCATAATTGCCATGGTGACAGCATAAATGAGATTCCTTTTGAAGGTGAAGAAGAGGAGAAACTACTCGTCCCCTCAATTGAACATCAACCGCCGATAGAGGAGGATGACTGATTGAGGGAGAATTCTTAACAATAACATTTTAATCCGTCTCATTTATGTCAAACATTATTTCACAAATTTTTATTATCCAAATTATAAAAATAATTAATTAATTATTACCAATTTCATTATTATTATTATTAATTATTTAATTTTTATTCTTATTTTTATTTCTTACTAGCAGCATACCCGTCCTTCGTACGGAGTATATAATATAAAAAAACTTATAATTCGCAATCATGTGCAAATTCTGATAAAATATTAAATTTATTGCTCATAAAGAGAAGTTTAAGAATATCTGTTCTCACTATGCAAAATTATCTTCACGGGCAAATCTGAAGAATAAAATATCCTGGCCCCTTTTGTAAACAAATTCACACACAAAAAAAAAGAATTGAATCAATATATGCAACCACGTACTACTTATATTGTAGCAAATTAGAAAATATGCCAGTGTGTTAGTAGAAGCTTAAACATATTGTAATATGAGTCTTAAAAATATTTACCAAAATAAAAAAGATGACGTAATAAATTGAAAGTATCAAAAATCCGCGTAATCTTAATACCAGAAGGTCGTAATTGATTCCAATATATGCCAATATATATAAAAATTTTGCCAATATACCTGTACTACTTATATTGTCGTAGATTAGAAGATATACCCGTGCATTTGTAGAAGATTACTTGTACAATGTACTATATATGAGTTTCAACAATTTTCGTCATAATGAAACAATGGCATAATAATTTGAAAATATCAATAATTCCTGAATCAACTGTCCCCGAAATATCAATAATAATGATGTTTAAACCTGAAGACCGTAATTGATATTATCCAGTCAAAAATGCAATGTCAATGAAATTTATTTTATATACATATTTTTATTAGATTTAATAAAAATCGTATGACACATAACACATTGGATCCGTTGCTAAGCGACATGATATCATCTGCTTCAAATAAATTGATGGAAATCATGTCGTCTGAATAATGTGATCTCCATGGAAGGTTTGGCGACATTTTCGTCTCCATGATATTTTTATGGATTTACAAATATTTTTGTCAATTTAGTGATATTAAAAAAATTAGTTAAATGCGTTACTAAGTAGGATGGATGGACTGACCGACAAATGCTACAGAAACATCATTTCAGTACTCTATTCTAAAAAAACAAGTTTAATTTCATTGATTTGGGTCATTTCTATTAATTTGGAGATATTTCTTCTAATTTGGTAAAGTTTAAGAAAAGTTACCAAGTTATTTAGAGATATTCCGCTAAATTCGTAGCTCTAAATTTGCAGATCTGAAGAATAAAATATCCATATCCCGTCAGTATATATACTGAATGAAAACACTAAAATTGTATTAGAAGATACATACATCCGTTCTACTCTTTTTCTGCTTCAACAATCGGCTAAATGAATTTATTGGGTAAACACAATATATGAGTTTATTAGCTAAACACAATATATGAGCTTTGAAACCTCTTTGCTAAAATAAATAAAAGTGTGATGTACGCAGTTCGCAATATATATAAATTAAAAGAACAATCAAACCGTTCATTTATTATGAGTTTATTAGCTAAACACAATATATGAGCTTGAAACCTCTTTGCTAAAATAAATAAAAGTAATGTACGCAGTCCGCAATATATATAATTAAAAGAACAATTAAACCGTTCATTTATAAAATATATTTTTACATCCATTTATTTATTATACAAATAGAAAAAATAATAATAATCATTAACAAACACATTTAATTCCATTCCTTTGCCGAGCAACATGATATAAGATAGAATCTTCCTCATAAAATGTGAAATTAAATAACCATTTTAATTTCTTTATACTTCTAATCGTTGAGTAAAAGCTTGTGAAATACATGGAGGTTAATACATGTAAAAACATGGAGGTAGATTTTTCCATTTAAATTCATGTTTCAAACAATTCATGCTTTCAAATAGTGACTATTTAATGCAAAAATCCTGCATCAAACTCAAAAATAAAGTTTTAATTCCCTTTGACGCTTTAAACAAACGAGTTTTATCCTTTCCGTTTGGATAAACCACGGAGTTGGAGAGTAGAACTCCTATAAAAAAAGTTCCGTTTTTCATTAATATCTCGACAACCCCTGGTCTTAGAAACTTGAAACTTGGGCAAAATTTATGGGGGGCTATTTCAAGGCAACCCACAAAATTTCATTAAATTCGGTTCAGCCGTTCTCTCGTGATGATGAGACAAACGAAAGTTTCGTTTTTTACTAATATCTCGAGAACCACTGGTCGTAGAAATTCCAACCATAGACTAAATTTTAAGTGGGGCTATTTCTAGGCTACCCACAAAATTTCATCAAATTCGGTTCAGCCGTTCTCCCGTGATGATGGGACAAACAGACAGACAGACAGACAGACAGACAGACAGATTTTCAATTTTATTTATATAGATTTTGTTTTCTTTGTCCTAAATAAATTATTTGAAAAATTAAAACTGGTGTTTGAATTATTACTTGCTAATTTGCCACGATATTTGTTTAAGAGCGCTGGAATACTGACTATAGCTACTTAGCGGATTAAATACACTTAAAAAAAATCGCAAGGTACACATTTTATAGGGATTTCAATTTTCTATAAAAATTTATAGAGCATTCAAATGCTCTACAGTACTGATTATGAGCATTTTTATCATGCAAGGCACGGTGAGCCGTACCTTTTTATAGGATTTTTAATGCTCTTTATTTTGTATATAGAAAGTTCTTTACTAGGGGTTTGACCATTTTCGAGATATTTTCAAAAAATAAAAAAATAAGCATTTTTGTTTTTCGAGTTTCTGACTCTAGCTCACTTCTTATTCATCAGGACTTTCGTTATTGCCTTCCCTGGGTACCACTGAATAAGCGAAAACATAACCAAAAACATCGGATTTAATTTGAGTACATACTATAATTTGACTGGACTAGAAAGAAATTTTTAGTGATACTTGATTAATTCCACATTTTTAAAATTCATACAACTCTAAAAGCAATTTAGATATGCCCCCTTTCGTTAGGTTCTGAGATTATGACTTTCATGGAGTTTTAAACGTTGTTTTCAGCTAGTCTCAAATCTGCTCGCATTGAAATCTTGTAAAACCCTCTGTTCGCAGGTGATGAAATGTCATAAGTTAGTTTTACACATTCACATTATTTTATTCTCAAATTCTTGTTGCTTTTCTCAATCCTTATAAAAAAAGAACTTGATTTTTCGTAAAATATTAAAAAAGAGGCGATCTTTATAAACATTTTGTGTCGGTAACTATTTTCAAAATAGGTAATCGCATCCACTCTTGTAGAGGGGGGGGGGATCATATACAAATGTAGTTTTTGTCAGCGCGCACACAAGTGCATAAAAAAATTCATTTTCAGTAGAATAAATGCTATTGTGAGTTGAAAACATATTGATTTTGCAAACTATTCATATTAAAATAAATCTCGTTAGCACGTATAAGTAAGAAAGTGTAGCACATATCATTCATCAGTAGTCGTGTGGCCTGGGTCTTCAACATATCATTCATCAAAACCCGTGGACCATGGTTTCATGTAAAAATGAGGTAAACCTCACTTTTTTTTTTACCTCACATTCTTTAAAAAGATTATTTTCAGTTATTTCAAGACCTCATGTGTGCAAAATGGCAATTCCTTTCTTACAGTAGAGGAGGTATGCAGGATTATGACAAAATGACTCATTTTTCTTATACTAGAAGGTATGCCGTCATTTGACTGAATTAAGATTTGCAATGCGTTGTCTCCCATTTAGTGTTATTTTTATCAATTTGATGACATTTTTATCAATTTGGTATCATTTTTATCAATTTGGTGACATTTTCGTCAATTTGGCGATATTTAAAAAAGTCGCCAAGTTTACAACATCACGCCAAATTTTTCGCCAACCATTACGGAGGGGCGAAGAAATGGGTTATGAATATAGCTGTGTGTTATGTTGTTTCCAAGATATTGAATTTTCATCAATTAGTCACTATTTTCATTGATTTAGAATCAATTTTATCAATTTGGCAACATTTTCATCAATTTAGCAGCACTTAAAAAGTCTCGCCAAATTGGCGATATGCCGTCAAAATTTGTCGCCAGATATTCGCCAAGCGTTACAGATGGAGAAATATGTTATTCTTATAGTAGATTCTTATTTTTTCCAAGATATTGAATTTTCATCAGTTAGTCATCATGTTTACCCATTTGGTTACATTTTTATCAATTTGGCGACATTTTTATCAATTTGGCTACATGTTCATCAATTTGGCAACATTTAAAATTCTCGCCAAGTTGGCGATATTCTGCCAATTTCGACACCAAAATTTCGCCAAGCGTTACTCAGGGATAGATAGATAAACAGACAGACAAATCAAGGTGTTCATATTATTAATAGTCTGATCGTTGAGAATTTAAATACTTTTCTTTTTAAATTATTGAAAAACAAAACATTTTGAAAATCGCAGACACCTTTGTTGGAAATCGCAACATATAGACATTAATGGCATTTATTATTACATGTTTGTAGGTTCGATACACGATCTAATTGCTTGAATTTGAAGTTTTTATGCCATATATTTATTAAAGAAATCAACTCCGTATTACTTAATCATTTATAAGATAAAATTTACCAAACATTTGATGTTTTTCAGCTTAGAAAATGATAAAGGAATCTTTGTACCTTGCTTTTCCTTATATCATAACTTTCCCAAACCTCTCCTAATGAACATTTTTTTCTGTGCTAGTATGCATGGGCAATGAAGAAAACTTTTATTTATATTTGTAAGCATGATTTCGTGTAAAAGTTATGTTTTACATATATATTTTGTATTTCAAGTTTCGTTCGATAAAAAGACACATATTTCTAGAAAATTCACACAACAATCTGAGATAACTGGTATATAAGATCACTGTTTTCGTTAAGATAACATAACTTTCCTATTCAGAATTTTTTATCTAACATGAAAAAGCAAATGCCTGTTTGTGTTGTGTGTGTGTCGTCTGTAGCGGAAAATATGTGCTTCAGGTAGTGACGAAATTTGGTACTGAGGTTCTTTAAGACCCAGGACGATGCGGCTCGGTGATATTTTTTTTTCAATTTGGGTTAGTTTTTTAGTCATTTTATGTTTTAGAACGATTTTGAACGATTTTCACACACATCGATTCTTCAATGACCGAAAATATTATCACAGAGTTTCCATCTTGACACCCTCGGAAAGATCGAATTATATTTTTTTCAAAGTTCTTTGAACCTAATCCATAGGAGACCTCCTTCATAGTTATTTTTTTATTTCCAGATACATAAAAATTTGATTTTTTTAGGATTTTTTTAAAGGCCAGGCATGTGATCACCCAATCACTCAATTAACCGACTCGTGATTTTTTTTGTCATCGCATGACGTTGCCCCGGCACACCAGAGCTCTGCTGAACATACTATACCCTTAAATGTGATAATAGGAGATCCATAGGAGACCTCCTTCATAGTTATTTTTTTATTTCCAGATACATAAAAATTTGATTTTTTTAGGATTTTTTTAAAGGCCAGGCATGTGATCACCCAATCACTCAATTAACCGACTCGTGATTTTTTTTTGTCATCGCATGACGTTGCCCCGGCACACCAGAGCGCTGCTGAACATACTATACCCTTAAATGTGATAATAGGAGATCCATAGGAGACCTCCTTCATAGTTATTTTTTTATATCCAGATACATAAAAATTTGATTTTTTTAGGATTTTTTTAAAGGCCAGGCATGTGATCACCCAATCACTCAATTAACCGACTCGTGATTTTTTTTGTCATCGCATGACGTTGCCCCGGCACACCAGAGCGCTGCTGAACACACTATACCCTTAAATGTGATAACAACATCCATGCTCGCAGATGGGACTCGAACCCACGGTCCGAGTCCCACCTGCATCCGAGAGAATACGAGGAAACGCTTGTTTCCGACCGCTCAGCCACCGTGCCGACATTTTTTAGGTTATCTGTTACTTAATAATAATAATATTATTAATATAATATTATTATTGATATAATAATATAATAATAATAGTATCTGATACTTATTTCGTAGTTTCCGAAAAATGAAACTTCGAATAATTCTATAGCTTGGCAAAAAGTTATGTGTTTATCTTCGCATTCTAACAAAAAAAATATATTTTTGAATTAATACATTTTTTTGTGATTTTTCAATCAAACGCATAGAAGTTGCAAACACATTTCCGTTAAGGAGCTGCTGTAGAATTTTCTCCTCGCTGGACTTTTCTGAAACATGCCCGTCAAAACATGCCTTGGACCTCAAGGTGCGGTTTAAGCCGTGCCGTCTTTCCTAAAGAAATGATTAATATTCTGTTTATTTTATTTATTTATGTATTTGCTCTTCACGGTTTCGGACAGCACACGTGACGATTTGGATAAAAACGAAAGACAGAAATGATTTGGAAATGGATTAGTTTATCTGTAAATATGTTATTTAAATAGCAGACGCTTATATAGGACCCGGAAAACGCTGAGTAATTCATTTTAATTTATGTTATATTTTTTAGATTAAAATTTTTATACTTTATGAAATCAAAAGGTCTGATTCGTACCATGTATATGAACTTGAGAGCGATCCCCTTAGTAGGGTTCTGAAAGTATGTATTTTGGACTGTCTTTTCTCCAGATGGGAGCTTTTGGTCTATAAATGTATGTTTGCACTGTCTTCTTTATTTTCTTTCATAGGAGGGAAAATTCCTCCTAGTTTACCAAAATACTCCTTATGGAGTGTACTATCTGCTATAAAATCACTAAGTTTTGTAAAATATCAAAGCCGTTATCCATATAAAAAAGAGGGAGGAGAGTGTATAAAACTTAAAAAAAAAAAGAAATAATACCCTAGTTCCCAAAATAACCACTAGGGGCTACACAATTAGTTAGAAATGTGTAGGGGGAGACAGTGAAAAGTTAAAGTCGTTGTCCATAATATATAATGGAGGTATGAGTGAAACTCCTCTGAAACAAACCGACATCACAATTATCGGTAGCCCGAAATATTTCTTTCACTGATAAACCTTCGCTATATCGTGATAACGGAACACTCAAGGAGCACTCAGCTTCCACGACCCGAACGAAGTACTAGCTAAAAACGGCCGATCATCTTAATCTCCGGCCGTGAGCACTTCGCTTCTAAGCCAAAGGTTTCAAGATCGAATTCCGACAGTGTCTAAATTGTCCATTAAGGACGGATAAACCTACTTGAAGAGTAGATTATATCATCCCTCAAAGGTCAACATGTGTTTGAAAAGCAAATAACGTTATCGATCAAAGGTCAACCACTGTGACGTCATCATTCGAAGATCAAGGAAAATGATTCATCGAAAGACGATATATAACGCATACAACCTGTGGATACAGTAAGCCCTTTTTCCTTCAACTCTAAAAAATCCAGAAAAGTATTGAAAAGCCACCATCGGCTGAAACTACTACAGAACAGATCTGGTTGGCAATTGTCAACTATCAACAGGCGTTGAAGCATTTGTTTTATACATATTTCATTTTTTTCCAGCTTTATCATTTCAGGAGGTTGTGGCCCAGTGTGTAGTATTTTTCTTGGGTGGTTACGAGACAACTGCATCCACATTGTCCTTCACAACCTACTTGCTGGCCCTGAATCCAGATATCCAAGATAAACTTATAAAGGAGCTGGACGATGTCCTGAGGCAGAACAATGTAAGTGTGGGAGTTTAAATTACTACAGTCGCTTCAAATCAGTTATGAGTATAATAATCCTTAAGTAGCATCGCGACATTTTGAAGACGTTAAAAAATTAGGCACTAGGCTTACAGTCTGGTCCATGTAAATTCAACTTTTAACTGACGTTTTTGTAACGTTGCATTGCTTTCATTTTATTCTAAGTAACATTTTTCGTCTTTGATAAATTCCAATGTTTACGTCTTACGTCTTAAACTAAAAGTTACCTTCCTCGCAATCTTGCATACTCACAAATACAAGCCAGTTTGGATAGTTTGCACCTTCGTGGGTAATTTTCATTCTCTCATCTTTATTAATTTAATATAATTTAATAATAAACTCAAAATAAGTAAAGCATTTTATCCTTTCTACAAACCTAAAAATAAATACAGAAAAATAAAATGAATGTTGCACGCGTTTGTATGAAAACAATTTTAAAATATCGCTAAAATTTTTTGGCGCCTTTCGATGAATTGCGTTCATTATCAGAGAAATTGCATCACAGTGCATGTAACAGTCAAAACTGGTATCTTACAACATGACACAAATTTCATAATGAAAAGTTGAACATTTAGTTGACATAAAACTGTATTTTATTTCATTTTTCAAATAAAAGCAAATAAAATAGGCACATTAAAAAAGATGTATACATACAAAATAGGAAGAACATTTTGAGAAAAGTGTGTTTTTATTTTAGAAGAAATGTGATAACGAAGTGGATGTCCCACAATGTTTTATGTCAGATAACGGAATTTGGAAAAAAGGTTGATGTCACCAATGTAAGAAGTATAGAAATTGTTGCAAGATAATAGAAGCAACACATGTATCCCACCTACGGGATCCATCGAAATGTAACTAATTTTATCTGAACGTATATATTGTGTTAGAAAGGGAAGTAACGGAAGGATGTTTCGACAGAAAATAAAACCGCGGTAAAGGTTAGCTGTAAACGGGGCAAAATTCTAGCAATGTACGGAACACTAAACCTAAAAGGCAAACAATTAGAAACTTGAAAATGGCGAATTTGGAAGAAATAATTTAAAACGGATTCCAGATATATTCTCGATTTTTTATTTTTGAATAGGAACTTCTTTGAAGGTTCTATTTGAAGGTTCTATTAAAGAATTGCATAGAATTCTGAATTACTAAAACTCCATCGCAGTATGTAAGAAAAGTATTCTTTTACTGACATCACATTATTTTTTATTGTATTGGTGACACGAAATTTCTAATGTATTGCAATTTCTCACTTTTTTAAAACCAACAATGAAGTATCACATCAACCGTGTAAAGCAAATAACGATTGTATAGAAACGTACAAAATGCGCATATCATAAAAAGGTTTAGAATTTATCTTTTAACAACTTTTAGTTAGAATCATAAGTGAATGTTTGTTTCTATAATATATATAGAATTCGGTTAATATTTTATATCTCTTCTCTTTATATAGGGAGAGCTGACATATGAAGCTGTTCAAGGTATGAAATACCTCGACAATGTGATTTCAGAAACACTCAGGCTTTTTCCACCAGCAATCAGGTGAGTTCATAATATTTTATGAGTGATATTTCGTACACTTTAAAAGTGTACGCAAGAGCGTGATTCTCCTTCTTCAATTTCTTCAAATAAACACGAATTTTAAAATGGATTAGCGTTGTCAAAAATATATTCAATGGAATACATAATTGAAGAACTCAGCATAGAACAAAAATGTTTCAGTGCATAAAACCATCTCTTCTCTACCTAAAATCTGACACTCATATCTAGTGAGATTTTAAAAATAAAGAGTTTCAAAGTCATTTTAAACTATTTAAACATAGACCGAACTTTTTACTTTCCTTATATACATAATGTATAAGGAAAGTATTGTGACGGGGTCGAAAATTCGAATTCGAGTTTTCGACGGGAGAGCACGTTTCAAGCATCCCTGATCACGAATCAAACATTTTTGAAGTGATGTCTGTGTGTGTGTATGTGTGTGTGTGTGTGTGAAAGTATGTGTGTGTGTGTGTGTGTGTGTCAGTGAGACTGTGGAGACGATAACTGACGAACGAATAGACCGATTCGAACCAAATTTGGTACAAAAATCACAATCCGTAAACACTGGAAGCCTATTGTTTTTATACGCAATCGAATGTTCAGAACCCCCCTAAATTTTCGAATGAAATTTTGAAAAAATCGTCAAAAAATCAAAACCGCTAATAAAGTTACGCAAATAGACATTTCTTATGTAATTTTTCATTAGAAAACGATTAGCATAAATTTTAGAACGCTAACATGAACCGTTCTCAAGATATTGTGCATTTTTCAAAAAAATTACGAAAAAGTCACATAAAAAAAAAAATTCCTATTGAGAAACATGTTCACTTTTCATATGTAATACCATGCGATAAATTGAGTGACATCATTCTCGTGGATCTAGCTCGTTCCATTCATGAAAAAATATACTTTGAATAATACTTTTGTATTTGAACGCCAATAGTCATTTATCTGCTGTAAGAATAACTTTTTTCTTAGTGCATAACGCTTGGCGAGATTTTGGCGACGAATTTGGCGGAATGTCGCCAACTTGGCGACTTTTTTTAAATGTTGCCAAATTAACGAATATCTCGCCAAATGGATAAAAATGACGCTAAATCAATGAAAATTACGACTAATTGTCGAAAATTCAATATCTTGGAAATAATATTAGTATCTACTATAAGAAAAACCTATTTTTACTTTCCTTATATACATAATGCATAAGGAATGTATTGTGACGGGGTCGAAAATTCGAATTCGAGTTTTTGACCGGAGAAGACGTTTCAAGCATCCCTGATCACAAATCAAATATTTTTGAGGTGATGTCTGTGTGTGTGTGTGTGTGTGAAAGTATGTGGGTGTGCGTGTGTGTGTGTGTCAGTGAGTCTGTGGAGACGATAACTGACGAACGAATGGACCGATTCGAACCAAATTTGGTACAAAAATCACATTCCATAAACACTGGAAGCTTATTGTTTTTATGCGCAATCGAAAGTTCAGAATCCCCTAAATTTTCGAATGAAATCTTGAAAAAATCGATCAAAACCACTAATAAAGTTACGGAAATAGACATTTCTTAGGTAATTTTGATTAGAAAACGATTGACATAAATTTTAAAACGCTAACATGAACCGTTCTCGAGATATTGTACATTTTTTAAAAAAATTATCAAAAAGTCATATAAAATAAAAAACAAATACTTCCTATTGAGAAACCTGTTCACTTTTCATATGTAATACGATGCGATAAATTGGGTGACATCATTCTCGTGGATCTAGCTCGTTCCATTCATGAAAAAAGATACTTTGAGTAATACTTTTGTATTTGAACGCCAATAGTCATTTCTCTGCTGTAAGAATAACTTATTTCTTAGTGCATAACGCTTGGCGAGTTTTTGGCGACGAATTTGGCGGAATGTCGCCAACTTAGCGACTTTTTGAAATGTTGCCAAATTAACGAAAATCTCGCCAAATGGATAAAAATGACGCTAAATCAATGAAAATGATGACTAATTATCGAAAATTCAATATCATGGAAAGAATATTAGTATCTACTGTAAGAAAAACCTATTTTTTTACTGTAAATGTAGTAAATTCATTACATTATATAAGGAAAGTCATGTGTTGCCCACATCAGATTTTTTTAAATAAAAATTAAAATATTAACGACACCCTTTATATGGAGAGATCACGTGACCATTATATGAAGAGATCACGTGACCGACTTCAAAATAAAATATAAAAAATATAAAAAACATATAAAAAAAATTCAGCAAAATAGATTCGGTAGTTTTTACTTTCCTTATATAAATAATGTATAAGGAAAGTATTGTGACGGGGTCGAAAATTCGAATTCGAGTTTTCGACGGGAGAGCACGTTTCAAGCATCCCTGATCACGAATCAAACATTTTTGAAGTGATGTCTGTGTGTGTGTGTGTGTGTGTGTGTGTGTGAAAGTGTGTGTGTGTGTGTGTGTGTGTGTGTGTGTGTGTTTCAGTGAGTCTGTGGAGACGATAACTGACGAACGAAAGGACCGATTCGAACCAAATTTGGTACAAAAATCACAATCCATAAACACTGGAAGCTTATTGTTTTTATACGCAATCGAATGTTCAGAACCCCCCTAAATTTTCGAAAGTTTGAAAAAGTCGTCAAAAAATCAAAACCACTTATAAAGTTACGCAAATAGACATTTCTTATATAATTTTTCATTAGAAAACGATTGACATAAATTTTAGAGCGCTAACATTAACCGTTCTCCAGATATTGCGCATTTTTAAAAAAAATTATCAAAAAGTCTTGCAAAATAAAAAAATAATATTTCCTATTGAGAAACATGTTCACTTTTCATATGTAATACCATGCGATAAATTGGGTGAAATCATTCTCGTGGATTTAGCTCGTTCTAATCATGAAAAAAAAATACTTTGAGTAATACATTTGTATTTGAACGCCAATAGTCATTTATCTGCTGTAAGAATAACTTATCTCTCCGTCCATACCGCTTGGCGAGATTTGGCGGAATGTCGCCAACTTGGCGACTTTTTGAAATGTTGCCAAATTTACAAAATCACGACAAATGGATAAAAATGAAGCTAAATCAATGAAATTGACCTCCAATTGTCGAAAATTCAAAGTCTTGGAAAGAATATTAGTATCTACTATAAGAAAAACCTATTTTTTTACTGTAAAAGTAGTAAATTCATTACATTATATAAGGAAAGTCATGTGTTGCCCACATCAGATTTTTTATATTCTCAAGCGAAAAGTATTCCTCTCTCGAAAATTTTTGAATGACAGCTTTTGACGGATGATCAGGCTTAAAGGCCTGACCATATTTCGAACACATTTGAATGTGTGTTTGTGTGTATCTGTGTAAGGTGTGGATACAGGAGCTCGACAAAAAAATACATGTGCTGCTAGTAAATATTATGTGAAAATACATTATATGAAAATAAACAGTAGATAGAATGTTTAGTATTCAACACAATTACAACTCGACTTATTCGAATTTTAAGATTAAATTGTTATTTTCCTTGGATAAATAATGACAATTCCTAGAACAATGGTGTTATGTGCAGTCTAAAGCGCAAAGTAATAGTATAAACTACGTAGTTGATTTATTGGTGTCAAAATTACAAATAAAAATCTGATGTGGGCAACACATGACTTTCCTTATATAATGTAATGAAATTACTACTTTTACAGTAAAAAATAGGTTTTTCTAATAGTAGATACTAATATTCTCTCCAAGATATTGAATTTTCGGCAATTAGTCGTCATTTTCACTGATTTAGCGTCATATTTATCCATTTGGCGAGATTTTCGTTAATTTGGCAATATTTCAAAAAAGTCGCCAAGTTGGCGACATTCAGCCAAATTCGTCGCCCAAATCTCGCCAAGCGTTATGCACTAAGAAATAAGTTATTCTTGCAGCAGATAAATGACTATTGGCGTTCAAATACAAAAGTATTATTCAAAGTATCGTTTTTCATGAATGGAACGAGCTAGATCCACGAAAATGATGTCACTCAATTTATCGCATGGTATTACATACGAAAAGTGAACATGTTTCTCAATAGGAATTTTTATTTTTATTTTATATGACTTTTTGATAATTTTTTTGAAAAATATACTATATCTAGAGAACGGTTCATGTTAGCGTTCTAAAATGTATGCCAATCGTTTTCTAATGAAAAATTACATAACAAATGTCTATTTGCGTAACTTTATTAGTGGTTTTGATTTTTTGACGATTTTTTCAAAATTTCATTCGAAAATTTAGGGGGGTTCTGAACATTCGATTGCGTATAAAAACAATAGGCTTCTAGTGTTTACGGATTGTGATTTTTGTACCAAATTTGGTTCGAATCGGTCCATTCGTTCGCCAGTTATCGTCTCCACAGACTCACTGATACACACACACACACACACAGACATCACTTCAAAAATGTTTGATTCGTGATCAGGGATGCTTGAAACGTGCTTTCCCGTCGAAAACTCGAATTCGAATTTTCGACCCCGTCACAATACTTTCCTTATACATTTTGTATATAAGGAAAGTAATAACACAGTTCAACCAAATGCGCTTGATGGACAATATGTACAATTTGTGTTCAAGGCTACAAAAATAACTATGTACAAAAATAACTATACACAGAATAACTATGTAAACACTGGCGACAACACATGCTTCCCGCATACGTTTCTTCGCTCGTTACTAATTCCCCCCGTAGTGAAGGAGCGCCTACGCACCACGTCCACAAGACCCCCCCAGGATATCCCATGGCGAAGGGGAGGAGATTTGCAGCTTGACTTTTTTAGAGGCTCCCCGAAGGGCGGAAGTCTGACTTGGCCTCGACATGACAACATCCATGCCCGCTGGCGGGATTCGAACCCGCAACCCGGCAATCCAGCGATCAGTCGGAAACGCATGCCCCTGACCGCTCGACCACCGGATCAGCCCCGCATACGTTGTTGTATAAGGATACACACATCGAAGGTAGGAAATATATACACATTTATATGTTCTATTGATTTTTCTAAGTTGTTGCCACCTCAAAAGAAGAAACATTCAGGAAATTTTTAGAAAACATTTAAAAGATTAGTTTGTGAAAGGGAGTCCATAAAAAATTTTCCCCATTCTGATACCAATTATGTTACTAGTGAACCTAAAGATATATATAGAATATGAAAGTTTGATAAAATCGAATGGAACCTCGTACTCTAGATGTTTCAGATATGCTGTCTTCTTTTTTCAGGATGGAAAGGGCTGCTGATGAAGATTACATATTAGCTGACAGAGGAATTGTTATTCCCAAGGGCATGATTGTCACCATTCCTGTTTACGCTATGCATAGAGATCCCAAACACTTCCCAGATCCTGAGAAATTCGATCCTGATAGGTCCTGAACATTTATTTTTTTATTATTTTAATTAGTTACAGTTTTTTAAGGTCTATAAGGATGGTTCTTGAGCCATCCTCATGGACCGATACATTACCAAAAGTATACTTCTGGAAAATGCTAATAAAATTTGAATCAATGTTATATACAAACCGGAAAAATTCTGATTAGAAGTCTGAAAAATTGAAAGGATCAAGACCAATTAGTTAGTTCACAGGCTGCATCGAGGTATATTTCATACAGAAATACTCTGGCTGGTACTGTTTATGCTGATATTGGTTGAAATACACCACATAAGGCAATCTTGTTGTACATGGAACAAGGTTGGCCTATGTGGTGTGTTTCAACCAATTTCAAGAAACTGATTGTTTATATATGAATAAATTGGGAAACTGGTTGTTAATTGGTTTGAATATATAGCTTGATAATAATAAAGTTAAGCATTAGATATTTTTTTGTGATTATCTAGATCATAAATTTACTTCAAATGCTATAAAAAATGTTTGACATCTGCAAATAGGACCCATCATTAAATTCTCAATCATTCATGGTCGAAAAACTTTAGTAACTTACGTAAAAAAAATTTTTGAAAGATTGAGTATATACTCATTTACATTTCTCATTCGTCTGCCATTTTTATAACTGTTTAGTTAAATAACATTTAAAAAATCCCTGAAGAAAGAAGGCATATGTCAGTTAGGTGGACGACGATAGTTTCGAAGGCATTATATGTCCCCTTTCTTCAGGCCAAATGAACAGTATGCATCCTTAACAACCGCTAAGAGCGAACTTCCTGAAATTTTATTTAGGCATTTACATTTTATTTAGCTTCACACGGAGTATATATGTTTATATATCGCGTTTTAAATCCTTGAGGCTCTAATCGCATAGGCTCCACTAATCATAGCGACATAAAATTTCGCATGCTGTGTTCTTTTATGATACATGTTAGTTCTTTTGATTTTAAGCATTGCCGGGGATAGCCCGTCTTTGACAGTCCATAGGAATGTACACGTTTTTAGGGAATAACTCAAGAACCGGAGCAGCTAAGAAACTCAAATTTTGTATAACATTGTCTTACGTGGTACATTTTCATTCTTTACATTTTACTGCCTTAGAATGTACTCGGTTTTCAAATACTTGCAAGCATTTCTTGGGGGGGGATCACAATTTGTTTACAACAATGGTGATAAAAATCACTATATATATATATATGCATTTGCGCTGAATTGGTGTCAAATTTTAATTTTATTTTTATTTTTATCTCATTATCCCTATCTTATCACTTTAAAATGTCTTGTAATTGTATTCCTAGGTAATAACTCTATTCTAGCCATTGTTTTTGTGATCGATCGGCATTATGGCTTTGAATTTGCTTCTGTGGTGATGTTAATATTACTTGAATTGTATTTTTTTATTTTTACATAATTCATGTTATTACATTTCAAATATTTACCCATATACTTGTCTGCTGCATTATGCGCGTATTGTATATTGGTTTCTTATTTTCTGTCTAGTTGTTTACGAGTTTCTGTGGTAATGTTCATTTTTAATTAGTTAGAACTGAATTACACTAAAGTTAGCTGCATTTGCGCTGAATTGGTGTCAAATTTTAATTTTATTTTTATTTTTATCTCATTATCCCTATCTTATCACTTTAAAATGTCTTGTAATTGTATTCCTAGGTAATAACTCTATTCTAGCCATTGTTTTTGTGATCGATCGGCATTATGGCTTTGAATTTGCTTCTGTGGTGATGTTAATATTACTTGAATTGTATTTTTTTATTTTTACATAATTCATGTTATTACATTTCAAATATTTACCCATATACTTGTCTGCTGCATTATGCGCGTATTGTATATTGGTTTCTTATTTTCTGTCTAGTTGTTTACGAGTTTCTGTGGTAATATTCATTTTTAATTAGTTAGAACTGAATTACACTAAAGTTAGCTGCATTTGCGCTGAATTGGTGTCAAATTTTAATTTTATTTTTATTTTTATCTCATTATCCCTATCTTATCACTTTAAAATGTCTTGTAATTGTATTCCTAGGTAATAACTCTATTCTAGCCATTGTTTTTGTGATCGATCGGCATTATGGCTTTGAATTTGCTTCTGTGGTGATGTTAATATTACTTGAATTGTATTTTTTTATTTTTACATAATTCATGTTATTACATTTCAAATATTTACCCATATACTTGTCTGCTGCATTATGCGCGTATTGTATATTGGTTTCTTATTTTCTGTCTAGTTGTTTACGAGTTTCTGTGGTAATATTCATTTTTAATTAGTTAGAACTGAATTACACTAAAGTTAGCTGCATTTGCGCTGAATTGGTGTCAAATTTTAATTTTATTTTTATTTTTATCTCATTATCCCTATCTTATCACTTTAAAATGTCTTGTAATTGTATTCCTAGGTAATAACTCTATTCTAGCCATTGTTTTTGTGATCGATCGGCATTATGGCTTTGAATTTGCTTCTGTGGTGATGTTAATATTACTTGAATTGTATTTTTTTATTTTTACATGATTCATGTTATTACATTTCAAATATTTACCCATATACTTGTCTGCTGCATTATGCGCGTATTGTATATTGGTTTCTTATTTTCTGTCTAGTTGTTTACGAGTTTCTGTGGTAATATTCATTTTTAATTAGTTAGAACTGAATTACACTAAAGTTAGCTGCATTTGCGCTGAATTGGTGTCAAATTTTAATTTTATTTTTATTTTTATCTCATTATCCCTATCTTATCACTTTAAAATGTCTTGTAATTGTATTCCTAGGTAATAACTCTATTCTAGCCATTGTTTTTGTGATCGATCGGCATTATGGCTTTGAATTTGCTTCTGTGGTGATGTTAATATTACTTGAATTGTATTTTTTTATTTTTACATAATTCATGTTATTACATTTCAAATATTTACCCATATACTTGTCTGCTGCATTATGCGCGTATTGTATATTGGTTTCTTATTTTCTGTCTAGTTGTTTACGAGTTTCTGTGGTAATATTCATTTTTAATTAGTTAGAACTGAATTACACTAAAGTTAGCTGCATTTGCGCTGAATTGGTGTCAAATTTTAATTTTATTTTTATTTTTATCTCATTATCTCTATCTTATCACTTTAAAATGTCTTGTAATTGTATTCCTAGGTAATAACTCTATTCTAGCCATTGTTTTTGTGATCGATCGGCATTATGGCTTTGAATTTGCTTCTGTGGTGATGTTAATATTACTTGAATTGTATTTTTTTATTTTTACATAATTCATGTTATTACATTTCAAATATTTACCCATATACTTGTCTGCTGCATTATGCGCGTATTGTATATTGGTTTCTTATTTTCTGTCTAGTTGTTTACGAGTTTCTGTGGTAATATTCATTTTTAATTAGTTAGAACTGAATTACACTAAAGTTAGCTGCATTTGCACTGAATTGGTGTCAAATTTTAATTTTATTTTTATTTTTATCTCATTATCCCTATCTTATCACTTTAAAATGTCTTGTAATTGTATTCCTAGGTAATAACTCTATTCTAGCCATTGTTTTTGTGATCGATCGGCATTATGGCTTTGAATTTGCTTCTGTGGTGATGTTAATATTACTTGAATTGTATTTTTTTATTTTTACATAATTCATGTTATTACATTTCAAATATTTACCCATATACTTGTCTGCTGCATTATGCGCGTATTGTATATTGGTTTCTTATTTTCTGTCTAGTTGTTTACGAGTTTCTGTGGTAATATTCATTTTTAATTAGTTAGAACTGAATTACACTAAAGTTAGCTGCATTTGCGCTGAATTGGTGTCAAATTTTAATTTTATTTTTATTTTTATCTCATTATCCCTATCTTATCACTTTAAAATGTCTTGTAATTGTATTCCTAGGTAATAACTCTATTCTAGCCATTGTTTTTGTGATCGATCGGCATTATGGCTTTGAATTTGCTTCTGTGGTGATGTTAATATTACTTGAATTGTATTTTTTTATTTTTACATAATTCATGTTATTACATTTCAAATATTTACCCATATACTTGTCTGCTGCATTATGCGCGTATTGTATATTGGTTTCTTATTTTCTGTCTAGTTGTTTACGAGTTTCTGTGGTAATATTCATTTTTAATTAGTTAGAACTGAATTACACTAAAGTTAGCTGCATTTGCACTGAATTGGTGTCAAATTTTAATTTTATTTTTATTTTTATCTCATTATCCCTATCTTATCACTTTAAAATGTCTTGTAATTGTATTCCTAGGTAATAACTCTATTCTAGCCATTGTTTTTGTGATCGATCGGCATTATGGCTTTGAATTTGCTTCTGTGGTGATGTTAATATTACTTGAATTGTATTTTTTTATTTTTACATAATTCATGTTATTACATTTCAAATATTTACCCATATACTTGTCTGCTGCATTATGCGCGTATTGTATATTGGTTTCTTATTTTCTGTCTAGTTGTTTACGAGTTTCTGTGGTAATATTCATTTTTAATTAGTTAGAACTGAATTACACTAAAGTTAGCTGCATTTGCGCTGAATTGGTGTCAAATTTTAATTTTATTTTTATTTTTATCTCATTATCCCTATCTTATCACTTTAAAATGTCTTGTAATTGTATTCCTAGGTAATAACTCTATTCTAGCCATTGTTTTTGTGATCGATCGGCATTATGGCTTTGAATTTGCTTCTGTGGTGATGTTAATATTACTTGAATTGTATTTTTTTATTTTTACATAATTCATGTTATTACATTTCAAATATTTACCCATATACTTGTCTGCTGCATTATGCGCGTATTGTATATTGGTTTCTTATTTTCTGTCTAGTTGTTTACGAGTTTCTGTGGTAATATTCATTTTTAATTAGTTAGAACTGAATTACACTAAAGTTAGCTGCATTTGCGCTGAATTGGTGTCAAATTTAAATTTTATTTTTATTTTTATCTCATTATCCCTATCTTATCACTTTAAAATGTCTTGTAATTGTATTCCTAGGTAATAACTCTATTCTAGCCATTGTTTTTGTGATCGATCGGCATTATGGCTTTGAATTTGCTTCTGTGGTGATGTTAATATTACTTGAATTGTATTTTTTTATTTTTACATAATTCATGTTATTACATTTCAAATATATATATATATATATATATATATATATATATATATATATATATATATATACCGGGTGATTCAAAGGTTCGGAGCAAAAGTAAAACGGTATAAAAAATATCAATGGGTCGAAGTGACATGGGGTTTGCAGATTAATATTCACCGTGGTGGTGGGGGGGGGGGGGTTGTGTGGCATGCAAAAAAAATTAGTTCAAACTATCGACACTCTGCGGACTGCGGCAGATAAAGCCATGAAGATGACTCATGCACGGAGGTGATTGCACACATGACTGGCCTGCGAGATCCCCAGATCTCACACCCTGTGATTTCTCGTTGTGAGGATACCTAAAATCACGGGTCTATAGAGGAAAGCGCCAGTTCTTACTAGAAGTTAAAGGCGCCTTACGGCAGGAGGTAGCAGCCATTCCCGTTAATACGCTGTTTCATGCTGTATCAGCCGTAATACCGCGACTGCACTCAGTACTGGAATGTGGTGGTGGACACATCTTGAGCACTTGCAGCTGTAAATCATGCTGAAATAAAATATCTCATTTCACAATTATTACCTCGCATTGTTCTCTTCGCAGCAGCGCACGCCTAGTGTCGAGATTTTGAACTTCTTTTTTTCATGCCATACAAAACCCCCCACCACGGTGAATATTAAACTGCAAACCGCCTCTCTGACCCATAGATATTTTTTACAGCGTTTTGCTTTTCTCCGAACTTTTGAATCACCCGGTATATATATATATATATATATATATATATATATATATATATATATATATATATATATATATATATATATATATATATATAGTGATTCTCCTTCATAACAACTGCTAGTCTTCAATTGAACGACCGTTCTTCAAATGATCGTCCTCATTTATCTTGACGAAAGAAGAAGGTTCTGGATTTTCATCTGAAACCAAGTTACGTATTTGACTTATGCTGCTATAAAAATGCAGTTTTCATTCATAAAGATGTCAAAAGTGAGCAAACACTGATATGTATGTTATATGTGCTATGTATAAATGCAAGATATTATGTTTGTCATATACATGAATATCATTTTCATAATAAATATATAAACTATGAATGTTCAATTAAAATTAGTGAAAAAAATCAACTAAGCTGAATCACAGTTACTTACGACCGTTTAGTCCATAAATCTAGTGTTCCTTACCATCCTAACATTTTCCGTCCTTTTATTAATTTATGTCATGAATTTGGTTTCAAACCCGCTCACTCTAATATTACAACTTTATTTAATCTCATTCGATCCGAGAAATTTGGGAATTTTGATGACTTTAAAAGCTTTGCTGGGTTGTATGTCGTTCCCTTGTTATTCCCTGCTGGTGATTATACATTTTACATTGGTAGTACAAAACGTACTGTTGGCATCCGTTTAGCGGAACATGCTCGCGATGTCAAATCTAGTAAACTTTCTATGGCTTTAATAGCTTTGTTCAATATATGGTTAATGATAAATTTCTTCCCGTTTTTGGAAAAACTTTCTTTTTGGTTCTTTGTAACAATCCACGTAATATTCTTCTTTATGAATCCCTGCTTATTTATATTTACCGTGAATCCATTTGTAATTTTGATCCTGTTCAAATTTTAAGTTATGCTTGGCGACTCATTCTTGACTCTATGCTATTTAAACCTCTTAAAAGTTATTCGTGACGTCGTTCTCGGGAATATCATGCTTGACGTTTTTCTAAAATTTGTATTAGTTCTTTTCTTGTAATATTTTTAAATTCGTAAGCGTTAAAACTTATTTTGTAATTTCCGTGTATATTTTTTGTAAGTTCATTTATCCTTTTATATTTTATGCAAATTTGCTTTAAGCTGGTCTGTATATATATAAACATTCCATGTTTTTACTATTCATATAGCCTCTGATGAAGGGCGTATATACGTCCGAAAGCGCTCTGGAAGTTTTTAATATATGTTTTGTACGTGTTTTAGGATGTGTTAAATAAAAGACATTTCGTTTTTTTTAAACGCTTTGTCCTTGCTTTTATCTACAGTTACTTACAACTGAAAAATTCTTTATTTTATTACTTCTGACGATAAATAAAAGGGAAGTATAATTTTCAACGTGTTTTGCAGTTGTTACTGTCAGTCTGCCTTAATCAAGACTACCAACGCAAATACATATCGTATACTCTAACCGAATGAGTTGAATAGCGAGATAGGGTGATGGTTGCAACCAAAAACGTATAAACGAAATACGTAACTAAAATCCAAAGCGTACTTTTGCGCATCTTTCTGCCTGCTCCCGCAATCGCGTTTGGATTCATCCACTTGAGCTAGTCGCGTCTGAAGTGGACAAATAGTACAGTTCTTTTGGAGCTAACGAGATTTTAATATGTTGTTCCATTCATGAAAATCAGAAAAATAATGGCAGAAATTTACAAATAGTACAGTTCTTTTGGAGCTAACAAGATTTTAATATGTTGTTCCATTCATGAAAATCAGAAAAATAATGGCAGAAATTTACAAATAGTACAGTTCTTTTGGAGCTAACAATATTTTAATATGTTGTTCCATTCATGAAAATCAGAAAAATAATGACAGAAATTTACAAATAGTACAGTTCTTTTGGAGCTAACAAGATTTTAATATGTTGTTTCATTCATGAAAATGAGAAAAATAATGGCAGAAATTTACAAATGGCACAGTTCTTTTGGAGCTAACAAGATTTTAATATGTTGTTCCATTCATGAAAATCAGAGAAATAATGGCAGAAATTTGTCAAATCCTTCTATTCTAATCAGTTTATTGCATTAGTACAGGTTCACCCCTAAAGAGCGAGCCAAAAGACACCAGTACGCCTACGTGCCGTTCGGTGCCGGACCCAGGAACTGCATGGGCATGAGATTTGCCTTGTTGGAAGTTAAAGTGTGCTTAGCCAACGTGCTCAGTAATTTCAGGATCAAGAAATGCTCCAAAACGAAGGTAATTATGTTTTCTTAGTAAATAATCATGCTGACGATTAAAAAAATTCTGATGTGGGCAACACATGACTTTCCTTATATAATGCTATGGATTTACTACGTTTACAGTAAAATAGGTTATTCTTATCGTACATACTTATATTCTTTCCAAGATATTGAATTTTCATCAATTAGTCATCATTTTCATTGATTCACCGTCATTTATATCTATCTGGCAAGATTTTCGTTAATTTGGCATCATTAAAAAGATGCCAAGTTGGCGACATTCCACTAAATTCATCGCCAAAATCTCGCCTAGCGTTATGGACGGAGAAATAAGTTATTCCTATAGCAGATAAATGACTATTGGCTTTTAAATGCAAAAGTATTACTTAAAATATCTTTTCTCATGTTAGATAGTCAAAATATATTTTCTCATGTTACAGAATCAGTTTACAGGCTAAACCTGGACTCGTCACTAAACATGACATTGTCCCACTCTTGTCTACTCCAATGCCGATGTTCAAAACTCCACTGTAAACGAGCGTATTTCTGTACAGATGTCAGGGGGATGCAAAGTGCTGATCGACTAGAATAGAGACCAACGTGTTTGAGTCTCTGTAAATAG
Organism: Amaurobius ferox; assembly: GCA_951213105.1. Lineage (NCBI taxonomy): Eukaryota > Metazoa > Arthropoda > Arachnida > Araneae > Amaurobiidae > Amaurobius > Amaurobius ferox. Next base: position 115,513,512 of record OX578135.1, on the reverse strand, counting down.
TTTGTCTCGAAACAATGACTCCTGTGGCGGCTGTCAGGGTTGAACCCAGTTGTTTGGCAGAACGGTTCCTCTGACGTCGCGCAGTTATCACCAAATATCAGCCCTTGGCCGACCTGGTACTGGTCGTCGGGTAACATCGCCAGTGGTTTGGAACATCTTCCTCAGTCTGGAGAACACACACTGGGGCAGAATGATTCAGAAATCGAGGCGCCTCGGTTTGGGATCGAGCGGATTCCAGAATTCCGATAATTCGTCCCTTCAAATACATGTCTAGTTGTCATCTTTGTGACATCTTTCGTCCTTTTTGATTGTTAACAAAACTCCGCACCACAGCAATTGCGAAATTCTGCCTCAAATGACCATGCCGCTCGAGGCCGTTTTATGCTCATTCCGACGTGCGCCGGTGCTTTGCGCATGTCGACGTCGATTGAACTGTTTTGCATATGCACAATGATTTACCTTTGTCCCGCGATTTTTCACAACTGATTGTGAACCATTGTATCCATATTTACTCCGAATTTTTCACATTTTACGAATTATACTTAACTTTTAGACATGAGTATATATATATATATATATATACAGTTAAACCTGTCTAAGTTGGACACTCACGGTTCCCCCTAAAAGCGTCCAACTTAGACAGGTGTCCAACATAGGCAGTATGATGAAATTTCATTTTTCCCCTTCAATAAAGCACATCAAAAGACTTCATTTTTAACATGTAGAAAATACTAATAAGCCAATGGTTTTAATTAAATATTGCAATTACTGTTACAAGCAATATTTACTTTTACAAGCATGCCGCTCGAGGCCGTTTTATACTCATTCCGACGTGCGCCGGTGCTTTGCGCATGTCGACGTCGATTGAACTGTTTTGCATATGCACAATGATTTACCTTTGTCCCCGCGATTTTTCACAACTGATTGTGAACCATTGTATCCATATTTACTCCGAATTTTTCACATTTTACGAATTATACTTAACTTTTAGACATGAGTATATATATATATATATATATATATATATATATATATATATATATATATATATATATATATATATACAGTTAAACCTGTCTAAGTTGGACACTCACGGTTCCCCCTAAAAGCGTCCAACTTAGACAGGTGTCCAACATAGACAGTATGATGAAATTTCATTTTTCCCCTTCAATAAAGCACATCAAAAGACTTCATTTTTAACATGTAGAAAATACTAATAAGCCAATGGTTTTAATTAAATATTGCAATTACTGTTACAAAATACTCATGTATGTGCGTACATACTTAAAATGTGAAGCAAGAAATCTTATACATATAATTTTATACGTAATATGTAACGGCTACTCACATACTGTCAGATTGATGCAGTAATCCATTTCTATTGTTCAGAAAAATACTCTGTCAGAAGAGTTTGTTTTTTTCTGATTCCAGATGCACATTGTCTTTCTATTTTACTGTGCAGATTAAACACGGCCTCAATGAGTTCTGGCGTATTTTGCATAAAAGCATACAGTTCTAATTTCTTGACACACTGCATTGTACTTTCGTGTGTAGGAAGTTCTTCTACGTCTGTTTTTTCCTCTTCCTCCGAAGAAAAGCTGTCGTAATCATTCTTGCTCAATGTAGCAACACATGGAGATTCAGTATCATGGGTTTCAAGAATGTCATCAAATGCAACATTTTGACAAGCATCGGATAACTCTTTTCTGGACGTTTGAGAAAGACACTTTAGTTCTTCATCCAGTGACTCCAATTCGAAACAGTCTGTCACTTGACCCTCGGAAGACCTGAGATCACATATAAATCCTGCATGCTTGAAACACTTAACAATAGTGTTTTCTGATACATTTTCCCACGATTCATAAATCCATCGGACTGCGTCTAAGACTGTCACCTGTTTGACAAATTTTGCCGCATTCTCACAATTTTCTGCAGCCTGGATAAGTTTCCGCATTAGTTGTTTCCTATACAATAACTTTACTGCTTGAATAATCCCTTTGTCTAATGGCTGCACATCACTCGTTAAATTAGGAGGCAAAAATTGTATTGTAATGTTTGACAACTTCAAGTCGACATGACATGTTGCATTGTCAATGAATAACAAAATTTTTCTGTTTGCATGCTTCATTTTTTTATTGATATCAGTCAACCAACCTGAAAATATTGCGGTAGTCATCCAGGCTTTCTTGTTATACTGCCATATTACAGGAAGGTTGTTTATTTTCACATTGCTGCTCTTAAATGCTCTAGGGTAGGCTGACTTTCCTTTTACCAAAGGCTTCAACTTTTCTCCTCGAGCGCTGCAGCACAACAAGACTGTGATCCTCTCTTTAGACTTTTGCCCACCTCTGCATGTTTCACCTTTTTTCACCAATGAACGTGTGGGCAACAACCGATAAAAAAGTCCAGTTTCATCAGCATTAAAAATGTTTTCGTCGCCATACTCCACTGTTAGATTTGAAAGTTTACTTTTCCAGTCTTCTGCAACGTGGATGTTAGCACCAGCTGATTCACCGCAAAGAACTTTAAAACTGATATTGTTTCGTTTCCGAAAGGACTCTAACCATCCGTTACTTGCAAAAAATGACTCCATTTTCAACTCTGAAGCGATTTCTTTAGCCTTTTCCTGAACAAGTGGGCCACTTATAGGGATGTTCTTGCCACGACAACATAGAAAAAATTGACGCACTTTTTTATTTAGGTCATCATGTGGGGTTCTACAGATTCTTTTTCTTGTTCCAGAGCAGTTCAGTTCCCATGCATGTATGATATCAGATCTCTTATTGTTTATATTGGAAACAGTAGATTTTGATATGCCGAACTCCTCTGCAGCTGTCACCTTTGTCTAAGCGATCAAGAATTATTTTTTTCTTTTCAATAGTTAGCTCAACTAATTTACGTTTGCTCATTATTAAAAACTAATGTGCACGTCACTAAAATCACAGTCACCTTTCCAGAATGCACTAAGAAACAAATGTGAATTTTGAGGGTAGAGAAACCTTTTTATTCAGAGGATGCAGAAATCTAATTGGACAAAGCAAAGATGGGATAGGGAAGCTACAGATGTCCATTTTTCAAGTGTGTTGCTGTGTGTGTGTAACAAACTGATAACAAAAAGGTTGTGGGCTGTGGAATGGTGGGAAGGGACAGCCCTTTAGCAACAATAAGAAAGAAATGTGAGCAGATAAGAGCTTCCTGAAAGTGATAACAACAAAGGAATACTTCTGGGGATCAACAACAAAAGATAATCCCTAGGGATAGAGTCTGGGGATCAACAACAAAAGATAATCCCTAGGGATAGATAAGGAAGGTCAAAAGTGGTAGGTTACTTCCTTTATGCAAATGCCAATTTTAAGGAACTTGTCCAACTTAGCAATGTAAAGAGTGTCCAACTTCCAAGATAGACAGGTGTCCAACATATAGAGGTGTCCAACTTTACAGGTTTTACTGTATATATATTATATATATATATGTATGTCATATAACGAAAATATACAAGTGTACTAAGTGTACCAAAAAAGTAACTAGACATAAAAGCGCGATGCAGCTTGTAAATGTCGAGAAATACAGCTAAGCTAAAGCTACGAGACAATTATCAGAAAGATGAGGGAAAAAGGACCAACTGGGCATACATAAAAGGCCTAGGGGGATGGTGACCCCCAGTTCCCTGTTAAAAGACGACTTTTACACCAATGGTAACACTCCCGGAGCCATATATTACCTGAGGTCCAATTTCAGAAAATCCTAATAATACGACAAAAGAAATAAATTATCTGGATATAAGTATTCATTTTTCAAATGGAAGTACTACGTATACGAAGATATACGATAAAAGACGTCAATTCAAGATCAATATACATTATATAATAAATTGGAATTCTAATTTGAGTCACATGATTTTTCGTAATATTGTACTGAATCATTTCATACGTAATGCACGTATGCATACCTATACTGCGGATCGTATCAAAAGTGATACTGTTTTTATCAAGGAGGCTATAGTACAGCTCTATCCTCTTGAATTCTTACGTCATTGTTACAATACTCTGTTGTTGTTGTTGTTGAGACCCTGACCGTCCGACCTACCAGAAAGGTGTAAGGTAACAGTTTGGACGGCCGGGAAGTGCCACCCAATTTAGACCGGAACCCAGTGGGGGAGGCATCCACAGGGACCGTACCCTCCTTCCCCTACCACCAACCTCTCGGAAGGACTTACGGACCCACATGTTTAACGTGATCGTACTCCGCGTGAACACGGCGGCAGTTTTGGCAGCGGGTGGAATCGAACCCGGGCCTACCGAGTGCAACTCCAGCGCGCTAACCAATGGGCTACCGCGCCCCGTTACAATACTCTGTATAATAACTTTGACAATGCTTTTAAAAGGGATTTTGGCAACATCTTCGATTCAAGTTATAATTGGCAACGTTACAGATAACTGAATTTTCATTTCATACGAATCATTTATTGAGCGGTGTTGTAGGAGGTGTGACGAAAGAGGAATCGGTGAGTTTTTTCAAAAAGGTCATCTTTTCGATTTCGAAAATTTTATATTTTTAATATTATATCTCTATCAGTTCCATGTTCTTGTTGTGAGTTCGTCTTCTGTTTTGACGTTGTTCTGAAATTGGACCTCAGGTAATATATGTCTCCTGGAGCGTTACCATTGGTGTAAAAGTCGTCCTTTAACCGGGAACTAGGGGTCACCATCCCCCTAGGCCTTTTATGTATTCCCAGTTGGTCCGTTTTCCTCACCTTTCTGAAAATTGTCTCGTAGCTTTTGCTTAGCTATATATATATATATATATATATATATATATATATATATATATATATATATATATATATATATATATATATATAAGCAAAACGAAATAAGCCAAAACCGAACGCTACTTAACCTACTCCCCTTTACATATATTTACGTTGTTTTTTTTATATATATATATATATATATATATATATGTATAATGTGTATATATATATCTGTATATATATACAGATATATATATATATATATATATATATATATATATATATATATATATATATATATATATATATATATATATATATATATATATATATATATATATATATATATATATACTTTCTATTTCAGGTACCACTAGACTTTCATAAAGGTCAAGTCCTTCTGCGGGCCAAAGATATTTCAGTTCTATTTGAAATCAGGACAGACACCGTGAAAGCCCTTTAGAAACAATACAAGCTACAACTACAAGCTACAGCTACAAACTACAGCTACAAGCTACAGCTACTAGATAAACTAGATTTCAGTATCTGTAAATATTTCATGTAATGTTAATCGCAGTCATCATCGCTAAATATTTGTGCATGAATTTTTACAACAATTAATATGATCCCTTGCTTAATGTATTTTGAAGTCAGGACATACACCGTAAAAGACTTTTTGGAGTAGTGCTGCATCTGCGAGATCAATTAGATTTCATCATCAGTAAAGAATTCATGTAATGTAAAACTTCTCGCACAGTCATCATCGTCAAATATTTGTGGATGAATTTTTACAATCGATGTGATCCTTGAGAAATGTGTTTTGATGTCCTGGGCAGCTTTTTGTCTGTATCTGGAACTCATAAAACTGTATTTCATATTTTTTAATTAAAATTTATAATTTTTAATCTTAATTAGTTCGTTTACGATATGTTCAAAAGGATATGCACACAATGTAGAGTTCTTCACTGGATGACATTGAATTTTTTCTGGATTATGTGAATATAGTCCTACGTTATTTAACATCCAAATTATTAGCTGTTAGTGAACAGTTTTCTGAATTACCAGTGCCCAATAACTGAGTTTATTTTACTATTTCCGCGAGACTGGAAACATATACTATATTTCAGCAAAGCTAATTTGATAGTACTGAGGTATTGGAAAAATTGTGTAGGTCCATCTATCAAACAATTTCAATAATGATAAACTAATGTTACTTTCCTTATACAAACATAATGTATAAGGAAAGTATTGTGACGGGGTCGAAAATTCGAAATCGACTTTTCGACGGGAGAGCACGTTTCAAGCATCCCTGATCACGAATCAAACATTTTGAAGTGATGTCTGTGTGTGTGTGTGTGAAAGTATGTGTATGTGTTGTCAGTGAGTCTGTGGAATCGATAGCTGACGAATGAATGGACCGATTCAATCGAAATTTGGTACAAAAATCACAATCCGTAAACACTGGAAGCCCATTGTTTTATTAGCAATCGAATGTTCAGAACCTCCCTAAATTTTCGAGTGAAATTTTGAAAAAATCGCCAAAAAATCAAAATAGCTAATAAAGTTACACAAATAGACATTTCTTATGTAATTTTTTATTAGAAAACGATTGACATAAATTTTAGAAAGCTAACATGAACCGTTCTTGAGATATTGTACATTTTTTAAAAAAATTATCGAAAAGTCATATAAAATAAAAAAAAAATATTTCCTATTGAGAAACATGTTCGCTTTTCATATGTAATACCATGCGATAAATTGGGTGACATCATTCTCGTGGATCTAGCTCGTTCCATTCATGAAAAAATATACTTTAATTTGCTTAATATTTACTATTGCTAATAATTACTTTTGTATTTGAACGCCAATAGTCATTTATCAGCTGTAAGAATAACTTTTTTCTTAGTGCATAACACTTGGCGAGATTTTGGCGACGAATTTGTCGGAATGTCGCCAACTTGGCGACTTTTTTGAAATGTTGCCAAATTAATGAAAATCTAGCCAAATGGATAAAAATGATGCTAAATCAATGAAAATGACGACTAATTGTCGAAAATTCAATATCTTGGAAAGAATATTAGTATCTACTATAAGAAAAACCTAATTTTTTACTGTAAAAGTAGTAAATTCATTACATTATATAAGGAAAGTCATGTGTTGCCCACATCAGATTTTTTTTTACTGTTAAAGTAGTAAATTCATTGCATTATATAAGGAAAGTCATGTGTTGCCCACATCAGATTTTTTATATGTATATGCATAAGATTGTTGGTTTTAATTCGAATTAATTGATTTTCAAATTAAATATTCAAAACTCTTAAAATATATATGTAAAATTATACTCATAAATTTTTATATTTCAACAATAAGGGTATTAAAATTGATATTAAAAATATTATGTTACTACATTAATCATTGACATTATATGAGAAATAAACTCATGAAAATAAAACTGAGTAAATAGACAGTCAACTTTCACAGAGCAGTAAAATTAACTTTGTTAGTATATACCTCTTTTAAAGTTAATTACACTGTAGATCAGTGATATGTGATTATGTAACAGGAAGGATTAAACATATATTTGTTTCATTTACTTTTACGTATTAATTGATTTAATCAAAGTAATCTCGCTTATGGAGAAGAGCTATTTTTTTACCTTTTCGAGTGAATGAATCTGGATCGAAGTCGAACCCATTTACAGTTATCAGCACTCATGTGCGTGTTAAAATATTTCTAATCTAATATTGGTTATAGAACAGAACAATTAGTTTATTTCGATAATACTCTACTCCAATATATATCACTTTCCTCATATACAATAATGTATAAGGAAAGTATTGTGACGGGGTCGTAAATTGGAATTCGAGTTTTCGATGGGAAAGCACGTTTCAAGCATCCCTGATCACGAATCGAACATTTTTGAGATGATGTGTGTGTGTGTGTGTGTGTGTCAGTGACTCTGTGGAGACGATAACAGATGAAAGAATGGACCGATTCGAACGAAATTTAGTAAAAAAAATTACAATACAGAAAGCCTATTGTTTTTATATGCAATAGAATCATCAAAACGCCTCTAAATTTTCGAGGGAAATTTTGAAAAAATCATTAAAAAATCAAAACATCTAATAAAGTTACGCAGATAGACATTTCTTATGTAATTTTCATTAGAAAACGATTAACATAAATTTTAGAACGCTAGCATGAACCATTCTCGAGATATTGCGCATTTTTAAAAAATTTATCAAAAAATTATATAAAATAAAAAAAATCCTGTTGAGAAACATGGACACGTGTTCACTTTTCATATGTAATATCACGCGATAAATTGGATGACATCATTCTCGTAGATCTCTCTCGTTCCATTCATGAAAAAAGATACTTTGAGTAATACTTTTGTATTTGAACGCCAATAGTCATTTATCTGCTATAAGAATAAATTATTTCTCCGTCCATAACGCTTGGTGAGATTTTGCCGACGAATTTAGCGGAATATTGTCAACTTGACGACTTTTTTAAATGCTACCAAATCAAAGAAAATATCGCCAAATGGTTAAAAATGACGCTAAAACAATGAAAATAACGACTCTTTGACGAAAATTTAATATCTTGGAAAAAATATATCTACTATAAAAATAACCAATTTTGATTTTACTGTAAAAGTAGTAAATACATTCCATTATATAAGGAAAGTCAGATGCTGCCCACATCAGATTTCTTTATTATGCTTTAAAACAAATTTTATTGGTAATAGTTCTATTTTGTTTAAGATATAACCTTCAAATCAAATACATGATCAATAAAACATAATTTATGTTAGGAAATTATGAAAATGAGTATATGTTTGCATTCTACGGCTGCGGTAAACTACAAATGATAGTTATTAATTATATATAAAATTCAAGATCATCAGACCTGTTTGTTCTCTTTCGATTCTAACTTTGTGATTTGTGAATAAGGATTTTTCTACATTATACCATTCCTTTCTTAATACTGATATATAATTATAGATACAGAATTGTTATCTTATAAACAGTTATCACCAAATATTAGGGATGGGCATAGGGGTCAACATCCCTATCAGATAAACCAAGCATTGTCTTCAAATTACATAACTCAATAGTGACCATTAAACAACATTTTCTTCACAGTTCGAAAAAATGGCATAATGGACCTATTGCAGAATGCAGAACGACATTCTAAAGTAGTATACATTAATAATGCCCACGAGCCGTCTTTCCCTATACTTTTCGTAAAAATGATTTTGGAACTATTTATGGAATGTATGGAAATGCTCCCGAATAATATAAGTTATTAGTGGCTACGAACCATCTCCCATTTCATTACAAAATAGGCAGGAATTCTACTTAAGCGGTGTATGCCAATGGCCCTATATTTATAACTCAGGGTCATCAACCGCCCAATCTCTTCACTTTTCATAGTAATAGTCATAAACCGACCTTCTCTTAACTGTTCGACAAAATGAGATAATAGGAAATTCATGCAATGTATATCTGTGTCCCTGGGATAAGTTGATAATAGTCGTGAACATACTGCCCTTACAAATTAAAAAAAATCTGATGTGGGCAGCACATGACTTTCCTTATATAATGCAATGAATTTTCTACTTTTACAGTAAAAAAAATAGGTCATTCTTATAGTAGATACTTATATTCTTTCCAAGGTATTGAATGTTCGTCAATTAGTAGTATTTTCATTGATTTAGCCCAATTTTTATCCATTTGGCGAGATTTTTGTTAATTTTGCAATATTTGAAAAGTCGCCAAGTTGGCGACATTCCGCCAAATTCGTCGCTAAAAACTTGCCAAGCGTTATGGAAGGAGAAATAAGTTATTCTTATAGCAGATAAAAGACTATTGGTGTTCAAATACAAAAGTATAATTTAAAGTAACTTTTCTCATGAATAGAACGAGCTAGATTCATGAGATTGATGTCACCAAATTTATCGCATGATACTACATATGAAAAGTGAACATGTTTCTCAACAGTTAATATTTTCTTTTAATTTATGGAATTTTTTGATACATTTATTTGAAAAATGTGCAATATCTCAGGGACGGTTCATGCCTGCATTCTAATGTCAAGCGTTTTCTAAGGAAAAACTACATAAGAAATGTCTATTTGCGTAAATTTATTAAAGGTTTTGAGTTTTTCAAATTTATTAAAGGTTTTGAGTTCCGAATTTTTCAAAATTTCACTTGAAAATTTAGGGAGGTTCTGAACATTCGATTGTGTTTAAAAACAATAGGCTTCCAGTATTCACGGATTGTAATTTGTGTACCAAATTTCATTCGAATTGCTCCATTCGTTCGTGAAATATCGTCTCCACAGACGCAGTGACACAAACACACACACACACACACACACACACACACACACACACACACATACTTTCACACACACGCACACACACACATAGACCTCACCTCAAAAATGTTCGATTCGTGGTCAGGGATGTTTGAAACGTGCCCTTTCTTCGAAAACTCGAATTCGAAATTTCGACCCCGTCACAATACTTTCCTTATACAGTATACTATGTATAGACGGAAAGTAATAACATGGACTAGGATCGTATTCATGGAGTGTATGCCGTCAATATCACCAAATAGTTCATTTAATAGAGGCTATAAGATCTGCAATAGCACAAGGGATCGTCATTTATGTCCCTTCTCCCCTTTTCTGGCTTTGGGAGAATCCAGACGTGAATATATTCAAATAATAAGTGCCGCGGTGAGTTTTGTATCCGTGACTAATTGATTAAAAGATCTACTGAGTGAAAGAGGCATGAGAGTTTGGTCTAACAAAACAAATTACTTTTATTAAAAACATATGCACTAAAAATTCAAAGGATCTTTTAATAACAAAAACAATTTAACAGATGCAAAACTCGACAAGCGTATTACGTGATACAGATTATTCTCAGATTTCAGCTGGTTGTGAACTGCTCATAATGAAACTCCGAAGCGCAACCAAAGATAATTGCCTTTATACAGTTCTGGCTCCTCAGAGAGTCATCTCCAAAATCAAAGTGAATCGTACATATGTCCTCATCAAGTTCATTGGTATCACTATTATTTCTTTTTGTCGGAAAGAAACCGTCCAGCTAGCTGTTTAGGATGCTATTTTTTCAGGATGGTATCCTCTTAAGAAAAATTCCAACGTTGTTCGTTTTAGTCTGGGAGTTGAGCACCTCCATTCACGTATTTAGCATTTACATAATGTAGTTCCTGTAAGACGTTTAACTAAGTGTGGCCCTTTCAAATGATCTATACTACATGTGGAAGCGTGAGATATTGACGTGTGGCATCGATATTTTCTCAGCCAAATCTTACAAGTTCCACCCAAAAATTATTAAAACTTTCTGCCTATCCAATAGCCAAATGTCGCCCAAAGTAATGCTTGGTGAAAAATGTCACAAGCTTTATCAACAATATTCGTCTGCTGAACAGTCTATGGTTCCCAGTTTGTACGACAAAATGATCGCACGCACACATTTGCAAACACCTGTGTATACAGGTCAGCGTTGATAACCGTAAACACAAGAAGGTATTGGTAAGTAACTCTCACCAAATCAGCTCTCCTCACCACTGTGATCATAAAGGAAATGACTGAGAAAATGATGGCTGGCCTGATATCGAGTCCAGGCACTGTGGATAGCATCGGAGAGCCACTGAAAGGAACAAAGAAAGCTAACGACTGTGATCATACATATGCAGTACTCTACAAAAACACGCATTTTTCAAGTTGCCTATACAATTGTCTAAAACCAACCTCAACCATATATCGTCTCCCTCAATCATATAAAACCCCGAGAGAGATTGACCTAGATTCCAGATTTCGAAGTTTTCCAAACACCCCTCTATTTCGTAGCCAGAACTACAGGATTTCGGGCGAAAACACCTCCCATTTCCTTGTGATTTGATCTCGGTCCCCTCAACAATATAGATGCATATATAGTACGTCTTCTACGTCTATATATATGTCTATTCTACATCTATATTTGCATTATACGTCTATGTTCATATCTGGAAGAAAGAGCGCAATCCTGTCTCTTGCATCCCTACCAGACCTCTGATCCGTAAACCAGCACTCATACCGCTGACCCTCCCTCGTCGTCCTGTCCGGGCGAGTAGAGAGGAACAGTTCCTTAGAAAAAGAAGGAAAGGCGATGCAAAGTTAGCAAAACAATAGTAGACAACAGCTGACCCACTTAGTTTTGGGTGAAGGTCGAGAGGTTTGTTTCTCTATATGGTCCAATTTGTAGATTTTCAATCCATTCGCTCTCTTTCCCTTTCTCCAATAGCTTTCCGGTGACATCCTCAGTACCCGGGTTCGATATCTCATCACCACTTTCTCGGTCAATTCCTTTATGAATGTTGATGAAGCAGCTAACATGATCAAATTAGACATATCGTTGTCTTTTATATTCTCCTTATTGCTTAAGATAAAACTGTCGCCAGGAAAACAGTTTTTTACTTACGATATATTTTAACTTTTTAAACTTCGAGCCTTATCGATACAGCCTCTCGATAGAATAGCACATATTTTAGAAGAAATTCAAGCGAGCAAAAAATAAGCTTCAAAAAGTCAAGTAAGCATTTATTTTAAAAGGAATAAAAATATAAGACAAAGTTGTAACATTTATTTGCTTAAATTTAAACTCCGTTTTAAGTCATCCCAAAAGTTATTTTATCCAGAACTGCTACTGTAAGCGGATGGCCTTCACAACAGCTTCATTTATTCCATTTCCTGCTCTCCAACCCGTCCGTGCTCAGTGTGCGAGATTACGCAATATAACTTCAGATAAAAATATCGGTAGGGTGAGTACTTTTTCAAAGCCATCATTTCATTTTTCTACTCGTCCTTTGCAGATGAATGTAGAGTAGTAGTGAGTGTAGCTCTGCTAGTAGAGATTCTAAGCATGGATTTACTTCAAAGAGCAAATGTGATAGGCCCCGTCGGACCTCTATTTGCCAGTTTCTTAATAGGACTGACGACTCTGGTATTGCTCTTTTGGTAAGATTTTTAATTTTTGAGTATCTTAGGAATAGTTGAAAAGAGGAATGATTGTTTATATTCCGACTTTTGAGACATTGGGAGCATATTTACCGATAACGATCGCATACGTAAACGATCACATAAGGGTCCAAATTATAGAGAGAGGATCCTCAAATTTTACTATATTTATTCAATTCAATATTATGATAAATTTTAACTCATTAATGTTAATATTCATGCATTGCAAATATTTTCGTTAATGAAAAATTCAAAATTACAGATACAGATAAAAAATAATTTACGTAACTGTCCTGTCAATTTAAACAAAATAAGGAAATTTACAGTTTTTTAAAGTTTGTAATGTTTATATCTTGAAAACTAAAAGTGATAGCTATAAACTATGAGCAACAATTTGTAGCTCTCTAAAAGTCTTATGAATGTATATAATCAAAGTTTGGATCGAGTTCTTTTTTAGGTACTACAAAAGTTATTTTAATTTACAAAATGTTATTTCGGCTCCATCAGACTGAAGCAACTGCTGATTTTTTTTTTTTTTTTTTGGTATCAGTGTTTAAGGACATATTCCAATTTTTAACCAGTTTATACTCTCCAATTACAATGAAATCTAATCAACACTACACAAATGATTTAACTTTTAAATTTCAATAAATTTCGTCGGCTAGGTTTTGGACTAGAGTGGACGCATTTGTTGTATAAACACAGGCACACAAAGACGTCCGAATGAAAACAGTTAATTTCACTTCTAGATTACCCTCAACGTATAAATCCACCAAAATTCAAAAATCGGATTTTTGACTCCATCATGATATTTTTCGCTTTACGCACTGTATATCGCAGGAAAAGTACTTTTAATCAGCAAAGAGAGTGATATCTTGATGATCTTACAATTTTTTTTTGTTTCTTTTACTACATACATAGCACAGCGAAGTATAAAGAATGTATTGTGACGAGGTCGAAAATTTGAATTCAAGTCTTCAACGGAAAATCACGTTTCAAGCATTCCTGAACTGGACTAAAAGGGGTTGCATGTGTGTGTATATATGTTAGCGTGTATGTATGCTAATTTATATACAATTCCCCTATATTCCCCAATTATATGTTATTATATGGTTGTATGTGTGCTTTAGTGTGCATGCCCGTAAGTCTGTGGACGTGATGTCTCACAAACGAATGGAGCATTCCAAAAATAATTTGGTACGAATTTTATAATCAGTGCAAGCTAGAAACTTATTGATCTTAAAAGTAATTGAATGTCCAGAAGATCACTCTATTGTTGAGTAATTTTCTGAAAATAATCATTTAAAAATCAGGATATTCGAGAATAGTACATAAATAATCATTTTAGACGCAATTTTCTATTCGAAAACGAATTATACAAATTTTTAAATGCTAGCTAGAACGTTCTTGAGATATTGTATTTTTAAAAAATAAATTTATCCGAAACATTACATAACATTAAAAAAGTAGGAAATATTATCAAATATGTTCACTTTCCATGAAACATTATGCAACAAATCCGTTAATATCATTTTCGTGGATCTACTCGTAGTTCATTCCACTCACGAGATAACATACTTTTTGTAATAATTTATTACTTTACCCAGATCAATTTATCAGCAGTCATATATACTTCACGAGCTGTTAATTTACTGTCAATGGAATTTTATGAAGGATTTTCTACGTTAGGGAAAATAAGTCGTGAAAAAAGCATCTAATTTTCAATTACGTGGTGTTAATTCAATGTCAAAAACATTGTGCTATGAATTTTATGCTTCATAATTTCGCTGCGAAAGCAATAAATTCATTATCTAGGGACAGCCATGTGCTGCTCATATTAGATTTCAAATATGTGCAGCAACATCGTAGCAGTAACGTGTCCTTCTATATTACGAGCGATGGGATAATTGTCTATTAGCGAAATTATGTATGAGTAACTCTCATGCATCGAGAGGTTGGTGGGTGTATCACTAGAGAAGACCTTCAAATGAAAATAGCATAGAATTTTGGAGCAACTGACGTCAAAAGCGAATTAATTGCACAGATGTTTCACGACGAACGTCAATGCATGAATGGACGGAGTTGAAAGGTCAAGTAAACATCCCCATCCCTCTCTCTCTCTCTCTCTCTCTCTTGACAACACTCAACTCAAGGTCTGGACGGAGTTACTTTGTTGATGAGTCGCGATCATTTTTCGACAACTTACGGTAATCAATACCACAGCAAGATTAAAAACACTCATATATTAGTACCGGCAGCATACCCGTTCTTCGTACGGAGGATATAATATAAAGAAACTTATAATTCGCAATCATGTGCAAATTCTGTTAAAATATTAAATTTATTGCTCCTAAAGAAAAGTTTCAGAATATCTGTTATCACTATGCAAAATTATCTTCACGGGCAGATCTGAAGAATAAAACTTCCTGGTCCCTTTTGTAAGCAAATTTACAAAAAAAAAAGAACTGATTCAATATATGCATCCCCATACTACTTATATTGTTGCAGATTAGAAAATATGCCAGTGTGCTAGTAGAAGATTACCCGTATTACAATCTGAGTCTCAAAAATATTTGCCAAAATAAAAGTGATGACGTAATAAATTGAAAATATCAATAATCTCCGTACTCTTTATACCAGAAAGTCGTAATTGATTCCAATATATACCAATATATATAAAAACATATGTCAATATACCTGTACTACTTATGTTCTCGTATATTAAAAGATATGCCGGTGTATTTGTAGAAGATTACTCGTACAACGTACGATATATGAGTTTAAACAATTTTGTAATAAAACCATTGCATAATAACTTTAAAATATCAGTAATCCCTGAATCAATAATCCCCGAAAATATCATAATATATAATAATATATATAATAATATAATCATATATATAATAATAACGTTTAAACCTGAAGACCGTAATTGATATTATCCAGTCAAAAATGCTATAAGAAAAATCAAGTCGTTTTTTTTTTTGCTACAATATATTTTTATATCCATTTATTTATTGTTCAAATCGAAAAAATAATAATGAAAATTAACAAACGGATTTAATTTAATTGCGCTTCCAAGCAACATGATATAAGATAGAATTTTCCTCATAAACTGCGAAATTAAATAACCATTTAAATTTCTTTATACTTTTCATTGTTCAGTAAAAATTTGTGAAATATAAACCATGGAGATAAATTTCTCATTTAAATCATGTTTCAAACAATTCATGTTTTAACAAAGTGACTAATTGGCGCAAAAAATTCCCCATCAAACTCAGAGATAAAGTTTTAATTCACTTTCAAACGATTTTCAAGCTTTTCGTTTGGATAAACCACGGAGTTACAGAGTAGAACTCCTAGAAAAAAATTTCGTTTTTCATTAATATCTCAACAACCCCTGGTCTTAGATACTCGAAACTTGGGCTAAATTTATGCGGGACTATTTTAAAGTTATCCACAAAATTTCATCAAATTCGGTACAGCAGTTCCTTCGGGATTATGAGAAAAACGAAATTTTCTTTTTTTTTCTAATATCTCGAACCACTGATCGTAGAAACTCCAAACATGGACTAAAATTTAAGTGGGACTATTTCCAGGCTACCCACAAAATTTCATCAAATTCTGTTCAGCCGTTCTCCCGTGATTACCGGACAAACAGACAGACAGACAGAATTTTAATTTTATTTATATAGATTTCAGATTTAAAACCTGTATTGATGTCGTTCACGATACCGTTATTTCTGGATATATAAATACTGAAATTTTAAATACTTCTGAATTTTAAATCTATCCGAAATTTTAAATATATCTGAAATTTTAAATATATCTCAAATTTTAAATTTTAAGACTTTGTAATACCGCTATTTCTAGATTTTTCAAATACTAACAATTTTTTCTACCGCTATTTCTGGATTTCCAAATATTAACAACTATGTTCTACCGTTATTCTCGTATTTTCAAATATTAGCAATTTGTCCTACCGCAACTTCTGTATTTTCAATTATTAACAATTTGTTTTAACGTTTCTTCTGAAATTTCAAATATTAAGATTTTGTTCAACCGCTATTTCTGGGTTTTAAAATACTAACACTTTGTTCTGTAACAACATGTTCTTTCGTTATTTCCGGATTTTAAAATATAAACAATTTGTTAGCGGCTATTTCTGAATTTCTCAATATTTATACAATTTGTTTTAGAAATATTTCTGGATTTTCAATTTGTTCTACCGCTATTTCTGTATTTTTGTACAGTAACAATTTGTTCTACCGCTATTCTAGGTTATTTAAATATTGACAATTTTTTCTACCTTTATCTAGGATTTTCAAATATTGACAATTTGTGCTAACGCTGTTTCTGGATTTTCAAATATTAAGACTTTTTTCAAATGTTGTCTTAAAATTTTCAAATACTAACACTTGTTCTACTGCTATTTCTATAACAATTTATTCTTCCGTTATTTCGGGATTTTCAAATATAAACAGTATGTTCTACCGCAATTTATGAATTTTCAAATATAAACAATATGTTCTATCGCTATTTCTGGATTTTGAAATATTAACAATTTGAACATTTTCAATCAAATACTACAAGATCTGCAAATTGTTTTTATTTTAAAACACCATCTTGACGTACAAGAAATTTACACATTTAAAAATACCATAACGCGTTTCGACCTCATAAAGTCTATGATCATTGGCAGTGTTAAAGAAATGACAGAAATGAGCTTAATACAACCCAAAATCGTGAATACAACTTTTGTATATCGTAAATCGGATAAACCGATACAAAAATTGTTATACATTACAAATAAATACATAAACATCCAAGCAAAAGTAATTTAATTTATAAAACATGTACAAAACTAAATCAGGCCAACTCAAACACTAGAGGCAAAGCACTAGAGGCAAAGCACTGGGTTTCCAGTAAGTCATATAAGGGTTTAACATGCATAGCGTCAAGAACTAGACGCCAGGCGAAACTAAGGGTTTGAACAGGATTGAAATTACAAATAGATTCACGATAAATATAAATAAAAAGGTATTCAAACATAATATATTACGAGGGTTATTGCAATTAATTAAAAGAAAAGTTTTATCAAATTTAGGTGTAAATTTATCACCATTAACTAATTGTGAAACAGTAGTGGACCGTTTATTATTTTTAATGTCACGAGCATGTTCAGATAACCAAATGTCGACAGACCGTTTTGTACAACCAATATAAAACTTATAACTTTTATCAGGAGATAAAAGGGGGTACAAGATACACCCCAACTTGACTCAAGAAATTACGTTTATCCCTAAATTTATCGGTACGAATTCGATTAAATAACAAAATAACAGTGGAATGGGCAGGTATAAACTTAAATTCACGTCAAAATTGAAGAAAAGGATAAAACATCGCAGGAGGAAAGAAATACTCGATTTGTACGGCAAAAAAATCAGAGAAAGGGGCAAGAATAAATTTAGGATAAATAAAGTTAGAAAGAATGATGGAAAATATTTTATAAATGATATCGAACGAATATACGGCTCCATAGCCAAGGCTAAACACAACATTTTATTTCAGAATATAAAGCAGAACTTGAAGAAAAAACATTAAGAGCCCTATTTATATAAGAAATGAGATGAGCTTTTATGGACGAAATGGGGTGGGAATAATTAGCTAGAATGCAGGAATTAGAAAATGTAGGTTTACAAACACAGAAATATGAAAACCATTAGTATCATGAGAGACAAGGACATTCAAGAAAGGCAAAAAACAATTAGATTCGTATTCCAAGGTAAAATTAATAGTAGGATAAAAATCATTTGCATTGTCTGAAAGAGAGCAATTAAACTATTGTTCCAAATAATAAAAACATCTTCCATGTAACGAGCGACACCAAAGAATCGATTTAAGGGGTAAAAAGGCAAAGTCTCATTCTCGAGCTAATGCAAAACAGCTTCAGCTCAAACAAGAAAGATAAATCATGCATAAAGCATTGATTATAAAACACTTTCCAACTCAAATGCAATTTTATTTAAACATCTCTAAAATGTGATGCATTCAGTGCTGATGCATTTTAAATTATCACCTACAATAGTTTATTATATTTGAAAACTTAAAACTTCGTCCAAAAAATGAACTTTATTCAAATGACGTTATCGAAATACAAATCTTCTGGCTCTCTATGTAAAAGGAGTGAATATTTCATTCATTCAATTTTATTCAAGACTCCAGAGTTAAATAATTTTGCGTGACAAAAACACAGCAATTTTTATACAACTCATAATCAATTGTTTACGTTCTGCATGCGTTAAAATTAGACTTCGTTGTAGAAGTAATCAAAATTTGATAATCATTTAAACTCAATATTGTAATTGTGTTGGCACAGAATATAAATGCACAGAAAACAAACAAATATAAAGCGGTTTTAGAACTGATGCAACACTAAATATAAGTTTAAAAGAACTTTAAAAATCACGATTTTTACATTGGGGAAAAAAGATGCCATATTTTATTTTGAAGTCGGTTACGTAATCTCATCATATTATATGGATATAATTATTATTTTAATTTTTATTTAAAAAACTACCGAACATATTTTGCTGACATTTTTTTTTTTATATATTTTATGTGATAATTTGAATATTGTTTAAAATTTTCGAAGCAATTTGTTAATTTTAACTTTGCTTAAAAAATGTTTGAAGAATTAGGTCCAATAGAGTTCAATTTATTTCATTTTTTCAACCCGGGATCAATCCAAAACTAATTGGGTAGTATTATTCTTTTACATTCCCATATGTCCCACAGACCGTCTCAACAACATACTAAAATTTCATTTTGATAAAGTCATTTTTACGACATTTATAGTGCGAAAGGACAGGCAGACAGACTGAATGACCAAAGTCATAGGAACTTTTCAACTATGTTGTAAATTATTAATACATGAATCTCTTAAATGACCTCTTTATCCTTTTAGACAATGTGAATGATTTTTATCCTACTATTTTTACCGTACAACACGAATCTAATTGTTCTTTGCCCGCTTTGGACATTCTTGTCTCCCATGACGCTGATGGTTTTCATACATATGCGTTTGATAAACCTACGTGTTCTAATTCCTGTATTCCCGCTAATTCTTTGTACCCCATTTCGTCTAAGAAAACCTCTTTCATTGCTTATTTGGATTGTGCTTTTAATGTTATTTCTCATCATCATGAAAGAGCTAATATCTGTGATTGCGAAATTGACTAATACGCATATTTTGATATAGTTAAAAATAGATACATCAATAAATACTAAACAATTGTCCTGTGAATTCGATTTCAAACGCGTTGACAAGAACGTTTATAAACTTTCTGGTGGTGTCAAGATGGAAACGCTGTGATAATATTCTCGATCGCTAAAGGAGCACTTTGTGTGAAAATCGCTGAAAATTGTGCTTCAATAAAAAACAACTAAAACTATAATAATTAAATAATATAATCATAAAGTAACTAGAAATACTTTCCATAAGCATTTCGAATTTAAAAGAAAAATCTCGCCTAGGTGCATCGTCCCAGGAATTTAGTTGCTCCTCCTTTTTGGCATTTTTCGGTTTCCGGTAGCTGAGTTAGGAAAATCTGAAAATTTCTACATGACCTTAGGCATGCTTTAAAAAATTATATCAACGTCAAAAATTTACATGTCCAACATTATGCTGATGACATTTTATATTACTGATAGCTCTGGAACCCAGGAAATTATCGGATTAATGCTGCATGAGAATTCTCATATAATCATGCATGATCAGGCATGTAATAAATGATAATACATGCCCGATTGAAATTTTTATATGCCCTGGGCATGTCGGACAATAGATTTTGCAAACCCTGATCGGAAGTTTCAATTTTCCGCTACATACGGCACACACACATGCATACAACTCATTTTATGTAAGAAAAATAATAGAAAAAAATTAATGTTTAATAATCTTTCATTATTTTATTTGCAGGCATTCCATCCGTAAGCAGCAGTACTGGAAGAAATTAGGCGTACCTCATGTACCACCCATTCCCTTCTTCGGATCGGTATTAGAAATCATGATGAAGGTGAGATACTTTTCTTCCTCAAATGATTTCTCCTATTGCATTAAAAGCAACAGCAAATAATGTTTGTACCTAGCGATGGATTAGCATGTAAGTACAGTTCTCATACATAATGTCAAATAGACTTCATTAATATTTTTTTTTCGAAAATTGCATTTGAAGTTAATTTTGGAAACATGTGACATTTTGAAAAACATTTAATTCTTAAAAGGTTGGAAAAGTTCACTAGAAAAATTTAAAAATTCATAAGAATTAAACACAAACTATTTAGAGTTAATACCATCCATTGAACAACGTGAAATCAATTGGATTCCAATCTGTACTTAAGGGTTAATCATTTATCGGATCCTATGATTAATCGATTACGTTAAACCTAAATTAAAAGCCAATATAATGTCATCATTTCATGTCGTAAATTGTATTCAGTGATGATTTTCTGTCGTGCAGTGACGTCATTAACATTTTCAAATTAATTTGTGGAAGAGGTATTTTCAAAGTGAGCGTGAATGTGTTTCTACTATGATCCGCGTTTAGTCACTATTTAAATATTCTTATCATGAGTAGACGATAGATTATTATAGAATCTGGTTGATTCGATATCGAAGACCAAGATGGAATCGAAAATAGCGCTGTCGTCGAAATATGAAAAAATCACTTCCAACAGCTATTTTTACAATCTTTTACGATAATATTCTATTGAACCCTAAAAACCCTTGTTACTCTGTTAGATGAGTAGTAATATTTGGAGCTGATAAGAAAATCACATCTTTGCAAGCGCCAAAAAATTCGAGTAGAATAAGTTCGAAGTTGAGATCATACTGTACTAACATATGAACGTATCTCTTTTTATTTCCAATGGCGGGTACAAAAGACAGCTGGAGTTAACAAAAAATGTAATACGAACAGAAATAAGAAAAAATTACAGCCACAAATGAAAATCTATAGATCACTCATACGGTTCCTTTCTTCCCAGTGTCGCTTCCACTTAGTTGTTACGGATAGAGCCGGCAGTGGCGAAGGTGAGGCCTGTCCATTACCTCCTCCTAAAGGTCATAGACCTTGCAAAAAGGGTCGTCAAATATATGAATTCGATGTAGATGTTTTGTAAGGCAATCATTGCCAGTAGCGAGGCGGAATTCCGCTGCACCTCTCCTCCTAGGTCAGTCTTGTATGTCTGAAATTGTGTTCCACCACAATTTCTAAGAATTCCTCTTTGAAAGTTCTTTTGATAGGTTATTTTTAAAAGTGTTTTTGAACTGGGGTACAATGTAGATCTACCTCCTCGTGGTGTACCCCGGTAACTTAGATTCTGCAGCTAAATTATATACAACTTTGGGCGAAATATAAATATATCACTCAGTGGATTGTCAGTAGAATGTAAAACTGTGAAAAAAAATAAGGATACTCATTCAACTAATAATTTGCTAAATTCGAAAATATAGGGTCTGTCCATGCGTGCCACTAGTTTTGTGAAGAACCCAAAGCTATTTAAAGGGAAAATTTCCTTTAGTTTCACAATAAATTTATAATTAATTTTGCCCCAGAAAAAGCATAAAAATGTGTCCCCATGTTGATTGTTCTTCAAAATTAGAACGATTCCTATAACCAGCACTTATTGGTGATATTAAAAAAAATAATGTGTTTACGCATTTAAATCAAAAATCTCATCTGGGCAGCACATGACTTTACTTGGATAATGCAATGACTTTTCGTCTTTCAAATAATCATATATATACATTACCTGACTAAAAACAATCGTGCTAATTAATATTTTGTTCGACCACCTTTAGCACAAATTACGGCATGCATTCGTCGTGTCTATAAGCTCACGTAATGTCTCAACGCTTATTTATTTCCAGATTTGCCGTAACCTTTTGCGAAGTTCCTTAGTTGATGAAGGAAGAGTGAAATTACTTCTTAGCTGATTCTCCAGTATATCCCATATATCTTAAATGGGGTTGAGGTGGCCTTTGTGGTGGTCAATTCAAGTGTGCGAATGAGGCTTCGCGCACTTTGAACCAATCTTTCACAATTTTAGCTCGATGAATCGTGGTGTTGTGATCCTAGAAAATGCCATTACCCTCAGGAAAGAAAAATGCCATTGATAGAATAAAATGATCATTCAGAATGCTCAGTTATTCAGCTGACTTCATTTTATTGCTACATATTGTTGCTGCACCTAGACCAGCCAAACAGAAGCAATACCAGATTATAACACTTCCTCCTAAGGCCTGTACAATGGGTACAGTACAGGAATGGTTCAATGCTTCATGCGGTTCCCTTTTAATCCTATTGCATCCATGATGTTCGAGTAGAGTAAATCTGAACTTATCGGACCATATGATTCCCCCATTGCTCAGTAGTCCATTATTTGAGTTCCTTGGTGAATTAGTCTCTTTTTTTTCGATTATTCTCAGTAACCAGTAGTTTCCATTTTGAAACATAGCTGTTTAATTCCAGTTCTTTGAGTTTTCGTCTCATCGTGCGAGTGGAAATGGCATTGCTTCCACTGTTGAACATAGTTGTGAGTTCTAGGGTCGATTTTTTGCGATTCGATTTCAGAAAACGTTTTAATGATCTTCTGTCACGATTATTTAGGACTATTTTTCGACCACCGATTTCCACGAAGTTGATGATACACTGCCATCTTTCCAAGATTTAATAATGCTCTGGACAGTTTGTAATCCAGTGCAGTTATTTCAGCAATCTCCTTGCACGTCAACTGGAATTGACACAGACTAAGAATTTGGCAATTATTAAACTCTGTGACATGTAGTCCGGGACCGTATATATCGTATTAAGCCGTGATTGCTGAGAACTGATCAGCTGCACGTTGATCCCGCTATATTTAAATATTGTATTGCCCGCAGAATTGTGCGAAATTTCGAAATGCATTAGAACTTCGTTCCTCATCAATATTTTTATGTTTCAACTCACAGCACAGCATTTTTTTTTTGGGGGGGGGGGCGGTGTACAAGATCCACGGTACAATGCTTTTAAAGTTTAATTATACACAGTGATGAAAATGAAACATATTCACTTTAGCAGTACTAATTCATGTTCATTAGTGACTCGACAGCCCACTGTAGGCCTCGGTCTTCATCAGAAAATCCTTCCAAGACTCCGCTTTTATGCCACTCGATGTGAACATAAAAAATGTTCTGTGTGATTCTATTGTTACCCATCCTTCCTAAATATCCTGCTATTGCATACTGATAATTTTAGTGTATTTGATT
Organism: Amaurobius ferox; assembly: GCA_951213105.1. NCBI lineage: Eukaryota > Metazoa > Arthropoda > Arachnida > Araneae > Amaurobiidae > Amaurobius > Amaurobius ferox. Next base: position 115,489,414 of record OX578135.1, on the reverse strand, counting down.
ATATCAGAATATTTATATTATTTGTATAGTTATAAAGTTTAATTATACACAGTGATGAGAATGAAACATATTCACTTTAGCAGTACTAATTCATGTTCATCAGTGACTCGACAGCCCACTGTAGGCCTCGGTCTTCATCAGAAGATCCTTCCAAGACTCCGCTTTTATGCCAATCGATGTGAACATAAAAAATGTTCTGTGTGATTCTATTGTTACCCATCCTTCCTAAATATCCTGCTATTGCATACTGATAATTTTAGTGTATTTGATTATATCAGAATATTTATATAATTTGTATAGTTCAAAATTGTATCGTTTTCTCTAAATATCATTGTCCTAAATTCCATCAAAATACTGCACAGAATTTTTCGCTGACGAATTCTACGTGACAGTGAAAATGAGACATCAAAAAGGAGTGGGCAGAAAAATATGTATATGGATAGACGCAGCTCACCGAGCTATGTAAATAATGCGACATGCGCAGCTGTTTCGCGCACGTTGAGTGAGATATAAGGGCAGAAACCTGCAGAATCAGCAATAGTCGCGCCGCTCTGTCTGCCTGGGAAATCATTTTGCAATTTTTTGTCTCAGAGGAAACGTGTAGTAGCAGTGAATGCCAGGCCGTCGCCAACTGAGGCAGTTCCAGCAGACATACGATTTCATGAAAGGTATGGTGATTGGAATCAGAAGGGCATATTGGTCCATACGTCAAATCTCAGAGTGCAGCCACATGCGTTTACGGTGCACCGGCTGTGCCGAAGATATTTGGAACAAGAGAATGTGGCGCGTTCGAGGGGTGCGGTATGGTCAGAGCGGCATCAGCACACATGGACTGAATCATCAGTCGACAACCGTTGACGGCCACGCAAGCCGCTTCCGTCGCCCTTTCACAGCATGTGCAGCCCATCCTTGATGCTTCCATATCGATCAGAACCATTATCCGCCGAATGATCAGAACCATTATCCGCCGACCTGCACTCATAGTGTCCGTTAAGAAGACTACCATTGACCCAACCGCACAGACGCCTCCGTTTGCAATGGTGTCGGGATAGAGCCACATGGATGGCGGAATAGCGCAGAGTCGTGTTCTCAGACGAGTTACGCTTCTGTTGTAGCAATGACTGTCGCCATGTTCGAGTCTGGTGGTGGAAGTGGTTACAGGTCGAGTCTGGAAGTGATTACAGGTCCATTGAGTCCACATCTGTGGAACGCCACACCTCTCGACAACGTAGCATCATGGATTGGGGCGGCATCGCCTACGATAGCAGGTCACCTCTGGCCCGTATTAAGGGCACTATGACGGCCCAATGATACATGGATGATGTGCTGCGGCCGGTTATACTGCCCTTCCTTCAGGGGGTACCTAATGCCATTTACCAGCAAGATAACGTCCGACCACACACGGAACGCATCAGCTAACATGCCCTGCAAGGTACCCAGGTGCTTCACTGGCCACCAGTCTCCGCTGATCTCTCACCAATCGAATACGTCTGGGACGTGATTGGACATCGCTTGCGTGCGCTGTCACCGTCGTGTTTAGAAGACGAACTCTAGCAAATGGTTGACAGAGAATGGGCAGCCATCCCTAAGAACACCATCCGCACGCTCATTGAGTCTGTACCTAGACGTGTTGCTGTTTGAATCACCGCCATCGGTGGTCCTACAACCTACTGATCAGACGGTGTTATCGTTCAGTGTATATGTACCATGGTGTACCATGCTGCAATAAACATAACTTATTGTTCGTTGCTGTCTCTCTCTGTTTGCCGATTTTCATCACTTTCTGCCCACTCCTTCTTGGTGTCTCATTTTCACTGTCACGTAGTGTAGTTGTAATTTTGTTCTTCTCCTAATCAAGTGTGATCTAAAAATATTCTTAATTCATGAACACAGCGATAGGCAAGACAGCTATATCTCGTTTCTGAATATCTAAACTAATATTATTTTTACAGTTTATCTGTGCTCCCAAATAATTAAAATTCTCGTCATATTTAAATTTATACAAATCAGCCTCAAATACAATGGGGGTTGACCCCTTCTGGTAAAAGCCATGTATTTGGTTTTGAATTTTAAGATTCACTCTATCAGCAGCGCTTTCCAAGACAAGAAAGGTTTTCTTTAGATTTTTAGTGGTTCTGCCTATAATATTGACGTCATCAGCATATGTCAGAATTTACATATATTTGTAGTAGATGTTTTCTTTAGTTTTGATAATAAAATCTCTGATTGCTTTCTGAAGGACTAAGTTGAAAAGTTAGACAATCAAATGCATCTTCCTTCCTTACACCATTTTTAATAAAGAAGTTTTGAGATTTGGGGTTTAATTGTATATAGGGATGGGCATTACAACTATTTTACTTTTGAAGTGTTAAATTCTCATCTTAAATTTGATTTTTTGCTAATTTTACCTAATAACTTTAGCCAGTACTTTTTTTTTTAATTTGCTTTATCCGCTAGTTCCAATCACTAAAAATATTCAAGATTACTGAGCTGAATATAGTTAAAGAATGAATATATATTCAGATAAGTAAGTAATATCTTCGGATATTGAACTAATATACCTTATAATAAGTGACAAGTTGGCAAACTCTTTGGATTAAATGTCCCGGACTATTGAAAAATATGTATTTTTGTGAATGGAACAAACTAGACACATGAGAATTATATTATTAGTTTTGTCGCATGATATTCACTAGGGTAAGTAAATATCATTGACAATGTTGAATGATGGAAAATGTAAATATTTGACAATACTAAATGATGGCCAAAATCTTTCTTTTACAATATATGTATTGAATGTATAGAAATATGAATAAAATATTTTAACCGGCAAATTTTTTCTGTGTATTTCACTTTAGCCTATGCATGCCGTACAATTGGGTCGCTACAACAAATACGGCCGAATCTATGGGTAAGATATATTTGTCTTTCTATTTTAAATATTAGGGGGCCCTTCCCCCTGCTCGCAACGCTTCGCCAAACCCTGTAACTCGTTCGCAGTAACCCTGTAACTGTTTCGCAGAGCTCGTTCAGCGAGCTATTTCAAGCTAAACTAAAGTTTAAATCCATAAACGGTTTATCTCATCGTGTAGCCATATAAGTTTTCTATAAATGTACCAAACTTTATGTTTTTGTATGCTATGGTTTTTGCGACACAAAACAGAGAATATCGATGAACGTGTCGATACGAATGAGAATTTTTCTCTTCAGAAGTGCATAAAAAGTAAAATATCGCATAAACTACATCGATACTTTTTATATTTTTAATGCTGAATTGTCCCAAGCATACATAACGTTGTAATAATATTTATATTGAAATATCTCTACTGCCTATACTTTTAATGTTTCTAATGCTTCTATAACCCAGTTCTCTGCCATTTTGTAAAGATTTTGCCAGAAACCAATCAGAGAGGAACTGTCAATCGCTCGACCTATTAAATCTGCGCCCGCAGAGAAGAAACATTTTCACTTCAGAAGTGCATAAAAATTTAAATAACTCATTAAGTAAACAGAATTTTAAAAAAAGGGCCCGTCCTGCAAAACTTCAACTATGTAGGTACCTGTCTGAAAAAATTCATGGTCTTGCTATTGTTAGTCTATGCAGGACACGAAGTCGAAGCTCAAATATTTTGTCTTTGACTTTGACATTAAATATTTTTAAACTACAATATATATCGAAAAACGGTTTATTTCAACTTATTTACCAAACCTTTCTCTACAAGTGTACCAAATTTTATATTTTTGTATGCTATAGATTTTTCAGTACGAAGCAGAAAATCTCGAGAAACGAGAAATTTGTCAAACAGCGGCGGGGTGGTGGCGGCGTCAGCTACTTTTTACTTTCCTTATATACATAATGTATAAGGAAAGTATTGTGACGGGGTCGAAAATTCGAATTCGAGTTTTCGACGGGAGAGCACGTTTCAAGCATCCCTGATCACGAATCAAACATTTTTTAAGTGACGTCTGTGTGTGTGTCTGTGTGTGTGTGTGTGTGTGCGTGTGTGTGTGAGTCTGTGGAGACGATAACTGACGAACAAATGGACCGATTCGAACGAAATTTGGTAAAAAAATCACAATCTGTAAACACTGGAAGCCTATTGTTTTTTTACGCAATCGAATGTTCAGAACCCCCCTAAATTTTCGAGTGAAATTTTGAAAAATCGTCAAAAAATCAAAACTGTTAATAAAGTTACGCAAATAGACATTTCTTATGTAATTTTTCATTAGAAAACGATTGACATAAATTTTAGAACGCTAACATGAACCGTTCTCGAGATATTGCACATTTCTCAAAAAAGTTATCAAAAAGTCATATAAAATAAAAAAATATATATTTCCTATTGAGAAACATGTTCACTTTTCATATGTAATACCATGCGATAAATTTGGTGACATCATTTTCGTGGAGCTAACTCATTCCATTCAGGAAAAAAGTTACTTTGAGTAATACTTTTGTATTTGATCGCTAATAATCTGCTGTAAGAATTACTTATTTCTCCGTCCATAACGCTTGGCGAGATTTTGGCGATGAATTTGGCGGAATGTCGCCAACTTAGCCACATTTTTAAATGTTGCTAAGTTAACAACATCTCGCCAAATGGATAAAAATGACCCTAAATCAATAAAAATGACGACTAATTGAAGAAAATTCAATATTTTGGAAAGAATATAAGTATCTACTATAAGAATAACATTTTTTTAACTGTAAAAGTAGTAAATTCATTTCATTATATAAGGAAAGTCATGTGTTGCCCACATCAGATTTTTTTTAATATAAAGATATACAGAATATGTCACCACTTGAATTTATCATACACTTATATTCTTTATATTCCATATTTTGCATATTTATTCATCAGGGGGAAATTAAGTATATATCCTTCAGAGCTTCCATTGCCAGTTCTTTACGTCCCTATTCTGTAAAAGATAATCTGGTGTGTTCAGTATGCAACGTGACACATAATTTAACATATTTAAGCTTTCTTTGCCGCCCAGGCGGTGAAGTGGATAGCGTCTCCGACTGCTGTCTAGTGGGCTTGGGTTCGAATCCCGAGTAAGGCATTTGTGTTTTCTTGAGGATGAAGACAGTCTTCCGGCCTCTGGGTCCTCGCTAAATGAGAAACTGCACCCCCCGACCTTCAACAGTGATGCTTGTTTGGGTTAATAAACTTTGTGATCTTGTCATGTGTCATTCTTTGTCCGTCTTCTGGCATCACTGGTCCTGTTTGCGGCTTGGCCGAAACAGGAGGTTTTAAGCAACAACAACAAGCTTTCTTTTATCGCGATCTCGCTAAAAAGTCAATAATCCTTTTGTAGTTACCAATTGAAACAAGAATTCCAAATTTCATGGAAGTCGCTTATTTTTCGCTTAATTTCCACTCGCTGTAAATGAAGTTTGATTTCCAATGTCTCGAGAACGTCTTAAGTAACTCCTAAGAAAAATAATAAATTTCTGACTGGAATAATGTATAAAACACCCACTTCCTTGATAATAGTTAACATCGGAAATCTTTTCACAATTCGCGAAAATAAATATGGCATAATGTCATAGAAAATACATGCAATAATATGTCATAGTATGTCAATGCAATAATATGTCATAGAAAATACATGCAAAATTCCAGATAATGAATGCGCAGAAATTCAATCCAATAATCAAGAACATATTCAACCGGTCCTTCCTTTACAATTTTTGAACTATGGTTATTGTCCTTAAATCACAGAATTCCACTTTCAAAAATCATTGCTTCAAGAAACTTTGTGCATTCTGGTCATGCCATAGCCTGTCCCTTGTTGATGAATAGCAGAACCCGAGGACTCATTGTCCAATTCTTGCTTGCATTTGGCACTATTATGGAGTAGGTAACTTTACTGAACTTCAGTGCTGCTCTGATTTGGATCTTAGCTAAAACGATAATACCTACAAGTGTACTTTTATGGGGTTGCGGTAAACTTTTGGCTAAAATTGAAATAAATGAAGAGATCGTCATCATTTATTTTGGGCGAAAGATGTTGCAACTAAAATGAAAATTGTCACCAAATTCGAGCGATTCAATTATACCTCGCTGGCGCCAATTATATACTCATTTTCAATACGCCCTAAATAAGCTTCATTAATACACCTTAAATAAGCTTCATTAATAAACCCTAAATAAGCTTCATTGATATACCCTAAATAAGCTTCATTGATATACCCTAAATAAGCTTCATTGGTATACCCCAAATAAGCTTCAATGATATACCCTAAATAAGCTTCATTGATATATCCTAAAGAAGTGCGACGCAATTCTTTCAAGTCGCAAAATATTAAAAAGGTTTATTACCACGGAAGTAAAATTCGCAAAATTAATTGCTATTTCAGTGAGTTTTCATCCGATTAAAATTAAATTTTAAGAGCACAGTCATGATATTAAAATAATTATATTTTCTAAACATTGAAAATTCATCTTTTAAAAATTGCGAATTTAAAAAATCGAAATATTCGCCGGTCTGGAACGCAAGCACACAGTCTACCCCTACGATGGATAAATAAATGTGTCAAAATGGCTTAAAATGGGTATCAGCAACATTACAAATTGTTAATATTTAAACTAATTTGAATTTTTAAAAAAAATCTCGGAGAAGTATATTGTACCGAGAGCTCAAATAACCCAGTTCCGAATTTCGTGTCTGTCCGAAGCTCAGATTTCCCTCTGCAGATGACACACACAGGCGGACAAATATATTTTTTCGTGTAAGATGTCACTTACATTTCAAATTGTTTTTATTTACTTTCAGTAATTTACATTTGGAACATTTTGTTTTCTTCTTTGTTAAATTTTGCTTTTCTTTGTGGATTGAGCGTATATATGACAGCACATACTAAAAGTGTCACATATGTCATAATTGGCTTGTCGTCTTTCCATTTAGCAACGAATATTTGGATTTGGAAAACTATACGAACACCTTAAAAATGAATGAGAATGAAGCTTATTGATATACAGGGTGTCCCAAAAACATTGACCTCGGCTTTTATTCCTTAAATATTGATCTTAGACATATATAATAAATTACAAAGTTGCATAGCAAAAGATACAAAATTTTATGAAATCAATAAAAATTTTCAGGGAATTAGATTTGAAGAAATACAAAATTTAAATTTTTATACGGCCCCCGTACAAAAATATCCTCAATGAGTAAAATGTGCCCCATACACTAATAAGGTGATGTACAAAATTTCAGCATTTTATCGTAAAAAGTCCCAGAGATATGTTTAAACAAAGTTGGTGAGGGATTAATCACAAATTAAAATGTAAATGTTTACAGCAAGAGTGCAAATGACGCAACGCAGAAATACATCATAGGCAAATAATATCTGCCTCTTATTTTTATATTTATTTACAGTTTTTCAAAAATATGCTTCCTGAAAAATACCTTAAAATTTTACATGATTAATTACAGAATAAAACTTGGAAATGGCACAATCAAAATGAACATTAAAACAGCTTAGATATGTATGCATATGCAAATATCTGCCTCTGATCAGTGCATCACACAATCGCATGAGAAAGTTGTTACCAATTCTAAGTACCAATTCTGGACATCCTTCTGGGAGATTTATTTCCCGATTGGTGCAACGAGTGCATGAATTAGGAAGCGTACATCGTGAGGTGGACTATGTTGGCCCAGACTTCACTCAACTGATGTAGAAATTGTTATTTTGGCTTACTTTCACAGTCATCCATATAGTAGTGTTAGTGCCGCTGCTTCTGAAATGAACGCACCACGTGCAACAGTGTGGAGAATACTGAGACTGAATAAATAACATCCGTTTAACATTCGTGGTTTGCAAGAACAGGAGCCAACAGATTATCAACGTCGTTTAGATTTTTGAAATTGGGCTCTAAATCAGGAAAATGCAAATCCATCTTTCTTGAAAACGTAATTTGGACTGACAAATGCGGTTTTAGATAAGATGGATGCATAAATCTTCAAAATGAGCACTTCTAGTCTGACACAAATCCATTCGTGGTACGTGATATTCTTCATCAGAAGCAATTTTCTGCGAATGTATGGTGTAGTGTTTTCAGAAACCGTTTTCTTTGACCTATACTGTATGATGGTACGTTGACGGGTGACAGATATATTAATGAGATTCCGAATGCGGTTATTTCTGCTTTTATGCATGAACTACCCCTAACAGAACTTCCACATGTATGGTTTCAACAGGACGGATCTCCAGCTCACCATACTACAGTTGTGAAACACTGGTTAAATAACGAGTTTCCAGGCAAGTGGATTGGCTTGCATGGGCCAGTCGAATTTCCCCCCAGATCGCCTGATTTAACGCCTGTGGATTTTTATTTGTGGGGTCCTTTACGCACAACTGTTTATTTGTCACCTCCCTTAAAGGAAGCAGAGTTGCAACAATGCATTCACGATGGTTGTCGTGACATCACCGAACAAGAACTTGATCGAGTGCACAGAAGTGTCATCAGGCGAATGCAGCTCTGTATTGGCATGGATAGAACACATTTTGAACAAGCTTTGTAATCTTTGTAAAATTATTATTTTTACACAGTGTAGATACTTTTGTACCAATAAATACCAAAATTATTATTTATTTATGTAATCATTGTTTTCTTTAGTAATTCGTGTATGACCCCTGAAACGCGATTTGCCGATCTGATTTTTTCCCTCTGAGAACCCATGTCGATGCATCGAAAAGTGGTTTAAGTCAGTATTTATGTCTTTTCATATAGCTGGGACATTTTATGATAAAATGTTGAAATTTTGTACATCACCTTATTAGTGAATGGGACACATTTTACTCATTAGAAATGCTTTTGAACGGGGGCCGTATAAAAATTTAAATTTTGTATTTCTTAAAATTTAATTCCTTTGAAAATTTTAATCGATTTCATAAAATTATGTACCTTTTTTTACGCAACTTTGTAATTTTTTATATATGTCTAAGATCAATATTTAAGGAATAAAAGCTGAGGTCAATGTTTTTGAGACACTCTGTATAGTGAATAGTACTTTTGAAGTTTATTTATAAATACGTAAATGTGTCGTAAAAGAAAATATGCTAGATTGTACAAATGCGCAGCATATTTTTCAAAATTGCGTATTGATCAATGTTTACACCCCAAAATGCATCCGATTACTGTCTTCTAAGCTCCTTGATTGGTTAATACCTGACCTCATAAAGAAAGCACCCGTCTGTAAGGGGGCGTTCCCAAAATATTTTAGGAACGCCCGGATTTTGTGTTTATGAAATTTCTTGCACAGCTTCGTGTTGACTGTGCTAAATTGTAAACGAATTTTGTGCCGTCCACGTGGAAAGACTGAAATTATCAGTTCTCAAAGAAGTTCGCAAAAATGGCGGCTTATATAAAGTTAATTGCTGCCCATTTCAGATATCAGTTATTCCATGCTGACGAGCGCATAATAAGCACGAAACTGGTTCAGGGATGCAAGTACTTGCAATGGGAGTGTTTTCAGTAATACCTGGCCTGTTCATATAGTCTAAAGAGTTAAAGAGTTAGCATAAACCTTGATATAGAAAGTTTCTGTGTAGGCGGATTAAGAGCGTCGTTCTCCATTACTAGTCATGCTATATGAAAACCGATTTATGATTACATTGCTAGTTTCAGTAATTCATTCTAAACCCCTGTCACTTGTTCAATAAATGTAGATTAAGCTCGATAAAGAATCTTATATATTGTTATATTTATTTAATCACTGTTTGATTTCAGGCATTACGAGGGCAACCGACCACTTCTATCCATTGCAGAACCCGATATGCTCCGCGACGTCCTGGTCAAAGATTTTTCGTCCTTCTCTGGAAGAAGGGTACGTTTAAAATCAGCTCAGTTGAAAAATAACAATTAGAACAACATATTAATGTGTTCGTTGCATTCCATCCTACATCTCAGTCTAATTAATTTTATCTTACACTATTCTCTTCAACTTCACATGGACTACATCTTTGACGGGCTCGTTCTAGGCTCTCATATGACGTAGAAAGCTGAAACTCGGCATGCAGTTTCATCCCGTAAAACATTTTTTTCAGAACATTCAGGCATATATATATATACATATATATATATATATATATATATATATATATATATATATATATATATATATATATATATATATATATATATAATTTTTACTTGTGATTTTAAATTGAAATGTTAAACTTTGAAAAGCCTTGGGCATGCAGTGAGTCTGTGCCCAAGCCTTTTGTTTTTGGAGGGGGGATATGATACAGAAATTTGAAGCTTTTCCCAATAACGCGCCCTTTTCTTTCATAATTATTATTCCAAATTCTTATTCCATGTCCAACACGTATTGCAACTATATTAAATTCCATCCTGGGCCACTAATATTAACAAAGTCTGCCAGTACTTCCTTTTTTCTTCAACCATATCATATATCGTCACTATCCTAAACCTCTGCGTAAACTTTCTCATTTGAAACTGCTTTCCCATCATATTTTTAAAGCAAAAAGAACGCGAAGGCAGTGTGTGCCCTATGGCGCCATATTCTTCCCCCTGCAATGTAACTGTACATTGTGTAAACCAACATAGAGGATGTTAACATTTCTTGAGAACTGGTCAACGATCAAGAGCTCGGTTCTATGTAACAAATTATATGTTTTGAGTGTCATATAATATTTTTGGTAACATGAAATGTCTCTTCCCTGGTCTGTGGAATCACGAATGACGATATGCTAAACTCACTGACGTCTGGTTGACAAACTTTTAATTGGTTACCGGACTGATGACCCAACCATATATTAAAAAAACCTTGGACAGGAAAAATATGTATATATACATATTTTTCATGTCTCTAATTAGTTGATACTATATAGGACTGAACGTAAGTTTTGTCAGGAAAAGAAATGGCACACGAAAAGAAGAAAACAAATTTTAATCACACACTAAATTGAACAAAATGGAGGGTTTAGGCAGATTCAATTTAAAACAGTAATATGCAAATCTTGTCATTATGCAATATTGATATTATTCGAAATTGTTGAAGGGAAATGATGGTGGAGGGAGACCTCCGGGAGATCAGGAAAACGGTCATTGATATTCGTGAGAGTTTCCTGTCGCTCTGTCTTGTTGGAACCGCTTGTTGTGAATCATTTATGAAGGATCCGGCGATTCATGCTCAATAAAGTTTTCCAACATTTGACATAGGCATGAGGCATGGCAACATAGCATTGACAACGATGATTTTACGCATAGGCACGATGCGGCCAACGGCCCTACCGTGCTGAAAACACCGGTTATCGTTAGATCAATGAAGTCAATCAGCATCGGGCGCGGTTAGTAGTTGGGTGGGTAACCATCTGGGAGCACCACGTGTTGTTGGCACATTTCGAGCGCTGTAGCCCGGTGGTTTGCGTACTGGATTTGCACGCTGCCACAACTGCCGCCGTGTTCATGCGGAGTACGATCACGTTAAACATGTGGGTCCGTAAGTTCTTCCGAGAGGTTGGTGGTAGGGGAAGGAGAGTACAGTCCCTGTGGATGCCTCCTCTACTGGGTTCCGGTCTAAATTGGGTGGCAATTCCCGGCCGTCCAAACGGGTACCTTACACCTTTCTGGTAGGTCGGACGGTCTGGGTCTCAACAACAGCATAGGCACTATGCGCACCACTCCAATGTTCCATTATTACTCAATGACAAGACCAAGGTTTTTTAATATATGGTTGGGTCATCAGCCCGGTAACCAAACAAAAGGTTGTCAAACTGAAGTCAATGAGCTTAGCATATCGCCATTCGTGATTCCACAGACCAGGGAGGTCTTTGAGAAATGTTGCCGAAACACAGTAAGTTTTCACATTACTGCAATTAAAAATTGTTTAATTATTTTGAAGTGGAAATGTCCAGATGTAAACAACCTGCGTAGAGAGTTTTAATTGTGCCGCGCACTTCCTCAGTGATGTCCAACGAGATTGGCGGTCACTTCAGAAAGCGCGAGAACAAATTGCGCGCATTTGCTATTCCCGTGACATCATATGCGCAAAGTCAGAATAAACGAGAAAGATCAATCATACATAAAGCATTGGTTATGAAACATTTTCCAACTGAAATGCAAAATGTGATACATTCAGCGGTGATATTTTTTTAATAATCAACTACGATATTTACTTTACTTGAAAACTTAACACTTCATTGATACAAATGAACTTTATTCAAATGACGATACCGAAATATAAATCGTCTGGTTCTCTATATAAAAGCAGCGAATATTTCATTCATACGCTTTTATTCCAGACTCCAGAGTTAAATAATTTTGAGTGAAAAAAATGAGCAATTCTTATACAACTCATATTTACTATCACGTGTTTACATTCTGCATCCATTAAAATTAGGGTTCGTGGTAGAAATAATCAAAGTTTGATGATCATTTAAACTAAAAAATATTCTAATTGCGTTGGCGCAGAATATAGATGCAAAAAACTACGCCAAAATAAAGCGGTTTTAAAACGGATGCAACAATAAATATAAATTTAAAAGAACTCTTTTTATCACTTTCCTTACATTGGGAAAAAAATGGATGCCATATCTTATTTTGAAGTGGGTCACGTGATCTCATCATATTATATGGGTGTAATTATTATTTTAATTTTTATTTAAAAAACTACCAAACATATTTTGCCGAAATTTTTTTTATATATTTTATGGGACAATTTGAATTATTCCTAAAACTTTCGAAGTAATTTGTGAATTTTAAATTCGCTTAAAATATGTTTTAAATAAAATTGGGTCCCATAGGGTTCAATGTATTTCATTCTTTCAACCCGGGTTCAATCCAAAACTAATTAAGTGATATTATTCATTTGCATTCCCATATGCCCCACAAAGAGTCTCAACAACATACTAAAATTTTATTTTGATAAAGTCATTGTTACGGCAGTTATCGACCGGAGAGACAGACAGACATAATGAACAAAGTCATAAACACTTTTCAACTATGTTGTAACGTGTTAAAAAAATCGGATGTGGGCAACACCTGACTTTCCTTATATAATGCAATAAATTTACTACTTTTATAGTTAAAAACAAGAAATATCAATCATGCTTAAAACATTGATTATGAAACACTTTCCAACTTTAATGCAATTTTATTTAAATTCTAAAATAAAATTGCATAATTCTAAAATAAATTTTATTAAAAGTCTAAAATGTCTTTTTTCAACCCGGGTTCAATCCAAAACTAATTGGGTGATATTAATCATTTATATTCCCATAGGTCCTACAGACTGTCTGAACAACATACTAAAATTTCATTTCGATTAAGTCATTTTTATGGCAGTTATCGTGCTAACGGACAGACAGTCAGACAGACAAAATGAACAAAGTCATAAACACTTTTCAATTTTGTTGTAAAGCGTTAAAAATGTTATTTTTATAGTAGATACTTATATGTTTTCCAAGATAATGAATTTTCTTCAATTAGTCGTCATTTTCATTGATTTAGCGTCATTTTTATCAATTTGGCGAGATTTTTGCGCAAATTTCGCCAAGCGTTATTTCGCCCAATTTCGCCAAGCGTTATGGAAGAAGAAATAAAGCAGATAAATGACTATTGGCGATCAAATACAAAAGTATTACTCAAAGCATCTTTTTTCATAAATGTAACGAGCTAGATCCACGAGAATGATGTCAACCAATTTATCGCATGATATTGTATATGAAAAGTGAACATGTTTCTCAATAGGAAATTTTTTTTTTCTATTTTATATGACTTTTTGATAATTTTTTTTAAAAATGTGCAATATCTCGAGAACTGTTCATGTTAGCGTTCTAAAATTTATGTCAATCGTTTCTAATGAAAAATTACATAAGAAATGTCTATTTGCGTAACTTTATTCGCGATTTCGATTTTTTGACGATTTTTTCAAAATTTCACTCGAAAATTTAAGGGGGCTCTGACCATTCGATTCCATACAAAAACAGTAGGCTTCGAGTATTTACGGATTGTGATTTTTGTACCAAATTTTGTTCGAATTGGTCCATTCGTTCGTCAGTTATCGTCTCCATAGGCTCACGAACACACACACACACACACACTCAGACACACACATACTTTCACACATACAGACATCACTTCAAAAATGTTCGATTCCTGATCAGGGATGCTGGAAACGTGCTGTCCCGTCGAGAACTCGAATTCGAATTTTCGACCCCGTCACAATACTTTCCTTATACATTATGTACATAAGGAAAGTAAAAATAGGTTATTCTTATGTAGATACTATTATTCGTTCTCCAAGATATTGAATTTTTGTCAATTAGTCGTCATTTTCATTGATTTAGCGTCATTTTTATCCATTTAACGAGATTTTCGTAAATTTAGCAACATTTAAAAAAATAGCCAACTTGGCGACATTCCCCCAAATTCATCGCCCAAATTTTGCCAAGAATTATTGACAGAGAAATGAGTTTTTCTCATAGCAGATAAATGACTATTTGCTTTCAAATATAAAAGTATTATTTAAATTATATTTTCTTATGAATGGAACGAGTTAGATTCACGAGAATGATGTCTCCTAATTCATAGCATAATATTACTTATGAAAAGTGAACATGTTTCTCAACAGTTAATATTTTTTTAATTTATGGGGTATTTTGATAAATTTATTTGAAAAATTTGCGATATCTCGAGAACGGTTCATGCTAGCATTCTAAAGATTATGTCAATCGTTTTCTAAGGAAAAGTTACATAAGAAATATCTATTTGGGTAACTTTATCAAAGGTTTTGATTTTTTAATTATTTTTCAAAATTTCACGCGAAAAATTAGGAGGGTTCTGAACATTCGAATGTATTTAAAAACAATAGATTTTCAGTATTCATGGATTGTAATTTTTGTACCAAATTTCATTCGAATCGCTCCATTCGTTCGTGAGATATCGTCTCCACAGACTCACTGACACACACACACACATCACCCAAGAAATGTTCGATTCGTGATCAGGGATGCTTGGAGCGCCCTTTCTCGAAAACTCGAATTCGAATTTTCCATCCCGACACAATACTTTCCATATACATTAAACTATGCATATAAGGAAAGTAAATGTCAGTCATGCCTGAGATGAAGCCTTCCTGGATAATATGTGTTGTTGTTGTTACCCAGACCGTCCGACCTACCAGATAATATGTGGATAATATGTGTGTAGCAGACTTTTATATGTTATTCAAAACAACATGTCTTCAAGGACTGCCACACTGTTCTTTTGATTCATTCTGCAAATTTAACGTGGAAGATTTTGTGTTATACTGTTTTGTATTGAATAATAAACTGAAACGTACGCTAAATTTTCTAATTTGAACATGCACATATTTGTTGCATTTTTAACACTTTGCAACATATTTGAAAAGTGTTTCTGACTTTGTTTATCATTCTGCCTGGTTGTCCGTTAGCACGATAACTGCCGTGAAAATGACTTTACCAAAATGAAATTTTAGTATGTTGTTCAGACGGTCTGCGGGACATATGGGAATATACATGCATAATATCACGCAGTCAGTTTCGGATTGAACCCGGATTGAAAAAGAGAAATACATTGTACCCTGTGGGTTTTTAAGCGAAACATTTTTTAAGCGAAATTTTAAAGCGAACCTAAACATTTTTAAGCGAAGTTAAAGTTCAGAAATTGCTTTGAAAATTTTAGAAAATATTCAAATTATCCCATAAAATATATAAAAAAAACGGAAGCAAAATATGTTCGGTAGTTTTTTAAATAAAAATTAAAATAATAATTACACCCATATTATATGAAGGGATCAATCACGTGACCCACTTCAAAGTAAAATATGGCATCTCTATTTTTTCACAATGTAAAAATCGTGATTTTTAAAGTTCTTTTTAATTTATAATTAACGTTGCATCTGACCTAAAACTGCTTTTATTTAGCGTAATTCCAGGCATCTATATTCTGCACCAACGCAATTACAATATTTTTTAGTTCAAATGATCATTATTTCAACAACGCACCTTAATTTTAAAGCATGCAAAATGTAAAGACATCAATCTGTAAGATGTGTTATAAGAATTGCGCAATTATTTTAATGCAAAATTATTTAGCTCTGGAGTCTGGAAGGTGATATGAATGAAATATTCATTGATTTTACATGGAGAAACAGACAATTTTATAGCATTTTCTATTTCAGGAAGTTTTAAGCATGGAGCTAGAAAGTACTTTTACGTCCATGGTTTTAAATTTCCAAGTAAAATACATTATTGTAGAACTGAGATAATTTAAGAAATCTGATGTAGGCTACACAAGACTTTACTTATAAAGTGAAATGACTTTACTTCTTTAACGGTGAAAAATGATGAAAAGAGTTCGTTCATATTTATATTTAGTGTTGCATTCGTCCTAAAAACGCTTTATTTTTGCGTATTTTCTGTACATCTATATCCTGCTCCAATATGAGTTTACATTTTTGACTTTAAATGATCATCAAACTTTGATTATTTCTACAACGAAGCCTAATGCCTAATTTAAATTAATGCAGAATGTAAACAAGTGCTGAGTTGTATAAAAATTGCAGAATATTTTTTCACGTAAAATTATTTAACTCTGGAGTCTGGATTAGAAATGTATGAATAAAATATTTGCTGCTTTTACATAAAGAGCTAGGCGATTTATATTTCGATGACGTCATTTGAATAAAGTTTTCTTTTCGATAAAGTTTTAAGCTTTCAAGTAAAATAGATTGTTGTAGTTCTGTGATAATTAAAAAAATATCGCTGCTGAATTTTTCGCATTTTAGAGATGTTTAAATAACATTACACTTCAGTTGGAAATTGTTTCATAATCAATGCTTTAAGCATGATTGATGTTTCTTGTTAATTTATTGTGTAAATAATTCTAGAGAAATATTTTTGCAGATTTCGAGATATACAAAAATGTCCTGAAATATTGGTTAATATGTTTAGCTGCAAAACACTAGTGTGAAAAGAAAATTAGATGTAAATCGAACCGATTCCTCGAACACATATTCTTGAACATTTTCTTTCAGACACTTTCGTGTTCAGTTTATTTATTTCTTTTTCTTGTTTCAGAAACTGGATACGGGTGATGACATGCTGGAAAGCATGGTTTCCATCATGCAAGGAGAAGACTGGAAGAGAGTTCGAACCATAATAACACCCACTTTCACAACAGGAAAAATAAAAAGGGTAAGCCAGGTTTGTACTCATTAAGAAGTCCAAGTTCCCTACCACTTCGAGTTTCAATTTTTCATGTTAAACTACGGAAGAAGAGTAAAGGCCCTTCTGAATGATGCAAAAAATTGAGCGTTCAAGTGGCTTTGAACTATGCTGTGGCCACGAATCTTCACCTACGATTTAGGTTGAGATGGACGTTAATTACTTCAAATGCAGCGTAAACACAGAACGGGAATGTAAGCACAAGCAAAACCCGATCAAGCCAATGAGGGGCCCAAGGTCCAGAGGTATTTCGGTTCCCCCATATACATTCAAGGCACACAATACACCATCACATACGGAATTTGGGCGCTCGAGACGGCAGCGCCAATATGTCTGTTGTACATGTAGACTTGCATACTTCTTACTTCATTTCGGTGATTTAGAGCACAGTTTAAGCGGATCCCTCTGTGGTAAGGCGTCAGTGGAACGCAAACCGCTGGTCGTCTTAAATACAGATAACCTGCACGTAGCCGTCTGTAAACAGTTTGCTGAAATACCGCTCTTCCCGTCGACGCTGGAAAGTCGGAAGCAAGCTGATATGCAAAGTCAGCAGTAAGCTGATATGCAAAGTCGGCAACAAACTGATATTCAATGCTGATATGCAAGCTGATATATATACCTGTGGTGTCGTGCTTCCAGACACGGGAACAGGTCGTTCTGAGCGGTTATGACTCTTAAAAGTCCAGTTACTGGTCTTCACGATACTGTTCCTTCACTTTGATACCGGTCTCACAGGCGGTTGATGAATAAACGATTGACAATTTGGACTTTGGTTACTTCCGAATGTCGCTATGGTCCTCTTTAAGATGCACCGCCTGGCGTCACTCAGATAATGTCGTTTACTCATTTTTCAAAATTTGTCTATTTCTATTTTCCTGCGGACTAGATTCTGCAAGCTTGCGCCTGTCATGTGGTCAAATTTTGTGGCTACACGTTGTTTCTTTCGCCGAATATGCTAATTTTTCTGTTTGTTGCTTAACTTTTGGACATAGCTGTTTGTATATATATATATATATATATATCTTTATATATATATATATATATATATATATATATAAGCACATTCGTTAAATCCTTTTAGTTGTAGAATATATGGTCGCATATGCCATCCTGTGGCGCTGTTAAGTGGTGAGTCAATTGGTTGATTTACGACTTTCGTTCATAACAGGACATTTTACAATTTACTTTTTACAATGTATGTAGTAACGACTTTAAATATTGTAGACCGTCTGTATTCAATACGCCATCAATGACGTACGTAAAAAGTAATTCAAAAGATCAAAGTGCTTTGGTTGCAGTCAAAGAGCTTTGGTCAAAGTGTTTTAGATCAAAGTGCTTTGGGGTATTTTGCAACATAGTGTCCATCATCAGTGGGGATAATAAGGAATAGACAGACATGAGCTTTTACATAATCATGAATATAAATTTTTCATACGGCAAATCGGAGAAATGGATACTACAATTAGCATATATTACAACTAAATATATAAAAATCTAGCATAAATAAATTCAATTCTACTTTTTTTTCAAAAAATAAATACATAAATAGATTAGTCCAATACAAAAACATAACACTGGTGAAACACTAAATTTCCAGAAAATCATATGATGGTTTAACACGCATAGAGTCGAGAACGAGACGCCAAGTGAAACTAAAGATTTCAACGGGATTAAAGTTACAAATAGAATCTCGATAAACATAATTATTGCAAGTAATTTAAAGACAAGTTTTATCAAAATTAGGGGTAAATTTATCATTAATAACTAATTGTGAAAGAGCAGTGGAGAGGTAACATTTTTTCCAAATAGTCCAAACCATATTGAGATAAACAAATGCCAATAGTACGTTTAGTACCACGAACATAAAACTTATAATCACCGTCGGGAGACCAGAGGGGGACAACATACACCCCGGTCAGATTCAAAAAATTAATTTTATCCATAAATTTATCGGTACGCATACGACTAAATAACGAACAATTCTAATGTGGGCAACACATGACTGTTTCCCTGCAGATTCAAATTCATTTTGTAATTTTTTAGTTCATTACGCATTAAATTGAGTTAAATTGCTGAAAATAATATGGATAATTTTCTGATATTATATCCAAATCGTTTTTCTTTATTGTATCTTCTTTGCATTTGGCAACTTATTATCTTCAGGTCCTTAAAATTCCGAAAACTACAATATCTCGAGAACGATTTATCCTACAGTCATGGGGGGTCAGATTTGTTCACTTAGGTGTCAAAATTTACATGTAGAACAAGTACTTAATTAATATATTTCATCAATTTTAGCCATTTTTTTCAGAGTTTCATTATCCTGCACATGTAGAATTTTATTTTAGATCGAATATATTAAATTTGCGGGTTATTTCGCAAAAAAAAGGCAGATTCTTTTTTCAGAATCGTATCAAAATCCAACCAGCACCACAATATCCTACGACGGATATATCTACCAAATTTTGTGTAATTTCATCAATTAGTTTG
This sequence comes from Amaurobius ferox, assembly GCA_951213105.1. Classification (NCBI taxonomy): domain Eukaryota; kingdom Metazoa; phylum Arthropoda; class Arachnida; order Araneae; family Amaurobiidae; genus Amaurobius; species Amaurobius ferox. The sequence continues at coordinate 115,469,697 of OX578135.1, read as the reverse complement.
TCAGCTAGAGTGCACACATATTATTTTCGCGGACCATTTCACAATAAAGGCAGGTTCATTTATCCCGAATCTTACCAAAATCTAATTAGCACCAGGGTCACCCACAAGTGACATATCTACCAAATTTTACGAAATGTAGCAGATTAGTTGAGTTACAATGGATATATACAATTTTTGCGGACCTTTTCTAAAAACATGCAGGTTCTTCTTTTTCGAATCGCATCAAAACCTAATGTTCACCAGTGTGACCCACAAGTGACTTATCTACCAAATTTTGTAAAATTTGATAAATTAGTTTTTCAGTTAGAATGGATACAGGCAATTTTTGCTGGCCATTTCGCAAAAAATGGCGGGTTGTTTTTATCCCGCATCGCACCAAAGACTAATTAACACCAGGGTCACACACAAGTACTTATCTGACAAATTTTACGAAATTCAATCCCTTAAGTGGATACATACATTGCACAGACAGACACATATACACATAGACAGACAGACACACATGCACACACAGACGTCAAGCTTAAAATAGTTTTTCGTATTCTAGAGTTCTCAAAACGTGTGGATCCTTCGAAAACGCAAGTTGTGATTTTCGGCATGATTCCAATACTACTTTCCCTATTCAATACCATGTATTGCAGGTAAAGTAAAAACTGTGTAATGGACTGGTTTAAACGAAAAATAGCAGGATGGAAAGGAATACTCGAATTTTACTAAATACTCGTATATTGATATATTTTAAATGAGTTTCACCATACATAATACAAGGAATTTTTACATCTAGCATGATGTTGTCCGCGACTGCTAAGGTGATAGACATCCCTGCATGATATACATGGTGTAAATGCAAGAAATGCGTTTAAAGATGAAAAGTTGCAAAACAGAAGCATTGTTTTGCACGATGAGCTAGGCCTTTTCTAGCTCCCAAAAATTTTGTTGATATGGAATAAATTCAATAAATTGAATAAAGTGAAAAGCATTTCCGAAACCATGTACGTTATCAAGGGCCGTACATGTTTCGTTAGTGCGGATTTTACGTTTCTGTGTGCATTATTGCAAATTGTATTACAGAAATAAAGCACACACACACACACACATATATATATACATACATATATATATATATATATATATATATATATATATATATATATATATATATATATATACTCGTATATAATAATAAAAGGAAGAAACTGTCTGTTGTTTGTTTCTTTGTGTGATATCTACTGCAGTTACAGGATGAGATTTTCCATGTAGGAGCATCTATACCTGAACAACTACACCTCTAATGCATTTCCAAAATTTGAATTACATTTCTTTAAACTTTTAAAACTGTTCAGTGTTTAAATCGTCCTTTTATCGCCAACAATAGGGAAAGTCTTTATTGCCCGACGCACGTCCTTTAAACGCACGTAGTGCTGTGATACTGTAGTCCTGGGAAAATTTAAATAATGTCAGCGCTTGTTGCATCATATTTTAGAGATGTTTATAGTTGGAAAGTGTTCCATGATCAATGTTTTATGCATGCTTGATCGTTTCTGTTTAACATATTTTTCTTGCAAACGCTGATATTTAATAATTTTACAGATGCTCAGCATCTTCAAAGATGGTTCGAGGACTCTTGTGAAGAATTTTAAAATTTTAGCCGAGAAAGGAGAGCCAATTGAAGTGAAAACGTAAGTGTTTTAATGCTTTAAACGTTGAATTAAAAATGAAATCCTTTAGTCGCATTGAGATTACCGACAGTGTATATAATATACGTGATACGGAAGTTTAATCTTCGCTAAAACACCCTTTTCTTTTCTAAGTCTTCTTCCAAATTCATTTCTATTTTTACGTACTTATCAAGACCTTAGTTCTATCCTACGACATTAACATTACAACAAAAAAATCTGATGTGAGCATAACACGACTTTTCTTATATATTGCAATGAATTTACTACTTTTACAGTAAAAATGGTTTTTCTCATAGTAGATAATTATATACATTCCAACATATTAAATTTTTGTCAATTAGTCTTCATTTTCATTAATTTAACTAAATTTTTATCCAATTTGCGAGATTTTCGTTAATTTGGCAATATTTAAAAAGCCACCAAGTTGGCGACGTTCCGCCAAAATCTCGCCAAGCGTTATGAACGAAGAAGTAACTTATTCTTATAGCAATTAAATGACTGTTGGCGTTCCAATACAAAAGTATTACTCAACGTATCTTTTCTCATAAATGGAATGAGCTAGATCCACGAGATTGATGTCACCCAATTTATCGCATAATATTACATATGAAAAGTGAACATGTTTCTCAACAATTAATATTTTCTTTTTAATTTAAGGGATTGTTTTGATAATTTTATGTGAAAAATGTGCAATGTCTCAAGAACGGTTCATGCTAGCGTTCTAAAGTTTATATCAATCGTTTTCTAAGGAAAAAGTACATAATAAATGTCTATTTGAGTAACTTTAATAAAGATTTTGATTTTTTGATGATTTTTTCGAAATTTCACTCGAAAATTTAAGAGATGTCCCGAAAGTTCGATTGGGATTAAAAGAAATAGGCTTCCAGTATTAACGTATTGTAATTTCTGTATCAAATTTCATTCGAATCCCTCCATTCGTTCGTGAGATATCGTCTCCATAGACTCACTGGCACACACACACACATACATTCACACACACACACACTCATACTTTCACACACACACACACACACACACACACACACACATACATACTTTCACACACACACACACATACATACTTTCACACACACACATACACACACACATACTTTCACACAGACACACTTTCACACACACACAAGTAGTATATGGGGTGGACTCTGGGACAAAATGACATAGTCATTTTGTCACAGAGTCCACCCCATATACTACTAATTTCCCTCCATTTTTTAAAAGCCAGGACAACCTCTTAAGACCAAAAATGCATAAAATCATTCAAAAATGCATAAAATCATTCAAAAACGCGTATTTTAAAAAAAATCAAAAATCAAGAGAGTTTTAGGACTCTAAAATTTCATACATTTTGACTTATATTTATGTCGTATAAGACATTATTGAGACCAAATCTATCAAAACCTTTGAATATATGAAAGAAAATAATATCTAATATATTAGAAATTGATATTAAAAAACATGATTTTAAAATAAATGTGTGAAAAAAGAGGACCTTACCCCTCTAATATATTAAAAATGCTCTGTTTTTAAAGGGTGGGTTTGAGACCCCCCCTTTTTTTATAAAATTAAAAAGAATATGTCAAAATTAAAAAAGAGGCCTGGTCAAGTATAGATAATAAAGAAAATAACATATTGATGATTTGACACGATCCCAAAATAGGATCGTCTCAGAAAATGATATCTTTTTCAAGACTATGATAAATATAAAGAAGAATATAATATAAAATCTAAAGATTAAATTTAGGAAATTGATAAAAAAAAATAATAATTACAAAAAATATACTATATATAATAATAAATTTTCAGGTGGGGAAATGTTTCCCTACCTAAATATGAAAGAAAGATCTTAAGAAAATTTTTATAAAAACTCATAATATTAAAACAGAGGATGATTTCTCTAATTCATATTCATATTTATCATCAATCATACCCAAATACTTAAATATATATCTTCCTTTATTGATTTTATTTAATGATTCATCAGAAAGTTTTGCATGTTTTTTCGCAAGGTAATACTCTTTTTCTTCATTTTCCACATCTAACTTTACGATTAATGTATCTCCATATTTAGTAATAATTTTACTCAATGATATATATCAGATCATATTTCCCAGGATTTAAATCATATAATTTAAACGTTTTGGGATAACCTCCAAGTCTATTAAATTCTTCCATTTTATTAGTAAACATTCTTCATAATCTGTAAAACCTCTTTCTACCATCTCTTTTTTGAGTTTTTCTCTATATTCTTCATCAGACTTTGACTTTTTAAATATTCTTTCAGCTATAATATTTTTTGTTCATTATCAGAAATAGTAATAGAAACATCAGGATCAAATCCATTTAGTACATTAATTATTCTAGTTACTTTCCCTATAAAACATTTATCATCACCATCTTTTAGTTCATCTTTTAACACTTTTATTATTTCGTTTTTATTCTCATTTTTAAAAATTCTATTAAACACAACAACTAATATCTCTCTAAATTTAATATTATGGAATTCTACCTCTAGTAAGTCTCTTTTAATTTCTACACCTAATTCTTTAATGCATTCATCTAAATTATATTTAATTTCTGTATTTAATAATTTTATGATAGTCTCACTCAAAGATTTTTGAATATATGTATTATGCACATTTTGAGAGTCATTATATACATTATTATGAAATCTTCTGAAAATCGGGGGTAAATTTATTTTATCTTCATCATACCATATATCATTTATTCTACGCAAAAATATTAATTCATTTAGGGATGTAATATCATTTTCTCTACAATCTAATCCTTTTAAATTCGCTAAATTTTTCATACCTTCAAGTGTAGTTAATTTATTTTCTCTACTATATAATTCTCCTAAATTCGTTAAATTTTCTATTCTTTCAAGTGAAGTTAATTCATTTTCTCCACAATATAATACTTTTAAATTCGTTAAATTTTCTATTCCTTCAAGTGATGTTAGTTTATTTACACCACAATATTATACTTCTAAATTCGTTAAATTTTTCTATTCCTTCAAGAGACGTTAATTTATTTACTCCACAATATAATTCTTTAAAGTTCGTTAAATTTTTCATTCCTTCAAGTGAAGTTAATTTATTTTTTCCACAATATAATTCTTTTAAATTCGTTAAATTTTTTATAACTTCAAGTGAAGTTAATTTATTTTTTCCACAATCTAATATTTCTAATTTTATTAAATTTTCCATTCCTTCAAGTGACGTTAATTTATTTACTCCACAATATATTTTTTCTAAATTTATTACATTTTCTATTCTTTCAAGTGACGTTAGTTTATTTACCCCACAATATAATTTTTCTAAATTTATTAAATTTTCTATTCCTTCAAGTGACGTTATTTCATTTCCTCCACAATTTAATTCTTTTAAATTAGTTACATTTTCTATTCCTTCAATTGAAGTTAATTTATTTCCTACACAAGATAATATTTCTAAATTTATTAAATTTTCTATGCCTTCAAGTGAAGTTAATTTATTACCGTCACAATATAATTCTTTTAATTAGTTAAATTTTTCATACCTTCAAGTGACTTTAATTTACTACTCGTACAATATAATTCTTTTAAATTCGTTAAATATTCTATTCCATCAAGTGAATTATAATATAATAAAGAAATAGATATCACTTCAGTAGGATTCTCTATATTTAAGAAATATTCTTTTCTTATACCATACATTTATTTAGAAAACATTTTTATAAAATATTTATTTTTCATCTTTTCTCAAAAGATAAACACAGTCTCTCAAGACTTTTTTAACTTCACAAATCTCTTCAATAATTTTTTCTCTATAAGGTTCTTCTTCATAATGACCAAACTTTTTATTTAATTCACTCATCTGTATTGCTTGTATTTTTTTCCAATGAACATTAAAAAGTGATCAGGTAATAGATCAAATTTGCATTTAATCAGATAACAAAAATCTAATTTATCTATAAATTCTTCTATAAATGTTTCACTAAATGTCTGATATCTAGCTATATACAGCCAATTTAAATCATCTTTTAATTCTCTCATGGTATCTTCTGAAAGATTTTGAAATATTGATACTTTATATAAATCTAAATAATCAGAACATTTTATGATAAATTCGTTACTTAAAGTTTGATATTGAGAAATGTTTACCCAATCTACTTTATCTTTACATTTTTCTATAAAATCTTCTGATAGTTTTTGATATCCAGAAATTTTAGGTCAATCATCAGGTTGAGCAAATTCTTCAATAAAAGATTCAGACAGTAATGAATATTGAAAAATTAAATCCCAATTTACATGATCTTTAAGATTTCTAATTACATCTTCAGATAAATTATTTCTAGAAAATTCATTCCAATCGATATCCATTTAATGATGAACGTATTTTAGAAAGGGATTTTTTCAATATGCATATAAGGTTTTAAAGTATTTGAAAAACCCTCAGGTAATATCAATAATGTAATAATATCGTCGCGTTTTCCATAGGCAAAACAAGTTACTGAATCTTTAAGGCGCATTCCTACTGTTAAAATTGCTTTACCGTTGATTTCTAATGTTATCAGTGGATCTTGAGTTTTAGCATATGTATATCTTCTTCCTAGTGGATGATCTATATCCATATTTATTAAATACACGAAAATTTTCATATACATATCTGTAGATAATCGCATCTCTTGATCCAGTAATTTAGAATCCAGTAATTTTGCTCATCATGTTGAAATTTACTTTATTAAATCCCCCATTTGTAAAAGTTTGAAAATCATCTTCTATGGTAACCCAGATATCTCTATTGTCTAAACATATTTTATTGACAGCATCGTTAACATTTTCAGGATCTGAAATATTCGTAATTATTTTATTTTTTGCATCAAATTTATCAATCTGTAATATTAATGGATTTTTTTCAAAATAACTTTTATTCACAACATTTTTATCATCTTTAGGATCTGCTACATTTCCTATTCTTTAAAGTTGTTTCATTTAATTCTTTTATTCACTTGCCTGTTTCTTCAGTAAAGGATAAAAACTCATGATCATATTTAGTTTCTATAAGATCTCTCAATTCAAAATGATTATTCTCTATTTTATTCAAAACGAAACTTTTAGTGGTTAAATCTAAATCATCTATGAGATTTTCACAATTTTTTAAAATTCTATTTTCCATATCATAATTTCCATCATCCATTAATTTAAAAGGAGGTCCAATAGGCCCTTCTTTCATTTGATCATCATAAGGTGAATAATAAGCACTCATTTATTATAGCATTATGTTTTTAAACTCTTAACCATTGTTATAGTTTTATTTTTCAAATTTATAAAACATCCCTTTCTTTCTTTAAAAATAATATAAAACTTATATTCCTTTTGAGTATTCATTAATCTCCCCCAATTAAATTCAATATCTAAATTATTTAAATCAGTATAGTTTTCATGATTTGATAAGTCAAAATAAAAAATAGCATACATTTCTCCAAAATTCTTCTTATTTATCAAACATCCTGTTTCTGTATTAATATCATTTAATCCTGCATGTAAAAGAGCATCATACACTCTATTATAATCTTTATCGGTAAAATTCGTTTTGTAACGCATAAGAGGAATTTGTTTATTATTAATCATCAACCAACATTCAGTCATATCTATATTATCAAATATCATATTATTTTTTTCATAATTATCATCTCTTTCAGCATACTGAGGAATAACATACACACCTAAAACTTCATCAGAGGCTGTTGTAGCTGTGACGGATCCACTAGTACTTTTATAAGGACTTACCATCTTAAATCTATATCGATCCCAATTTACCTCTATATCTTTATCAGATAAAAATGCTTCCATAAACACGCTTTCTGCAGAATTTTTAAATTCTATATAAGGTAAATGTAAGGTTAAACCTTCAACTACTACCTTATAAATAACATTTTCGACATGAGTATATATCATATTCTTATTTTCATTTCTTTGAATTTCTATTTTCACTTCCAAACCATAAATTACCTTTTCATATTCTCTAAAGAAATCGATTGTATCTTTTAAAGGTGTCCATATTTTAATGACATTGCTATATTTCGTTAGTTCCCATCTCTTTGCGAATCCTTCGTTATAATATTTACTCATTTTCAAATTATTAAAAATTCATTTATTTTAGTAGTATCTTCTAAAGTACCCTCATATTTTAACTCTTTTTGGTCAGCTGAATCATCTGTATCCAGATAAAAAAATTCATCTTGAGCGTGTGATGTTACATAATGAGCAGTATAATGAGTTAATCTTAAAGCATGAGTCATGATTGAAAAATTTGACTGTGTATTTTATTCAATTTCGGTATCTCCTATATGTACTTTTAAAGTTTTGATAAAACCTCCACCATTTACCACACTCACATTTTCGTTTCCAATAGATGATTTATCATTTTTCGTAATTTTTAATTTTTGTTCACGATATCCTCTAGAATATAAAATTTTTGCTTTAGTATCATTAATATGAAAAACATAGGTGGCATTCTCATCTGAACTATGTTCTTTTGGATGAATTTCTCTTAATTCATAACTTTTAATGTGATCATTGTGATAATAATGAGTATCACTCAAATCATACATCTTTTGCATTTATTTAGGAAGCATTTTTAAACCACCTCCTTTCTTTTTCATTGAAAATATTTCATTTAATTTATTCCGTGTATGATTAATAGGTTTAGTTTTCGACAAAACCTTAACTTGTATTTTTTTTACTTTTTCTATATAATCTATGTTTATTCATTTATTTATGAAGAAAAACCTGACCCCTCATAAATAGGAATAAAATTAAATTTTACAGCTCCTTTATTTAAATCAATTAATTCACCTTTTTGATTAGTAATCCTCATTTTTATTCTTTGAACAGGATCCGTTTTAACAGGAAAATATATCCAATTATTAAATTCTTTTGAAATTATACTACCTGGTGGATTTTTATTAGTGAAAGAATAAATGACTTCTGAATTAGATTGATTTATTAAAGATCCTTTTACAACATCACAATGAATACAAATATTATCATTTCCGGTGGATATATCAGCTATATGTTCACCTTCTACCTCTGTTTCTTCATCATAATTTCCGTATGTCGGTTTTAAAAAGCCTATAATTTTATGAATGTTACTTTTTGTAAAATCAATTACCCAACCTTTTTTCAGTTTAATAGCTATTCTTTGCCTTGCTTCAACAATACCAAACTTCACAGATGGATCCTTACCGAATATTTTCATCATATACTCATTTAAACCTCTTACAGTATAATTACAATTTGAGATAACAATTGTTCTATCTGTGCCTAATTTATACATTCTAAATATGTTATTTCCATAATTCTCACTTATATAAAACCATGAAACTTCCATAGAAAACGACTGTAAAACTAAATTTTTTTATTTAAGAGGTGTAATAAAATTTACAGTGAATTCCTCTGATTTCTCATAACCTTCAGATATTAATATTATCATTTATACAGAACAAAATTTTCATTACAGTCACTGGGTTTTTGTGTAGGACATGATTTGAGAACATTTTTAGGTGATTTACCTTTATTCCTTTCTCTTATATATTTCATACAAAATAAACCACATTTCACAGATATAGGTTTCTGTAAAAAACTATCATTATGACCTATTTTTGTTTTTTTATTAGATGTAACAAGAGATGCTTTAATATTTTCAGGAATATATTCTTTCTTGTTATATTCACCAAACGGATCAAAATATTCCACATATTTATATTTAGGATCATTATAATAACAAACACAATGAGTTCCAGGACCTGTTGATACATCTAAATTAATGATTCCATTTTCAAATTTTCCTATTGCTTTAGGTAATAAATCAGAGGTAAATACACCTGTAAATAATTTTTCATTTTTCATACTTTCTTCTATCATTTTGTTACTAATTCCCAAGGTTGATATATACCCTTTCCGCGTTTTTTTTTCCAGATCCCTTTTTTTTGTATAGCTGAACTAGTTAATCCAGATAAAGCACCTGTTGCTAATGCTGGAACTGCAAATTTAGCAGCGGTTATTAAAGAGGGTATAAGTGCTGCTAGAAATGGTAAAAATCCTCCATTTTTTTCTAATTGCGTTTTACTGATAGTAATTCTTTTTCCATCATTGATATGATTAATTTGAGTTTTAGTTAAATACATCTCATGATTAGGAATTTTAGATTTTTCTATTTGTAATGTTAATTCTTCTTTATTTCTAAAAGCTGATTTAAGTTTATTTTTCTGACCTTCACTTAATAAAACTTTATTTTTTATCATTTATTAACAGAGAATATGTTTATGATATCGTTGTACATCATTATAAGTCATTTCTCCATTTTTTAATAACATATCTAACAATAAAATTACTTGATCACCCAATTTCTTTGATTTACTTCCATTACATATTTTTTCTGTTAATTTTGATAATACATCCAATCCTTTACCCACCTTCATTTCTTTACTACTTCGAATCAGTTTTAATCTATTCATATAATTTTGCAACATATTTTCTTTATTTTTAATTTCTTCTATTTCGTTCTTTTTCTGATTTAATTCCTCCTCTGAAATATTTTTAGCCCTTGAAATTGTAATTGTTTTTAAGTTGCCTCTTTTCTTAGATAATCCTTCTTTTAGATGTTTAGCTTTTGCATACATCTTCTTTAATTTCTCTTGATCGTTTAAAAATACAGAAGGTCTGTATAATTTTTCCTCTTTTAAATATTTTAAATTTAAATTTTGATCGATATCATAAGTAATAGATCGTTCTACTAATTCTTTCACAGCTTCAATAGGCACTTCTACAGATGGAAATGAAATATTTTTACAACCTTTTGAATACTTTTTACAACCTCTTTATTTGATTTTTCATATTTTTCAATTACATGAGTAACTGGTTTATGAAATTCCTCTAAGGTTTTTTGAATACCTAATTTTTCTTTTAGTTGATCTTCACTATTCTTTCTTATTTCTTTTTCTAATTTTACTAATTTAATTGAATCTTTTATTTGCTTTATAAGTTTGAGTTTTCGTTCTTACTCTAATTCGTTCATTTATATAATATTAATTTTTTATTGCAGCTAATTTTATTTTTTACTGTTATATAAATGATAAAAATTAAAGATTACACGGAGCCAGATGAGTTACCTGATCCTACACAACATCCTTTGTTACCTAAACATCCATTTAGATTGCTTATAACAGGGCCTTCAGGTTCAGGTAAAACAAATTTACTGTTAAATATGATTTATGATTTTTTAAATTTTGATGCACTATATATATGCGCAAAAGATTTATACGAACCTAAATATTCTAAATTACAAGAAATATATACAATGTTTGAAGATATAAAAAGAGGAGATATTTTGAAATGTAAGAAGAATAAGAAAAAAATTATTAGAATCATATGATAAATACAAAAAAGAAGTATACTTTTCTTCAGATGATTTTATTACTGTAGATGATTTAAATCCTACATTAAAGAATTTAGTTATTTTCGATGATTGTGTGACCGAGAAAGATCAAAAAACCATTCAGGAATTATTTATCAGAGGTAGAAAGAAAAACGCATCCATAATATATTTATCGCAGTCTTATTATACAACACCTATCAATATAAGAAAGAACTGTAATTACTTTATATTTTTCAATCTACAACCAAAAGAAATGCTACAGATTATAAGAGAGATAGATGGTAAATTAAGTACTGAAGAATTCAAACAAATATATAATAAAAGTGTTCAAAAACAATACTATTTTTTAATGTTAGATTTAGTGAATCCAAAAATAAGAAACAGAAAAAAATTTGATCCTATATAAATGATATGGAAGAATATTTAGAAAAAAAGCTTTACGTTTACAGAAAGAGTTTGAATTTACATCACAAGATAAGTATTTCATTATCAGTAAGTAAGGTCATTCTAAGTGGAACGGGTTTATCAGCAATAGCCTTTCTTACGCTTGCTTTTTTAAGTTTATCGGTTGGAATAGTAGAAGCTATTGATCTTGCATTAAAAATAGTAGAAAGAAAAGAAGAATATAGACATTGTTATAATTTTTATGAATAACTCATTAATTCGTTTAACGCTAAGGAAATGACAGAAGATGAAATTTGTATGCGAGAAAAGGATTTCATAAAAATTTTGAAATTTAATCCAGTTGAAAAATATGTAAAATGCAATTGAATGGATATAAATTTATTTATCCTAAATAAATGAAAGGTGGTGATATTGTTGGATGGTTACAAGATAAAATATATCCTCCAGAAATGCATTTACCAGGATATCAATATTGCGGTCCATTTACAAAATTAGAAAAAAGATTAAAAAGAGGTGATCCTGGAATAAATAGAGTTGATAAAGCATGTAAAAAACATGATATTGAATACAATAAAACAAAAGATACAAAAAAGAGACACGTTGCTGATCAAGAATTAATAGATGATTTAAATGCAATACAAGATCCCACATTTCGAGAAAGAATAGCTAGAGGATTTTTTATTAAACCTATTATTAAAGCTAAAAAAACTTTTGGGTTAGGAATTTTTCCTTCTATATACTGCGTCAAGTGTAAAAAGAAAACCGATACTAAAAATTATCATGAAACTAAAAATATGGGTAAAGGTATTTGTATAATTTTTGGAAGTAAAAAGAATACTTTTTAGGAATAATGTTTTAAAAGAAACATATTATAATCCAGAAACAGGATATTGTGGTATTCAAGAATTGAAAAGAAAAACAGGATTACCTAATGTTGAAGAATTTTTACATGAACAAAATGTATATACTAGATATAAACCTGTCATTCGTAAATTTAAAAGAAGGAGAGTTTATGTTCCAAACGGTAATAATTAATTTGACGCCGATTTGCTATTTATAAAAAATTATAGCAAATATAATGATGGAACTAATTATTTGTTAACAGTTATAGATGCTTTTAATAAATATGCTTGGGCTTTCCCTATAAAAATAAAAACATCTGAAGAAGTAGTACAAGGTTTTAAACAAGTTTTTAAAGAAAGAAAGCCAAAATTCATTTTGACAGATGAAGGAACTGAATTTACAGGAAAACAGACCCAAAAATTATTCAAAGATAATAATATTTATTGGTTTACGACTTATAATAAAGAAATAAAATCTGCAAAACTGAGAGATTTAATAGAAGTATAAGAGAAAAAATTATAAAATATATGCATGCTAACAATACTAAAAGATATATTGATGTATTACCTAAATTACTTAAAAATTATAACAATTCATATCATAGATCAATAAAAATGACACCCGTTGAGGCTAGAGAAAATGAATCTCAAGTTTATAAAAATTTATATACCAAAAAGATCATAAAAAAACCTAAATTTAAGATAGGGGATAGTGTTAGAATATCAACAATTAAAAAAACATTCAGGAAAGTAGATGATTCTACATTTACTGAAGATATTTTTATAGTATCTGAAGTATTAAAAACAGATCCAATTACTTATCGATTAAAAGATTTAAACAGTAAAAAAATTGAAGAAACTTTTTATGAAAATGAAATGGTAAAATATAATAAAAAAGATGATGTATATAAAATTGAAAAACTCATGAAAAAGAAAGGAAATAAATATTTTGTAAAATTGTTAGGATATCCTGATGAATTTAATAGTTGGACATCTGATTTATACGATGCTAGGAATTAGTTTTTGAATATCATGTTTAAATTATGATGATTTTTACGGGGGGTGATGTATCACCCCTCGCTCTTATAACATAGTAATCTTTTTAATTATTGATAATTTTCTTGGAACATCATCCTTATATACTTTCTTTTTTTAATCTATTTTTATATACTTTATTAAATTATTTTTATAAACTTTATCATGTCCATAATGAGTTCTTTTCTTATACAAGTTATTATATATTTCATCCTTTAATTGTGTTGGCATTACTAATCATCAGTTGCATTCTGCTTTGAGGAGTTTATCGACTCGTTATCCCCGCAAAGTGGGTCATAATTTTTTTTCCGACTGCTTGAAAGATTTTTTGATACCGCTTCGCGGGGTATTCCCACTTTGCGGTGTTAAATAAATGAATGTTAACTTCTTTGACGGTGTTGAAATGGTTGAATCGATTGATATTTCAGATATTGAAGTTTCAGATAATGAAGTAGAACATAATTTAAAGACGATATTAATGTCTTTTGATGATGAATATTTTTATATTATTGATTATGAGAGTTTAAAACAAAGATATAAAAGTAGAATTAGTTATTTTAATCGGATAAAAAGGAAGTATAATATTACTCAAGAAGGTGAGGAAATGTTTTTAAAATTTTTAGATTTTATGTATTATGAAAAATCGGTTAATTATTATTATTTTATGAAAAAGATTTGTGATATTTTTAAAATTGAAAATAATATAAAGGTTCAAAGACTTTGTTATAAAGTCAAAAAGAAATATGAAAAAATCTGGAATGATTTCAGTGAAATCCCCTTAGAAAAATAAATCGTAATAAATGGATGTGACAAGAATATGCACACACTGTAAGATTATAAAACCAATAGATGATTTCCCTGAACATCGTGATTATAGTAAATTTAATCATGACAGTATTTGAAAAATTTGTAAATCTAAGATTCGTTATACGAAATATAATTGTGAATGTGGAAAACAGTATACATATCTTCATAGACAAAGACATTTGAGAAGTAATTATCTTATCAAGCGAGTTGTGAAAAGTATTTAAAAAAATATTTCCTAATAAATCGAAATGCAACTGAGAACAAAGACTATTGGTGAATTTAGAAAAGTAGTAAAACTATTGAATATTAAACAATCTAAAGGTTGTAAGAAGGATGATTTAATTAGATTATTAATTAAATATATCAGAAAAACAGGAGAATATAAATCTGTTTTAGTAGATTTATTAAATTTAGATATATCAAATTACTTGAAAAAAAAGAAAAATATATTTATTTAAAAACCTGAAAAACGTAATAAAATTAAAAAGGTTTTTGATTCTTTTAATTTGAAATTTGATAATAAGGTATTTAAGCCAAAAGAAGAAAAAAAGATTAAAACAGAAGTGAATCTTAAAAAATTGTTTACTCCTGATCTTACAGAACAATTGAAACAATTTATTAATGAACCTAAAAATAGACGTAAACTTAAGAATACATTTGATTATTTTGATTTGAAATATAAAGATGGTGAATTGGTAAAAAAGAAAGAAAAGAAAGTAGAAATAGAAGTTAATCTTGAAGATTTATTTAAGCCTGATTCTGAAATTGTTCAAAATAGTCAAAAATATATTAAAAAATATAACACATATAGGTATATTTATAAAATTGTAGAAATCAATAAACTTAGACCTGAACAATATCATAATATTTTAAAGGATTTATTTAGAAAAGCTATTGGAAAAGTAGAAGGAAAAGTAGATATTATAGTACACAATTCTGCATTAAGTCAACCTTTTCGTCCTAAAATGATGTCAACTAGAGAGGCTTATGATACCTGTTTAGATGTTTTAACACATAAAATTGAATACAAAGAATTAGATATTAAAGAATGTACATACGATATTCATGCAATAGAATTACCACACGGAGGAAAACATATAAAAACTCTCAAAGAAGATGATATCGCTAATAAAAAGAGTATTTGTCAAATTAAAAACAACGATAATATATGTTTAGATAGATCTATTGTAGTTGCTCTATCTATTCAAAATCCTGAACTTTTATGTGAAAAATTAAACTATAAAAAACTAACTAAAAATGACATTCTATATTAAAAAAAGAAGAAAGTTACAAAAAACGTTAGTTGAAAAGTTACATGAAATGTGTGAAATTCCTTTAGAAATTTGTAATTTAGAGCATGTTAAAAAATTTGAAAAATTCTTAAATATTCAAATTACTATATTTTGTAGAGAAAATTTTAATGAAGGAATATACAGTGGTACTTATAAAAATACTTGTATTTACATTTTTAAAAATAGAAATCATTTTGATACCATTACATCTGTTACAGGATTTTTAGGAAAAAACAATTATTGTGATTACTGTAAGGTGAGTTATAAAAAAAGCGATCAGCATAAATGTTTATTAAAATGTGATAGATGTTTTAGAAAAGAAAGTATTTGTGAAGGAGATAATATCCAGTGTAATGAATGTTTTCGAAGTTTTAAAGGCGAAAACTCTTTTGAAAATCATAAAAATAAATTTAAAAAATTGTCTGTTTGTGAAAGACTATGGAAATGTTTAAAATGTGAGAGAAATATCACCAGAGATAAAAGAAAACCTGTAGATTATAAATGTGGAGAAATACTATATAAAAATTGTAGACAATGGGTCTCAAAAGATCATAGGTGTTATATGAAAACAAAAAAAGCTAAGGGTAGAACCTGTAAAAATATTTGTTCTACAAGAACTCAAGAATGGTGTAATATATATACCAAAAACATAGATTTCCTGAAAATTATATGTATGGTAGAATGTGTGAAAACAAATGTAATTACAAAAGTAATGACAGATATATTTGGTGTGATGCATGCAAATATTCAGGATTTACACAAAAATATATGTTTTTTGACGTTGAAACGAATCAAGAGACAAGAAACCATGAAGTCGATTTAATTATAAATCAAGAATTTAATGGAGAAGAAAACATATTTAAGAATGAAAACGACTATTATAAGTGGCTATTTGATAAGAAACATGCAGGTTATACCGTATTAGCTCATTATGGGAAAGGTTTTGATTTTCAATTTATAGCTAAATACTGTTTTAAAAATAAAATGAAAGTTTTTACAATATATCAAGGAAATAAACTCATTTATATGGAAGCAAATAAATATGCTATAAGGTTTATAGATTCTATTAATTTTACATTGATTCCATTAAGAAAATTTCCTAAAACGTTTGGATTAACAGAATTAGCCAAAGGATATTTTCCTCATTTGTTTAACACTATTAAAAATCAAACTTATGTAGGAAAATATCCAGAAAAATACTATTATGGCTATGATACTATGACTTTAGAAGATAGAGCATTGTTTGATAAATGGTACAAATCTGTAAAAAGTGAAATTTTTGATTTTCAAAAAGAAAGATACTGTAGGTCTGATGTAGATATTTTAAGGAAAGGGTGTTTAGAATTGAGAAGATTATTTTTAAAAATAGCTAATATAGATCCTTTTAAATATATCACTTTAGCAGGTGTGTTTGTATGGCTATATTTAGAGATTAATTCATACCTGAGCGTACAATAGCTATAGATGAAGAGATCATCAAAAAAGATCAATGCAGTAAAAAATCAATAGCTTGGTTAGATTATTTATCTCAAAAACATAAAATAAATATACAACATGCTTTAAATGGAGGAGAGAAAAAAATAAAATTAGACAGTAAAACTTATAAAGTAGATGGTTTTTACGATAATACTGTATATCAATTTCAAGATTGTCATTGGCATGGATGTAATTGTTGTTACAGAAAATCTACTTTAAATAAACAAAATCAAATATGTATGACAGATTTATATGAAAAAACAAAAAAGATAAATAATAAGATAAAAGATGCAGGATATGAGTTAATTGAGATATGGGAATGTGATTTTGATAATGATAAAGAAATTAAAAAATATATGAAAAAAGAATGGAAAGATTTTATAGAACCTTTTAATCCTAGAGATGCCTTCTATGGGGGTAGATGTGAACCAACTAAATTAAAATATGAAATGAAAAATAAAGAGAAAGTTCGATATATTGATGTATGTTCGCTCTATCCGACTGTAAATTATTTTGATTATTATCCTCTTGGGCATCCTAAAAAGATCTATAATCCTAAAAAATATGATGAGTATTAGTTTGGGATGATACAGTGTAAAGTACTTCCTCCTAGAAAATTATATCATCCTGTAGTACCTTATAAAGAAGAAAAATTGATATTAAGTTTGTGTAAATCATGTTCCAAAACTATTAAATGTAAACATTTTAAAACAGTAAGGAAAAAATGTAAAGAATGTTATGAAATAAGAAATAAATTATGTAATCATACAGATGATGAAAGAAGCTTTATAGGTACTTGGACAACGGATGAAGTCAATTTAGCTTTAGAAAAAGGATATAAAATTTTAAATATATATGAAGTTTGGCATTTTGAAAAGAAAACAGATAAACTATTCAAAGAGTATGTCAAAATGTTTTTAAAAATTAAATTAGAAACGAATGGTAAATTACCAAAATATAAAAAAGATTATGAAACATACATTAATAATTATAAAAAGATTGTCAAAGAAAAATTAGATATTGATGTAAGTGAAATAAAAGAAAATCCTGGAATGAGATTTATAGCAAAAATATATTTAAATTCATTATGGGGTAAGTTATTGGACAGAGAAACAATATGAAACAAACTAAATATGTAATAGAGTTGGAAGATTTTTATAGTATTATATTGAATGATAAAATTAAAGATTTGAATATGATATTTTTAAATGATAATTGTGTACAAATGGATTATAAGATGAGAGATGAATATACCAAGAATAACTTTTATACGAATATTTATATAGCAGCATTTACAACGAGTTCAGCTAGAATAAGATTATATAAAATGCTTGATAAACTAGGAGATAAAGTAATGTATTATGATACAGATAGTATCGTTTATATTGATGATGATACTAATAAAGTAAAAACAGGTTGTATGTTGGGAAAATGGACCGATGAGTTAGGAGAAGATAAATATATGACATCGTGGATATCTGGAGCTAGTAAAGATTATGGTTATATTCTTAATGATGGATCTGTAAAAAGAAAAGTAAAAGGCTTTAAGATGAGTTACGAGAGTGAAACTAAGAATGAAAACAATAACAGGTGAAACTGAACACATAGATGTAGAAATAAATCAGCTTCAAATACAAAAAGATAGAAATATTAAAGTGAATAAAACGAATAAAAGATACATGTTTGGATATGATAAAAGAAGAATTTTAGATAATTTTTATACTGTACCATTTGATTATTAATTTTTTATAAAAAATGTTTACTAATAAATGGATGAGTGTTTAGGTGATATTCGAGCTTTAAATTTTACAAATTCTGTAGAAATTTACTATTTGACTTATCTTTGTAAAGAATTTTATGATTTGTATATAAAATATGATCATACTGAAAAACGATTATCAGAAAGTTTTCAAAGGATGACTGTATTAATTGAAAAGGAAGAAAATGAAGATATTAAATTGAATGGATTAGGAGTTTTATATGTTATTTCAAAGAACTTATTCTATTGGTCATCATAAAACAGATGGTAGAAAGGGGTTTTACAGATTATGAAGAATGGATACATTTATATTTATAAAAAATGTTTACTAATAAATGGAAGAATTCAATAGACTTAGAGGTTATCCCAAAACGTTTAAATTATATGATTCAAATCCTAAGAAATATGATCTGATATCATTGAGTAAAATTATTACTAAATATGGAGATACATTAATCATAAAGTTAGATGTGGAAAATGAAGAAAAAGAGTATTACCTTGCGAAAAATCATGCAAAACTTTCTGATGAATCATTAAATAAAATCAATAAAGGAATATATATATTTAAGTATTCGGGTATGATTGATGATAAATACGAATATGAATTAGAGAAAGCATCCTCTTTTTTAAAATTATGAATGAGTTTTCATGAAAATTTTCTTAAGATCTTTCATTCATAATTAGGTGGGGAAACATTTCCCCACCTGAAAATTTATTATTATAAATAGTATATTATTTGTAATTATCATTTCTTTTTTATCAATTTCCTAAATTTAATTTTTAGATTTTATATTATATTCTTCTTTATATTTATCATAGTCTTTAAAAAGATATCATTTTCTGAGACGATCCTATTTTGGGATCGTGTCAAATCATCAATATGTTATCTTCTTTATTATCTAAACTTGACCAGGCCTCTTTTTTAATTTTGACATATTCCTTTTAATTTTATAAAAAAAGGGGGGTCTCAACCCCACCCTTTAAAAACAGAGCATTTTTAATATATTAAAGGTGCCAGGTCCTTTTTTTTCACACATTTATTTTAAAATCATGTTTTTTAATATCAATCTCTAATATATTTAATATTATTTTCTTTCATATATTCAAAGATTTTGATAGATTTGGTCTCAATAATGTCTTATATGACTTAAATATAAGTCAAAATGTATGAAATTTTAGTGTCCTAAAACTCTCTTGATTTTTGATTTTTTTTAAAATACGCGTTTTTGAATGATTTTATGCATTTTTGGTCTTAAGAGGTTGTCCTGGCTTTTAAAAAATGGAGGGAAAGTAGTAGTATATGGGGTGGACTCTGTAGCAAAATGACTATGTCATTTATCTGGGACAAAATTACTATGTCATTTTGTCCCAGAGTCCACCCCATATACTACTCACACACACTTTCACACACATACTCTCACACACACACACACACACGCGCGCGCACGCCACAGATATCACCTCAAAAATGTTAGATTCTTGATCGAGGATGCTTTAAACGTGCTCTTCCGTCGAAATCTCGAATTCGAATTTTCGACCCCGTCACAATACTTTCCTTATACCTTATACTATGCATATAAGGAAAGTAATGAAATGCAGACAAAGATAATTGCCGGACAGGCCTGAATGTCGCTCTCAATATTTGATTGCATATGAATCCCGCCAGAGAAGGCCCACCTATTCATCGAACCAATGCCTTGGATGCAAAAATTCGAAAGCCGTAAAAATGTAAATATGTAACATTAAATATGCTTCCATGGACAAGATACATACTTTTTCTATTTACCCCAATACCACTTTCTACAATACATAGTATTTTAAGGAATTCAAAATAACACTAAATGGGAACAGTTATCCTCATATAAAAATTAACTTCAAAATTTAAATTCCTCTCTATATACATGTTTTTCATTTTTACTTTCCCTGCAATACATTGTAATGTATAGGGAAAGTATTGTAATCATGCCGAAAATCGCAGCTCGAGTTTTCGACGGATCTACACGTTTCGAGACCTCTAGAATACGAAAACACTATTTTTAGCGTGACGTCTGTGTGTGTGTCTGTGTGTCTGTCTGTCTGTCTGTGTGTCTGCCTGTGTGTCTGTCTGTCTGTCTGTGCAGATTTTGTATCCACTCTAACTAAAAAAGTAATTAACCGAATTTCATAAAATTTGGTAGGTAAGTCACTTGTGGGCGAATTTAGTGCTGATTCGCAAAAATCGTCATTAGTGCAAAAATCGTCAAAATCTAAACTAAAGAACTAGGTATACTCAAATATATCCATAAAATGCTCGTTTAATACGTAATTTTTAACGACGAAAATAATAAGACCAACCCCATTACACTAGGACTAGCCGTTCTCGAGATATATTAGTTTTCCGTATTTTCTCTACGCCACATTTGAAAATAAGTCCGGTTACCGAATGAGAACGAAAATTGAATTAAAAGTGAATTAAATGTAATTAAAATAAAGAGAACGTGAATATAAGTCTGCAGGGAAAGTCATGTGCTGCCCACATCAGATTTTTACTTTCCCTGCAATACATGGTAATGTATAGGGAAAGTATTGGAATCATGCTGAAAATCGCAACTCGAGTTTTCTCCGGATCTACACATTTCGAGACCTCTAGAATATGAAAAAACCATTTTTAGCGTGACGTCTGTGTGTGTGTCTGTGTGTCTGTCTGTGTCTCTGTCTGTGTGTCTGTCTGTCTGTCTGTCTGTGCAGATTTTATATCCACTCTAACTAAAAAACTAATGGACCGAATTTCACAAAATTTGGTAGGTAAGTCACTTGCAGGCGAGTCTGGTGATGATTAGTTTTGGGTAATATTTGGGATAAAAGAACTCGCCTATTTTTGCGAAATGGCCCGCAAAAGCTTGTATCCACTCTAACTGAAAAACTAATTGACCGAATTTCACAAAATTCGGTAGATAAGTCACTTGTAGGTTACCCTGGTGCTGATTAGATTTTGGTACGATTCTGAAAAAAAAATGACCTGCCTTATTTTGCAAAATGGCCCGCAAAAATCGTCCAAATCTAAACTAAAGAACTGGGAATACTTAAATATATCCATTAAATGCTGATTTAATACGTAATTTTTAACGACAAAAAGAATAAGACCAACCCCATTACACTAGGACTAGCCGTTCTCGAGATATTTTAGTTTTTCGTACTTTCCCTACGCCACCTTTGAAAATAAGCCCAGTTACCAAATGAGAACGAAAATTGAATTAAAAGTGAAATAAATTTAATTAAAATAAAGAGAACATGAATATAAGTCTGCAGGGAAAGTCATGTGCTGCCCACATCAGATTTTTACTTTCCCTGCAATACATGGTAATGTATAGGGAAAGTATTGGAATCATGCCGAAAATCGCAACTCGAGTTTTCGACGGATCTCCACGTTTCGAGACCTGTAGAATACGAAAACACTATTTTTATCGTGACGTCTGTGTGTGTGTCTGTGTGTCTGTGTGTCTGTCTGTCTGTGTGTCTGTGTGTCTGTCTGTCTGTCTGTGTGTCTGTGTGTCTGTCTGTCTGTCTGTGCAGATTTTGTATCCACTCTAATTAAAAAACTAATGGACCGAATTTGACAAAATTTGGTAGGTAAATCACTTGTGGGCGAATCTGGTGCTGATTAGTTTTGGGTAAGATTCGGGATAAAAGAACCCGCCTTTTTTTGCGAAATGGCCCGCAAAAGCTTGTATCCACTCTAACTGAAAAACTATTGGACCGAATTTCACAAAATTCGGTAGATGAGTCACTTTGGGGTTACCCTGGTGCTGATTAGATTTTGATACGATTCGAAAAAGAAGAACCTGCATTTGTTTACGAAATGGCTCGCAAAAATTGTATATATCCACTCTAACTCAATTGATCGACTAAATATCATAAATTTTGGTAGGTAAGCCATTTGGGTGTGATCCTGGTGTAGATTAGTTTTTGGTACCAATTTAAAAGAAAGAACCTGCTTTTTTTTGCGAAATGACCTGTAAAATTTTCCTGTATCCAGTCTTGCTGACAAACTAATTGATCAAATTACACAAAATTTTGTAGATAAGTCGCTCGTAGCATACAGTGATGTTGGTTAGATTTCGATACGATTCAAAAGGTTATTGAGGTGCTGGTTGGATTTTGATACGATTCTGAAAGAAGAATCTGCCGTTTTTTTTCCGAAATGACCCGCAAATCTAATATATTCGATCTAAAATCAAATACCACATGTGCAAGATAGTGTAACTCTGAAATAAATGACTAAAATTGATGAAATATATTAATTAAGTACGTGTTCTACATGTAAAATTTGACACTTTCGCGAATAAATTTGACCCCATGACTGTAAGATAAAACGTTCTCGAGATATTGTATTTTTTGGAATTTTAAGGATCTGAAGAATTTAAAGTGAATTAAGTTGCCAAACGAAACAAAGATGCAATAAAATAACGAATTGGATATAATATCAAAAAATTATCCATATTAATTTCTGCAATTAAACTCAATTCGATGCATAATTTAATAAAAAATTACAAAATGAATTTGAATCTGCAAAAAGTCATGTGTAGCTCACATCAGACTTTTACTTGTCCTGCAATACATGGCAATGTATAGGGAAAATATTGAAGTCATACCGAAAATTGCAACTCGAGTATTCGACGGATATACAGGTTTCGATACCTCTAGAATACGATAAAACCATTTTTTGCATGACGTCTGTGTGTGTGCCTGCGTGTGCGTTTGTGTGTATGTCTGTATGTCTGTGTGTGTCAAATTTTTTATCCACTCTAAGTAAAAATCTAGTTGACCGAATTTCATAAAATTTAGCAGTTAAGTCACTTGTGGGCTAAAAGAACCCTCCTTTTTTTGCAAAATGGCTCACAAAAATTGCCTGTATCCATTCTACCTGAAAAATTAATAAACCGAATTTCACAAAATTCGGTAGATAAGTCGCTTATAGGTCACCCTGCGGCTGATTAGATTTTGGTACGATTCGGAAAAAAATAACATGCCTTTTTTTTTTTGCGAAATGGCACGCAAAAATCGTCAAAATCTAAAATAAAAACTGCGTATGTTCAAATGTATCCATTAAATGCTTGTTTTATACGTAATTTTTATCTCAAAAAAAAAGAATAACACCAACTCCATTACACTAGGACTAGTCCCGGCCACACAGAAAGCTACCATTAGCCTTTGGGTTGGTCGTGTGGTCTGGGTTTTCTACACTAGGACTAGCCGTTCTCGAAATATTTTAGTTTTTTCGTATTTTCTTTACGCCATCTTTGAAAATACGTCCACTTACCAAATGAGAACGAAAATAGAATTAAAAGTGAATTATATTTAATTAAAATAAAGAGAACGTGGATATAAGTCTACAGGGAAAGTCATATGCTGCCCACATCAAATTTTTACTTTCCCTGCAATACATGGTAATGTATAGGAAAAGTATTGGAATCATACCAAAAATCGCAATTCGAGTTTTTGACGGATCTACACGTTTCGAAACCTATAGAATACGAAAAAAACTATTATTAGCGTGACGTCTGTGTGTGTGTCTGTCTGTCTGTCAATGCATGTATCCACTATGTATGTATGACTCGCAAATCTAATATATTCGATCTAAAATAAAATACCACATGTGCAGGATAATGAAACTCTAAAAAAATGGCTAAAATTGATGAAATATATTAGTTAAGTACGTGTTCTACATGTAAAATTTGACACCTACGCGAATAAATCTGACCCCATGACTGTAAGACAAACGGTTCTCGAGATATTGTAGTTTTTGGAATTTTAAGGATCTGAAGATTTTAAAGTGAATTAAATTGCCAAACGGAACGAAGATGCAATGAAAAACGAATTGGATATAATATCAGAAAATTATCCATATTATTTTCTTCAATTAAACTCAATTTAATGCATAGTGAAAGGAAAAATTATAAAATGAATTTGAAACTGCAGGGAGAGTCATGTGCTGATCACATAAGATTTTTACTTTTCCTGCAATACACGGTAATGTATAGCGAAAGTATTGGAATCATATCGAAAAGCTCAACTAGAGTTTTCGACGGATCTACACTTTCGGGACTTCTAGAATACGAAAAAACTATTTTCAGCGTGACGTCTGTGTGTGTGTGTCTGTCTGTCTGTGTGTCTATCAGTCTGTGTGTCTATTTGTCTGTCTGTGTGTCTATTTGTCTGTGTGTCTATCTATCTGTGTGTCTATCTATCTGTGTGTCTATCTGTCTCTCTGTGTGTCTGTCTGTGCAATGTATGTATCCACTTTAACTCAAAAAGTAATAGAGCAAATTTCATATTTGGTAGGTAAGTCACTTGTGTGTGACCTTGGGGCTGATTAGTTTTTGTTATGATTCGGGGTAAAAGAACCAGCCTTTTTTGCAAAATAGCCCGCAAAAATTGTCTGTATCCAATCTAGCTGAAAAACTATTAGATCAAATTTTACTGAATTCGGTAGATAAGTCGCTTATAGGTTACCTGGTGCTGATTAGATTTTGGTACGATTTGAAAAAAAGTAATCTGACTTTTTTTGCAAAATGGTCCGCAAAAATCGTCAAATACTAAAATAAAAAAAATTGTATGCTCAAATACATCCATTAAATGCTTCTTTTATACATAATTTTTAACGAAGAAAAGTAATAAGACAAAGCCTGTTGCACTAGAACTAGCCGTTCTCGTGATATTTTAGTTTTTTCGTATTTTCTCTACGCCACCTTTGAAAACAAGTCCAGTTACCAAATGAGAGCGATAATTGATATAAAGGTGAATTAAATTGAAATAAAATGAAAAGAACGTGAATGTAAGTCTCCAGGGAAAGTCATGTGCTGCCCACATCAGATTTTTACGTTATATGACATAAATTGCATGAATAAAAGAATATAATAGAAATCAAAGACTATAAATTAAGTTCAAGGATAGATCGCGTGGATTTTATTTATTATTCATTTATTTATTTACTTATGTATTTATAAAAATACATGCTACAGGAAGATTCCGAGTGACAGCAGACAAATACACAGAGTGAAACCCCGAACCATACAGATAGAAAAAAAATATGGATTGAAAAAGAGGTACATTTCCATGTATCCATTATTTGTTACTTTAGGGATGCCGTGCAACAAAATGTTCGATTTGCAGAATAAACGAAAATCGCATACTTTTAAGTGAGGCTGAGGCATAAAATGTGGCACATGGGTGAACAATTCCATACGACAGATTACATAAATTGATTTCTTCTAAAATTTAAATTTGAAAAGGAGATGATGTGATCCACACCAAAACATTTGAAATATGGACTGTTTGGTCAAAGCACTTAGCAGAGTGATGGAAACTTAAATTTTAGTAACAGTGTAAGTCGAATGATGGCAAATAGGAAAATTTTATGGTCTTGAAATATTTTGTATTTTAGGGGTCGAGCACTTTGAAATGTTTGATTGGCTGAATGAATGAATAAAACACTTTTCTAGTAAGACAGAGATTGAAAATTGGGTCACGGGTGAACAGTTTAAAATGTTCGACTGTAGAAATTATTTAAAAACTTACGAAACTGTAGTCGATTTATTTAAAAACTTACAATCTTCGGGGTGTGCTTACTGTGAGGCCGTTGACTTTTAAAAGGTATGGGGCAAGCATATATAGTATTTCCCAAGTGTCCACCTTCTGTCACGACTTTTTAAGATTGGCTTCTTCAGAATTGGATATAAATAGAGCTTAGGAGCTTAGACGATGACTATTATCGATTCAGTATTCAATTCAAATGGAACTGAGAGTCTCTCTAAAGATTTCCACTTCCGGTTCTATAGATATCAGTTTAGATTACGAAAAATTTCATTTTCCTTGCAACATCTATTTTCCAGGATTGGTTACAGATAGAGCTGAGATAATGAGTGAGTGATATGGGTTAAGTATCAAATTCGGAAAGGATTAAAGAGTTACTAAAGATTACCTGTTCTGGAAATGTCACTTCCATTTTCTCGAAAATTAGAATAACTTTGCGAAATAGATTTGCAAAAGAATTAAGATTCCCAAAGGGTTCTGTCGAAAATGAAATGTTAAAACCACTTGCTACCAAATGAAAGTTTCTTTATAAATTTCTTGTATTAAATTCTGTTTTCCATATTATACCCTATTTTGGTTTGACATAATCCGGTAAATCGGGAAATCCGGCAGCGTAGTCTCAAAGATGCTCGGTTATCCAAAGTTTACTGTACGTAAGTCTTCGATATTATTTCCCATAATGAAGGTGTACATGCAGCTTCGAACTCCGCCTTTGTTGAAAAACCGCATTTTATATGCTTTGGTTAGATTTCAGAGGCCAAGGCGAGTATTATTTTCCACTCTCATAATTTGTTCTTTGCCTCGTATGGTCGTAGTTAAAGCTATTTTGGACTCCATTTAATTTCTATTTTCCATATTTGCTATTTTTCTCTTATAAGTGGTGCTCTTTCTCTTCTACTTTTTCATTTACTTATTTTACCAGTATTTTAGCAATTGCTTATATTTCTTTCTTGTTCATATTTCTATCATTCAATTTCATTTTCACTCCAATGTATCAGTATTCGACATTATTTACTATTGTCCAGTTGGGCCTGTGTAGTTTGAGTAGAAGTGTCTTTATTGAATACAGCCAACGTTCTGTGGTTCTGATTTCAAACGTCGAGAGTCATTTCGTCTCTCATTATTTATTAGTGACCTATTATCGTCGCCGTTTACTCTTTTGATTAGTAAACCCTGATCTGAAGTAGAGTGAGTCTCTCAACACCCTTAAAATAATTGTAGTAGCTCACCAAATTTTACTAGTTTTGCTTCTTTCAAGGAAGTGCGATTCATTTGCATTTTCATTACCCCCCTCCCCCCACCCAAGAAAAACCCGATTCAAACTGTATTTTCCCTCTTAGGGTTTACGGTGCTTTCCCAATAGACATTATCACAAGTTCTGTCCTTTTAGCTAAAATTTATTCTCACAACGATTCTAACAATGAGTTCGTGCAAGTAGCAAGATACATCTTCACAGGGACTCTCATCTGGAGACTATTCGTATTCATTATTTGTTCCTTGCCTATTACCGTCTACTTGAGTTTAATTTGTTGGTTAGTATACACTGCTTTTCCAATCTTAAGAAGGAGTGCGGGAATCATATCGTCCTTGAAAAACGATTACTCACTCACTATGCTTTTCTACTTTTGCTTCTTTCGAAGAAGTACCATTCATTTATATTTCTTTCTTTCAACTCAGACCGACCTGCCCGAAAGTGTAAGCTGACTGTATAGATAGCCAGAACAGCTCCACTCAATTTAGACAGCTACTCAGTAGATGCAACATCCACAGGAGCTGCACCCTCTTTCACCTGCTACCAACCTCGCGAAACGATATTGGGAAACACAGATTTAACGGGCTCGTTCTCCGCGTTAACGCGGTGATAGTTTGGACCAAGAATCGAACTCGGGCTATCTGAGAGCAAAGTTCGTGTTTTAACAACTGGGTTATCCCACCCCGAATCATATTTATTTGTGTTAAACCCAAAAATACGTTTTAAACTGCCATTTTTCTCTTAGGATTTATGGCGCTTTCACAATGGACATCATTGCAAGTTCTGCCTTTTCTACTAAAATCGATTCTCACAACGACCCTAACAATAAGTTCGTGCAAGCAGCAAAACGTACCTTCAGCCAGAGCTTCAGCTGGAGATTCTTTCTTATCAGTAAGTACATTGGCAACATTTCTGTAAACGTTTTGGCGTTTAATGGAATGCCAAGCTTCTCTTGTCAACTATGCCATCTGGTATCGTTAAATTTATCATCCAGCAGTTTCATTTATTTTTATTTATTTCAAATTAAAAATTAAAAATTAAAAAAATAATTAAAAAAGTACATGTTTAAAAACTTTTAAGTTTCGAAATTTGTTAAAATAAATTTAAATTTCAAATTTTATTGATTTTTTTAAAATGATGATGAAATGAATTGAAGTTTTGAATTTCAGAATGTTGTACAGCAAATGTTTAAAAACAATGCTTAAAATTGAAAAAATTGAATTGTGAAATGTTTTAAGACATTTTTCATTAAAATAAAATTAAATAAAATTTTTTAATTATTTAAAATTTTAAACCAATCATTTTTAAATTACAAATTTTATGTTTACATTTTAAATTTAATTTTCATATGTAAAATTTAAATTTTTAATGTAATTTTAAAATTTCATATCTTGAATTTAAATGTTAAATTTATTATTTAAATGTTTAATTTTTTCAAAATCTTGTAACTTTTATCTGGTAATTTATTCTCTAAATTACATTCTCACGACGTTTTCAACACTTTCGAACATAGTTGAAAAGTGTTTATGGCTTTGTTCATTCTGTCTGTATGTATGTCCGTCCGTTCGCACGATAATTGCAGTAAAAATTACTTTATCAAAATGGAATTTTAGTATGTTGCTGAGACAGTCTGTGGGATATATGGGAATGCAAATAAATAATATCACACAAATAGTTTTGGATTGAACCGGGTTGAAAAAGTGAAATACATTGAACCCTATGGGACCTAATTTTAAATATTTTTAAACTAAGTTAAAATTCATAAATTACTTCAAAAACTATAGGAAATATTCAAATTATCACGTGAAATGTGTAAAAAAAATTTCAGCAAAATATGTTAGGAAGTTTTTTTAAGTAAAAACTGAAATAATAATTATACTCTTTGTGGTGCTCAAAAAAGAAAAGCAAACTCATCATTGGAGTTTGTAATAATTAAATTATTCAGAATCAACATTATCCAAAGCCGTAAATCGTATACATTGCATTGCGCCGCCTATAAGACACACCATAAT
The DNA here is from genome assembly GCA_951213105.1 of Amaurobius ferox. Classification (NCBI taxonomy): domain Eukaryota; kingdom Metazoa; phylum Arthropoda; class Arachnida; order Araneae; family Amaurobiidae; genus Amaurobius; species Amaurobius ferox. Next base: position 115,440,126 of record OX578135.1, on the reverse strand, counting down.
TTCTTTGTGCGAGTTCCTGGAATAAACTATATAATTGACTTCACCCAGTTTAACTTTAAAGTGAACATTATTTATTAAGATCATTATAAACGTCATTATATTGCAATAACTGTACTTATATACTTAAGGGAGTGATTGAGTATGTGAGACCAGGTATATCAATTTCCTAAGCTATCATTATTATGACATTTTATAATAGCTAATTTGCACATACCTTCTTGTTGTCTTTAGAAGTTTGTGGGTCATTGGTTGTTGCACCACCTTATATATCTGCATGCTGACTGCTAACACACACTCTTGGCCTGCCTATCCTCTCACTTTTTAAGAAGACTCCGAATGTGAATTTTCACACCGGTTCTTATTATCGACCCTCATTGATGGAATTCGCAACTTAATAACATCTGAATCACGACTGTTGAATACGGACTCGTGTCATAATGCTCTTTGCACCATGACTGCATGTCTGAGTCGCTTATTGAATCTCTCCACTCTTCTGCCGCACCTTCTCTATGCATCTGTGTGGGACCTAATGCAATCTATCAACTATTCCGATTCACCATCTCTATGCATCTCTGTGACATCTAATGAATATCGTCTATTCTGATTGACCATCTGTATGCATATCTGTGGAACTTAATGAATATCGTCTCTTAACCGCCTGTTGCCACCTCTTTCTGCCTGAGGTCTAGATACGCCTCTTCGGCGATCATTGTTTGACCTGAGAGCGATTCGATAACACTTACTTATTGGTTAAACCTTTAACCAACCCCATGGCTTCATCTTTAGCCTCCGGTAACTTTTCTGGTTCGATCGCACCTGTACTTGAAGCCCCCTTACTTATGGTTTCTCTGACCTCTCCAGTCAAGGTTGCTGTAAAATTGCGTTTATAAAATTACGTTATTATGCGTTTGTATGCTTGTCAGAAATCAGAAATATATATAAATTACACAGCTTAAATGTATCCTGGTCTCACACCCATATTATATGAAGAGATCACTTGATTCATTTCAAAATAAAATATGGCACTACCATTTCTAACCGGCAATGCACCATTTCCAAAAATTACGGCCAAACTCTGAGCTTATATCTTTTTATTTTTATATCTTTTTAATTTATTTTTATTTTTATATTCTTATTTTTCAACAATAACCACCGCTTTATAATTAGCTTTTCAAAAATTAAAGCCATGCTTACCAGGCTTCACTTGGTACCTGGGATTCGAACCCAGCACCTGTGCACTACTGGATCACACAGGTGGCTCTATGTAGTAGAGTATACTACCAAAGTCGATATTTTTAAAGCATCGAAATACCGTAAGTGTTTTGTTTCCCATCCAATACAATACAATCATGATTATTCATTATAATATGTATTGTTTACTTACCTTACGGTACACAAGTTGCACAACGAATTCGTGAGTACCGAAGCCTAGACATATTCCTGTATACGAACTGACTTGTTTACTTTATACACTACGGTTATTTTGAACCGGATAAAACGAAAGTTACTGGAGTTCTTTGAAAACAAGCTGATCCCCGCTAAATTTGTTACGGTGATCCTAAAGCCACCCCCTCTTTCAGCACTCCAAAGGCTTCATACAAGAACATATACGGGATCCATTACTGACATGAGGATCACCCCTTTGCTGCATTGGAAGCCATGGAAGTACAATCTTTAGTCAGCCAGTTTCCTACAAATGCAGTATAAACAGTATGCAGGCTCTTTTAAATATTATGTAAGCACGAAAATCACAAGTTGCAAATGAATACAGGAAATAAGATTTCGGCTCAAATATAACTTATTCGCCCCAGTTTTATACAGTTTATTTTAACAAAATTCTGGTATTAACTTTTTTTTAAATTATTTTGATTACCTCAACAAGCTGTAGTATCTATATAAATAAAATTGAAAATCTGTTTGTCTGTCTGTCTGTCTGTCTATCTGTCTGTCTGTCTGTCTGTCTATCTGTCTGTCTGTCTGTCTGTCTGTCTGTTTGTCCCATCATCGCGGGAGAACGGCTGAACCGAATTAGATGAAATTTTGTGAGTTCCCTAGAAGTAGCCCCACTTAAAATTTAGTCTGTGTTTTGAGTTTCTTCAAGCCGTGGTTCTCAAGATTTTAGTAAAAAACAAAATTTTCGTTTGTCTCATCATCACGAGAAAACAGGTGAACCGAATTTAATGAAATTTTATGGATGGCCTTGAAATAGCCCCCCATAAATTTCGTCCAAGTTTTGGGTTTCTAAGACCAGGGCTTGTCGAGATATTAATGAAAAACGAAACTTTTTCCTAAGAGTTCTACTCTCCAACTTCGTGGTTTATCCAAACGGGAAAGATGAAAATCGTTTGTTTAAAACGTCAAAATGAAATAAAACTTTATTTCCGAGTTTAGTGCAGGACTTTTGCATTAATTAGTCACTATCGGAAAACATGAATTGTTTAAAACATGAATTTAAATGGAAAAATCTACCTCCATGGGTTATCTTTCACAAGATTTTACCGAAAGATGAAAAATATAAAGAAATCAAAATGACAATTTAATTTCGCATTTTATGTGGAAGATTCTATCTTATATCATGTTACTCGGAAACGGAATGCAATTAAATGTGTTGGTAATATTTATTATTATGTTTTCTATTTGAATAATAAATAAATGGATGTAAAAATATATTTTATAAATGAACGGTTTGATTGTTCTTTTAATTATATAAATTGCGGACTGAGTACATCACTTTCATTTATTTTAGCAAAGAGGTTTCAAGCTCATATATTGTGTTTAGCTAATAAACTCATATATTGTGTTTACCCAATAAATTCATTTAGCCCATTGTTGAAACAGATAAAGAGTAGAACGGGTGTATCTTATACAATTTTAGTGTTTTTATTTAGAATATACAAACGGAATCAGGAGATTTTTTCCCTCAGATCTGCAATTTCAGAATTACTAATTTGGCGGAATATCGCTCTAACTTGGTAACTTTTCTTAAACTTTACCAAATTAGCGGAAATGTCTCCAAATTGATGAAAATGACGTAAATCAATGAAAATATATTTATTTTTTTAATAGAGTACTGAAATGATGTTTTGGTAGCATTTGTCGGTCAGTCCATCCATCCTACTTAGTAACACATTTAACGAATTTTTTTAATATCACCAAATTGATAAAAATATTTGTAAATCCATAAAAATATCATGAAACTGATAAAATTGCGATTAATAAACGAAATTAATTGTGTTTTGTTAGGGGATAGTATCATGATGATGTTTCGTCAATTTGTCGCAAAATGAGACTATCAGTTCTATAGTCCCACTTGGCGATAAATTTGGCGATTTTTTAAGTTATCGCTAAATTGACGAAAATGTCGCCAAACCTTCCATGGAAATAGCATTATTCAGACGATATGATTTTCATCAATTTATTTGAAGCAAATGATATCATGTCGCTCAGCAGCGGATCCAATGTGTTATGTGCCATACGATTTTTATTAAATATTTTCCGATGTGAATAATAAAGAAATATATATATAAATTAAATTTCATTGACATTGCATTTTTGACAGGATAATATCAATTACGGTCTTCAGGTTTAAACATTATCATAATTGATATTTTCGGGGACTAATGATTCAGGGATTATTGATATTTTCAAGTTATTATGCCATTGTTTATTTACGACGAAAATTGTTGAAACTCATATATAGTACGTCGAACTAAAAATCTTCTACAAATGCACGGATATATCTTCTAATCTACGAGAATATAAGTAGTACAGGTATATTGGCGCATATTTTGATATATATTGGCATATATTGGAATCAATTACGACATTCTGGTATAAAGATTACGGGGATTATTGATATTTTCCATTTATAACGTCATCTCTTTTATTTTGGCAAATATTTTTGAGACTCATATTGTAATACGGGTAATCTTCTACTATCACACTGGCATATTCTCTAATCTGCGACAATATAAGTAGTACGGGGTTGCATATATTGATTCAATTCCTTTTTTTATTAAATTTGCTTACAAAAGGGACCAGTATGTTTTTTTCTTCAGATCTGCCCGTGAAGATAATTTTGCATAGTGAGAACAGATATTCTTAAACTTCTCATTAGGAGCAATAAATTTAATATTTTAACAGAATTTGCACATGATTGCGAATTATAAGTTTCTTTATATTATATATTTCGTGCGAAGAACGGGTATGCTGCTAGTATATATATATAAAGAAGAAAAGTATGTATGTATGTATGTATGTATGATACAACATCACGGGAGAACGGCTGAACCGAATTTGATAAAATTTGGTGGATAGTCTTGAAATCGCCCCACTTAAACTTTAGTACATGTTCCAAGTTTGTAACACTAGGGGTTGTTGCGACATTAATGAAAAACGAAACTTTCGTTTGTCTCATCATCACGGGAGAATAGCTGCACCGAATTTAATGACATTTTGTGAGAAGCTTTGAAATAGATTTAGTTCATGTTTAGTCCATGAATTTAGTCCATGTTTCGAGTTTCTATGACCAGGGGTTATCGAGATATTAGTGCAAAACGAAACTTTTTCATAGGAGTTCTACTCTCTAACTCCATGATTCGTAACAAAAACGGTTGGAAATCGTTGGTTTAAAACGTGAAAGTCAATTAAATCTCTGAGTTTTGTGGGAGTTTATTGACCGTATTAGTCACGTAGGAAAATCGCATGTTTGAAATATGAATTTAAATGGAAACTCTATCCCCATGGTTTATTAAATTAATCCCGTAATAATTCATAACAAGTAACATGGCCATTAAGTATCCCATAGGCAACTCCGGTTAATTGCTGCTAGATACATAGTTACTATGTATCTATGTACCATGTATGAAGATTGACTTACACAATGCAATGATTTCCCTTTCTTTCAGAATGCAATGAATTTACTTCTTTCACAGTGAAAAAACTATGTATAATATTCACGGCCCTATATGTTCCGTTGTAATCAGAGTGTGTTTATCAGAGTTTTGCATCGTAAATCCCGAACAACGGCGGGTAACGCTGGTCGTGTTATATAATCTATGAGCAGTATTCTGGAGTTCTTCGTTGCGTATGATATTAGATACTAAAACCGAAGATGAATATTTGAGAAGCTAATCTGCTATTTTGAGCTTGTCCCTGATGTTGACTATTCGGCCACTTTTGATTTTTGGTTTTAAATGATCATTAAATGGAAAATCTGTTATTGTCATTCCACATACACTTGGGTCTTCCCGGATTCAAATTATCACATATCGAGTATTCAAATTATCACATATCGAGTATTCAAATTACCACATAATATTCCTTTTTTTTACTTTTAATTATTTTGAATTTAAATTATCACTAAATGGAAAATCTGCTATTGTCATTCCAAATATGTTTGGGCCTTCCCGGATTCAGATTACCACATATCGAATATTCGAATTATCACATAAAACATGTAAATAATTTTCAGCAAAATATGTTAGGTGGATTTCTAAATAACTTAATAATTTGAAATAATAATTACATCCATATTATATGATGTCAACGGCTCTACCGTGCCGAAAACACCGATTCTCGTTAGATCACCGAAGTCAAGGTTACTACTTGGGTGGGTGACCACCTGGGAACACCGCGTGCTGTTGGCACATTTAGGACGCGGTACCCCTGCGGTTTGCGCGCTGGATTTGCACGCTGCCATAACTGCCGCCGTGTTCCTGCGGAGTACGATCACGTTAAACATGTGGGTCCGTAAGTCTTTCCGAGAGGTTAGTGATAGGGGAAGGAGGGTACGGTCACTGTGGATGACTCTCCCACTGGGTTCCGGTCTAAATATGGTGGCACTTCCCGGCCGTCCAAACGGTTACCTTACACCTTTCTGGTAGGTCGGACGATCTGGGTCTCAACAACAACCCATATTATATGAAGGGATCATATGACTCATTTCAAATTAAATATGGCACTTATTCTTTTTCTCCGGTGTGTAAAGATCGTGATATTTACAGATAGTTTAAATTTATTTATAGTGGTGCATCCGTCCTAAAACATCTTTATTTTTGCTTATTATTTGTGTGTGTATCTAATTTTTCTGTCAACGCAATTACAATAATTTTGATTCAAAATGATCACTAAATGTTGATCATTTCTACAACGAAGCCGAATTTCTATAGTACGTAGGATGATTTTAAAATAAAATGACTATTGGATCTGTGAGATTTGTCATTTTTTGGTAATTTGATACAAAATATGTTTCATTAATTAAATTTTGGAAATATGAAAATTAAAATTCATTTTTGATATCTGGTAGAGATTCTTTTCTTATATTTCACATAAATGCATTGCTATATTTCTGGTGGGTGTTTTAAAATTGTGATATTAAGTGTATACTATAAACACATTGGAATAAACCAATGTGATAAAAACTGTCGAAATATGTAAAAAAAACTAATTTATAGCACATAGTAAAATTATAGGTTAAAAAAAAGATGTTAATAAAACAAACTAAACATCTTAAAAATTTGAATATAAGTTTGAATAATACTCGTTATGACAGAATTTTTTATATTTAGTATTCAGTATTAGTGAAATTATGTATGTGAATAAAATTTGCAAACTCTATTTATATTCAGTACTAAAATATACTAGGTATAATAACTCTTTAATATAAAATAAAGTAGGTGGATCAATAAAGACTCCAAAGAAACGAAATTACATTCCCCCTGCATATCATTAAATATGACAAAATATGTGTTCTACTAAGCTTAGGAAATAAGCATATTAATTCCATGCCTTGGTTATACTCAGTGTTACAATCTGAGAAAAAATTTAATGAAATGAATAAATTTTCTGAAAATTGAAAAGATTTTAATCTTTTGTATAGGAACTATACAGAATGGAATAATACGTTTTTCATATTACGAAATATGTAACATGAAATTTATATGTAAAAATTTTTGAAAAAGTATACTTTTAATGCATTATGAATGAAATCGAAAGAGTTAAATTGAAAATTTTAAAGAAAATAGTAATATTTATTAAATTATTACACATTCATCCTCAGTTTTTTAATATTTCGAAATTTCATTTTTAACACTTTACAACAAAGTTGAAAAGTGTTTATGACTTTGTTCATTCTGTCTGTCTGTCTGTCTGTCTGTCTGTCTGTCTGTCTGTCCGTGAGCACGATAACTGCCGTAAAAATGACTTAATCGAAATGAAATTTTAGTATGTTGTTCAGACGGTCTGTAGGACCTATGGGAATATAAATGAATAATATCAACCAGTTAGTTTTGGATTGAACCCGGGTTGAAAAAATGAAATACATTGAGCCCTATGGGACTTAATTTTTCAAACATTTTTTAAGCGGATTTAAAATTCACAAATTGCTTCGAAAATTTTAGGTAATATTCAAGTTGTTCCATAAAATATATAAAAAAAAATTCAGCGAAATATATTCAGTAGTTTTTTAAATAAAAATTAAAATAATAATAACACCTCTTATATGAAGCGATCACGTGACCATGATATGAAAATATCACGTGACCCACTTCAAAATGATATATGGCATCCATCTAGTGTCAAAATCGTGATTTTTAAAGTTCTTTTTAATTCATATTTAGTGTTGTATCCGTCCTAAAACCGCTTTATTTTTGCATAAATTCTGTGCATCTACATACTGAAACAACACAATGACAATATATTTGAGTTTAAATGCTTATCCAAATTTGATTACTTCTACAACGAAGCATATTTTCCCCTATGTAAAATGTAAACAGCAAAATATGTAGAATGACTTGTATTAGAATTGCTGTATTTCTTTAACACAAAATCATTTAGTTCATGGAGTCTGCGTACCTGATATGAATGAAATATTCATTGATTTTACAAAGAGAAGGACGATTTTTTTCGATGAAGTTTTACGCATAGAGTTTAATTACTTGTAGCTCCATGGTCTTAATTTTTAAATAAAATACATTATTATAGTATTGGGATGAATGACATGAATGGAGAATTATTTATGAATGAAATGATGCTTTTATAGAGAGAGACAGGCGTGTTATTTTTTCTATGACGTCATTTGAATGAATTTCAGTTGTTTTCGATGAAGTTTTCAAATATAATAAATATAGTATTATGATAATTCTAAAATTATTACCAAGGAATGTATCACATTTTAGAGATGTTTAAACCAGGCAATTTATATTTCAATGCCGTCATTTGAATGAAGTTCATTTTTTTCGATGAAGGTTTAAGTTTTCAAATATAATAAATTAATATAGTATTGTGATAAGTTTTAAAATATTACCGAGGAATGTATTGCATTTTAGACATGTTTAAATAAAATTGCATTGAAGTTGGAAAGTGTTTCATAATCAATGCTTTAAGCACTATTGATCTTTCTTGTTAAAATTATCATAGTACTAAAATAATTTATTATATTTAAAACCTTCCTCGAATGACATTTATTCAGATGACGTCATCGAAATATAACACGCGTGGCTCTCTCTATAAAAGCAGCATTTCATTCATAACATTATTCGATTCATTTCATTCATCACAATAATATAATAATTTATTTTATTTAAAAACTTGAGACCATGGAGGTACAAGTAATTTAACTCTATGCTTAAACTTCATCGAAAAAATCGTCCTTCTCTCTGTAAATTAAATAAATATTTCATTCATATCAGCTATATTGCAGACTCCATGAGCTAGATAATTTTGCGTAAAAGAAATGCAGCAATTCTTATACAACTCATTCTATATATTTTGCTGTTTACATTTTCCATAAGTGAAAATTTGGCTTCGTTGTAGAAATAATCAAATTTGGATGAGGATTTAAACTCAAATATATTGTAATTACGTTCTTTCAATATGTAGATGCACAGAATTTAAGCAATAATAAAACGGTTTTAGGACGGATAAAACACTAAATATGAATTAAAAAGAACTTTAAAAATCACGATTCTGACACAAGATGGATGCCATATTTTATTTTGAAGTGGGTCACTTGATCTCTTCATATAATGGTCACGTGATCGCTTCATATAAAAGGTGTAATTATTATTTTAATTTTAATTTTAAGAACTACTGAACATATTTTGCTAAAAAAATTTTATATATTTTATGGCATAACTTGATTATTTCCTAAAACTTTCGAAGCAATTTGTGAATTTTAAATCCGCTTAAAAAATGTTTGAAAAATTAGGTCTCATAAGGGTTCAATGTATTTCATTTCTTCAACCCGGGTTAAATCCAAAACTTATTGGATGATATTATTCATTTATATTCCCATAGGTCCCACAGATAGTCTGAACAACATACTAAAATTTCATTTTGGTAAAGTCATTTTTACGGCAGTTATCGTGCTAACAGACAGACAGACAGAATAAACAAAGTCATAAACTCTTTTCAACTTTGTTGTAAAGTGTTAATAGAGTCATTTTTACGGCAGTTGTGCTAACAAACAGACAGACAGACAGAATGAATGAACAAAGTCATAAACACTTTTCAACTTTGTTGTAAAACGTTAATTATAAATTATACCGTCCGGACTTCATAAATTTTGAAAGGGGTATTTTATTTAAATTATACATTATATTTTGTTTAAACCATTGAATGTGATATAAGAAAAAATGTTAAATAGGAATATTTTAATACTCGAATATTTGCAACATTTTTGCGATTAAAAGTATTAATAAAGATTATCATCCATTAAAAATACATAAAAAATAGTGAGTTGTTCAACAATTTTTCTCAGCATTCTTATTAACAACTTTAGCAGTTATCTTCTCCATGGAAGGCGTTTTTTAACTATACATCTTTGATCTCAGGCCAAACTCCAGAGCAGGAGTTCCATTTTTGACTCCATTCATTCCTTTAGTTCATTTTAGATTTTGACAATTTAGAAAATGAAGTTTTGTTTTACTCTCTCAGTATTTCCTTATACACGATAGTTTTTGTTTTCCCATCTGGTGCAAGTATATATAGATTCCTATTGTCCCCAACTCTTGAGCAACCTACATAAAGTTGTCCATGAGAGAAGCAAGGCCTCTGTTGGTTGAGTCCAACGACTTTCAAACTCTGTCCCTGAGATTTGTTGTCCCTGAAATTTTTAATAAAAACACGAAACAAAATTATAAACACCCATAATACTAATAGCCCACTGTTAAAATAAACTTTAAACTGAATAGAGTGTTTACAAATTAAACAAAAATCTAAATACAATTCTAGAATAGAAGTCGAAAAGAGCCTCTGTTTAAATAAGAACTATACACTATAAACACAATAAATGAAATACACTATAAACACGTAAATATTCTTAATACGTAATGTTATAAAAAGAGAAATAATTTTATGCTCTTTAAAAAACAATAATGCAGTAAAGTAGCTTGAAACGAATAAGCAAACGATTCAATCAAAATCCAACTGCTAACACAACAAAGTGAAAGGTTTGGGTTGAGTTGTAAGAAAAAATGACGTTTTTAAAAAATTAATAAATGCATTTCAAGCAAATTGAAATTTAAAATGAAAAGTAATTTATTTCGAAAATATTATTTTATTCCAATAAAATGGATGGTTTGTTTTAGTTTAATGACGTTAACACTAATAATTAAATTTTAAGATGAAATATAATGTATTCCCAAAACAAAAACATTAATTATTTAAGTTTGTATATCTTAAAAGCTTTTTTGTTTTTAATAAAAACACGAAACAAAATTATAAACACCCATAATACCAATAGTCCACTGTTCAAATAAACTCTAAACTGAATAGAATGTTTACAAATAAGACAAAATATTCAAAAACCTGTTAAATCAGCACAATATATAGCCCCTGTTTAAATCAAAACACAATATAAATAAAATACACTATAAACTAACACTATAAACACTATAAATACACTTAATACGTAATGTTACAAAAAGAGAAAGAGAATTTTATGTTCTTAAAAGAACAATAATGAAGTAAAATAAATTCTTATCTTGATAAGGGTAAACCGCTCCTAAAATGGATTGTTTGCTTTAGTTTAATCACGTTCAGTCATTATTTGGCAGGCACAAATATCGAATATTTCATTCCTCGCCAACTCCCCTCCACCATAGAAACACCGTGCGTCTGCGCGCGCATGTAGGTGAAAAATCGATCCCAACTTCACGGTTTGAAAATCATTACTTCTTAAAAATCAAGATCGTGCGGCTACTTTTACTTATTTCTTGACCAGATTGGACTTGTAAGAAAGCCTGATCTTTGAGCTTTCTAAAAATGAAATTATTAGTCGAAATTGCGGGTACTTTTCCCAACGCGAGGATTTAAAAACGGATGTTCGTTTTTTTTGAGCGAAAGTGACTTTGGTTTTAAAATCTTTAAAAAAATATTAGAATTTTTCACTGATATTTGAAATCGATATATTTTTACTCTCAATTATCTGCTCTTTCCCGTCGTGTGAATTGTTTTTTTTTCCTACGACGTCTAGATAGTGGAGAAAAACGGTCGATGTCGCATAAAATATTAAATAACAAAAAAAAATAATTCAAATTTTAAAAATCGGTTTTCACGTGTCACTTTCCCCCCCCCCCGGGTCTCCAATTGACAAATTTCGTAGCTCTGTGCCTGAAGTGTATAAAACAGACACACAGACAGGCATTGCCTTTTATTAGATTATCTTTTGTAGAAAATTTTAATTCTTTGGATTTTTAACCTTATCAGCACGAATGTACTCGTTTCTAGAGAATAACTTGAGAACCGAAGCAACTAGAAAATCCACATTTGGTATGTCATTTTCTAACACAGAGATCAATTTCTTTATTTTGCAGTTTAAAAAGAACAAAGAAAACTTGATTTACAAATATTTTATTTTTTTTTTCTTTCAGTGTTGGCACCGTGGTTCATGAAGTTTTTCAAAATTAGATTTTTACAACCAGAATGTACTGATTTCTTCAAAACCGTGACGTTACAGATCATGGAGGAGCGACAAAGAACTGGTGAGGTAACATGTTTGTGATGCCGTTTATCGGCGTTACTATTACATTTTTCAGAGACGAGATACCTTACTTAAATGTCTGCTGCGTAAAAAGAAAATTCAAAATAACTTTTAAAGTTTCATATTAATAAAGGCTCTTTTCTAAGGGACGAGACAGTCCAGTGGTTAGCGCACAGGGATTGCACTCGGATGACCCAAGTTCGATTCCCGGCCTGCCCAAACTGTCTTCGTGTTCAAGCGGTGTATAGGCAAGTTTAATATGTGGGTTCGTAAGTCCTTATCAGAGGTTAGTGGCATTAGTAAGAGAAGGAGGGTATAGTCCCTATGGAGCCACTTCCATTGGGTTCCGATCCAAATTGAATGGCACTACCCATCCATCCAAAGAGGTACCTTACACCTTCTGGTAGGTCAGGCGGTCTGTGTCGAAGAAGAAGAAGGTAAACTGCTAAACTTCCGATGGGCGATCGCTTGGTTTGATTAGTAAGAATATTGCTCGTAGGACACTTTCCAAAACACATAATTTTCTTCGCAATTTAAAGTAACAGCAAGAAATAGTCAATTATATTAAATAAATATTTCCACTGTTAAAATATATCAAACGATTATCTATATATCTTTGTTCAGCGTGTTTCTCAGGAATTCTCCGGAAAATCGTAGTTGATGTCTAATGAAAAAAATTTTTCTTCAGAACACCATTAATTATTCAAAAATTAGAAATAATTAATAGATTCAAATTAAATTAATTGTAAAATGTTGTACATTTCATTGTAAAATCTATACTCACTATTTAAAATTATTATACTGTCGTTACTTCATCGTTCAAAACAATAATGACAGAGAAAAATTTAAAATTATGAATTTAATTATACCAAATCTCTCTATATTGTAGAAAGAGCTGAAGCCGCCTCCCATGTTTGACAAATTTTGCGTTTCTAGAAGTTCACTGCTACGTACTATAAAATCTATAGCATACAAAAATATGAAATTTGATCCATTTGTAGAGAAATATTAGAATACACTGATTTTTTACACCGTTTTTCTCTTTAAAATTTAGTTTTGAATATATTTAATGTCAAAGTCAAAGGAACAGTAGTTGAGCTACAATTTCGCGGTCTGCACTGACTAGCAATAGCAAAATCTCGAATTTTTTGTTATCATGTACCTACATAGTTAAATTTTTTCAGGACGAGACTTCTTTTTTAAAATTTCGATTGAGTTAATGAGTTATTCAACTTTTTATGCACTTCTGAAGTGAAAATGTTTCTTCCCTCGGAAGATTTAATGGATCGAGAGATTGCCACCTTCTCTCTAATTGATTTCTGGCAGAAATATTACAAAATTACAGAGGACTGAGTTGTTGAAGCATTAAAAACATTAAAAGTTTAGACAGTATAGATATTTCAAGCTAAACATTACTACAACGTTATTTAGTTCGCTTGAGGCAATTCAGCATTAAAAATTTTAAAAGTATATATATATATATCGATAGTTCGAAGGAAATAAAGTGCGCAAATTTAATTTTTTCAGTATTTTCTACTTTAAGGTTTGCCACTCGCCAAAATGTTCGATTTGCTGAATAAACGATGAGCGTCTTCTTTTAAGTGATATGAAAACTTTACACAGGTCAATTATTCCATAAAATCCTCGGAAAAATTCGAATTTTTCAAAAATGTTTAGTAAAGGTGGTACTTCACTTTAAAAAAATCGAAAGGTGAAATGATAGAAAAATATACTCCACGATTAGATATATATAATAAATTGTTGTGTTTTTTTTTCGGGGGGGGGGGGATTGTTCTCTGGTAGAAAGTGTACAATTTCAGATTTACAATATTTACTGCTTAAGGGGTGCCTCACACCAAAATGTTCTATTTGCCGAATACATGAGACACACTTTATTTTAAATGAAACATAGACTTCAAAATTGATACACGGATCAATTGTAAGGTCAAAGAAAAGTCGAGGTTTAAAAAAATGTTCTGAAGAAGAGTGAGGGGCGTGCTCCACACCAAAACGCTTGAAAGGTGAAATGAGAAATAAAAACATTGGAAATTTGATATACGAGTCAATCAGTCGATGAAACCTGAGGAAAAATTAGTTTTCTTAAACGTTCTTTTAATGAGTGCTCTACAGCAAAACGGTCGAAATGTGAAATGATAGTAAAACGTACTTTGCAATGGAGACTTTAAAATGGATTCAAGTTAGATAGTGGGATATTGGAGCGTTATAGAAATAAAGTGGATTATTTGAGCTCTCTAATATTTGCTAATTCAGGGATGACGCATACTTAAATGTTTAATTGGCTGGTTAAATTAGAAATGCCCAATTTGAAGTGAAACAGATATTTGAAATTTGGTGCACTGCTTTTTGGCGTGTTAATACTGAAATTACAAGTCTCCATCTGACGTTAAAGAAGGCGTTAATCATTTATTTATACAGCAAATAAAAACTGTCGTGTGGCAAACATTAAAGTATCAAATATTGAAAAACTAAAATTGCGTACTTTCATTCTGTCAAACTATGTATACATACATCAAACTATCTCATCACGAAGTTTACTCTTCTAAAGTCTCTATCTCATCATGAGCTTTCTTTTCTAAAATCTCTATCTCATCAGAAGCTTGTTTTTCTATCCTTTCACCTTTCAAATGTTTCGATGCTGTGTACCCCCTCTAAAAAAATTTGATTCCTTTTTAAAAATTCGATTTTCTCAGAGATTTTCATTGAACTATTGACCTGTATACAAAATTGCAAGTCTCTCCCATTTAAAAATGGCGTTCTTAATTTATTCGGGAATCGAACATTTTAGGGTGTAGCCACCCTAAAGTATTAAATTATGGAAAACTGAAATTGTACACTTCTTCTTTTTGATCTATTTACCTTTATATCAAATTTAAAGTCCCTATCTCATCGCGAAGTATAGTTTTCTGTCATGTCACCTTTCGAACGTTTTTCAAGCCTCCATCACATTTTAAATGAAGCGTTACCCATTTATTCAGAAAACCGAACATTTTGTGTGGAGCACCTATCCCTTTAAATGTATTTGGAAAACACTATTCTTCTTGGCTTTTTTACAAAATGATAGGCCCATGTACCAAATTTCAGGCCTCCATCACATTTTAAATGAAACGTTACACATTCATTCAGAAAACCGAACATTTTATTGTGAGGAACCCCCTGAATTTCCAAATATAGAAAAACTGTTGTTGTTGTTGTTGAGACCCAGACCGTCCGACCTACCAGAAAGGTGTAAGGTAACTGTATGGACGGCCGGGAAGTGCCACCCAATTTAGACCGGAACCCAGTGGGGGAGGCATCCACAGGGACCGTACCCTCCTTCCCCTACCACCAACCTCTCGGAAGGACTTACGGACCCACATGTTTAACGTGATCGTACACCGCATGAACACGGCGGCATTTGTGGCAGCGTGCAAATCTAGCGCGCAAACCACGGGGATACCGCACCCGAGATGGCCAACAGCACGCGGCGTTCCGAGGTGGTCACCCACCAAGTACTAACCGCGCCCGATGCTGCTTGACTTCGGTGATCTAACGAGAACCGGTGTTTTCAGCACGGTACGGCCGTTGGCCTATAGAAAAACTGTGTAACAGTTGAAAATTTTGCAATTTGATGATACATGGGCCAAGACAGTTACGGAGTTAACAACCGTAGCGATTAAGGGGCGGAGCCCCCTAGTATGCTTCATAAGAAATTAATTTTAGTGTTAACTGCAATCGTAGTCGTGGTCAGTGAGCGGATGGTAGATTGACCGTAACTATTGTTGACATGATGACTATTGTTGATTTGATGATTATTTTTTACCATGGCCTGTTCGAATAGCGGCATCTGTGGCCATGTACTGTAGCAGCGGGTAGTACGGCGACTTAGCGAATGGATATATTTCTCTATTTTTTCTATCGGTTTGATTTTAGCAATCTCAGATATATCGAACCGATTTCAACAATCTTTCAATCGTTAGCCGTGACACTCTTTCGTAGCCGACAGGCACGTACCGGAAGGGAAAATATTACATAAGTTATCAAAAGTATGCCAACGCAGTGGCTAAGCGATCAAAGACAAACGTTTCCTCGTGCTCGCTCGGCTGCCAGGTTGTGGGTTCGAGTCCTACCTGCGGGCATGGATGTTGTGCTGTTGGGCGCATTATGTACCGCCCCATCTGGTGCGCTGGAGAAACTTCATGTGACGGGTAATTTGTTTACTATTCTGGCCGATGTATCAGTGCCTGTCCATTGCTAAAAAAATATCTAAAATTTTATGTTACTTGTTTGTTTTCTATTATTAGCTTAATAAAATCAACTTGCTTCTCACAATGGTTAATTATGATTATAAATAATAATTAGCACTTTCAATGTCCTACTGTGACCCTCTGATCAATAAGTTAAGATACACCCCCCCCCCCATCCCCTGGTCATGTGGAAGTCATAGATTTTTAACCATTACAGAAGAGAAATGATTTCTTGCAACTGCTGATAGATACAGCGCAAGAAGGGGTTGAAGAAGATAATGTGGACTTGGCAGAAAAGGAGAACGATATCACAGAAAACTATGGAAAGGATGAAAATGATAAAGTATTCAAGAGCGTGTATAGGAAATGTAAGTGGGAAAAATTTATTTATCTAAAAATATATATTAACCACAATGTCTTATGTAGATTTGCTGTCCCAATTGCCATCCATTGACCATCCATTTTTTTCTACAACTTCCTCTGTCCATTCATATGATTCAACTGCACCCCCTCTTATCAACGGCACTGAATTCTAGCGTTTTCCGATTTAATCAATTTTGAAAATTTCTATGCTTTTCTGTCCATTTTAATCCAATATGCACTTTAAAGCTTTCTTCCATGTCTTTTAATGACAACATTTTCTCGCATTTTTAAAATGAATAAATATTGAGATGAGTATGCATTTTATTTTCTGAAACCAAATATACGCTTTAAAAGTTTTTTTTTTATAAAACAAGCATATTTTTAGAACGTGTAAAATTTAATTTTTACTTTTAATTATTTCATATTAATAATTGATTATTTAATTAAATAATTAATGTAAATAATATTTAATACTAATGCTTTTAATTATTAATAATGCAATTATTTAATTAATTTTTACTTTTAATTATTTAATTTTACAAAGTACTAGGAGTTCCACCCCTTGCTCACTATGTTCGCCAATCCCCGTAACTCGCTTCATGAGTCGGGAGGCTCCGCCTGCTACTCGCTTACTCTCGCTAACTCACTCTCACTTCGAGAGATCTTTTTATCCGCCTGCTACGCAGGCGTAATACGTCCGTTGGGGACCGTCCATTGATAACTAACTTTCACCAGTCCTGGATCTTACTTCACGAGGTCTTTTAATCCGGCTGGCTCAAACGACCCCTACGTGCCCTATGCACGCTCACGCTTACAAAACCCAAGGGTTCTGCCCTCCATTTGCTGCCGCTAATTAATCGGAAATCGTAGCAGGCGTTATGCATCCGTTGGGGATTCGCCACTCTTTGCGACTCACAAAAATTTTACTTATTAATATTTAATTAACTAAAATCAAAATACCCCCTTCTTATACATATACGGGATTATATGTAAAAATTCAGAAAGATACGTTTTGCCGTTTCTTCGTAATACAATGGCAAAGTATCATCTTACGTTTTCAATATAGAAATATTTGCATTTATGAAACATACAAGATAATTGTTGTGCAATATAATAGTAAAATCGTGAAGTGCATAACAACAACAGTTGCAAAATGCTCTGTTTGTTTGTAAGAGTGAATGATAAGGCATATATATGATTGTTCATTTCACACTGTCCCAAGTGCAATAACTAACGTTTTAGTCATGTTTAAAAATAAATATCTGTACTTTAGTATTTTTAATGTTTCCATAAATCAGTCCTGGGCCGTTTTATAAAGTTTCTGCAAAACCTCATTAAATGAATCGGAGTTTAAAAAAAAGGGCTCCGTCCAGCAAAAATTTAACTATGTAGGTGCATGCGAATAAAAATTCGAGGCCTTGCTATTGCTAGTTTCTCCGGAACTCGAACTCGCAGCTCAAATACTTTTCCTTTGACTTTGACAATAAATATTTCCTAAACTAAACTTTAAATCGAAAAATGGTTTATATCAGTGGATTATCTCCTAATATTGCTCTACAAATATACCAAATCATATTTTAATTGCTATAGATTTCGCTGTACGTGACAGGCAAACTTGAGTGAAATTTGTCAAAAAACGGCTTCTACCTCAGCTACTTTTTTTAATATAGACAGAAACAAGATATGTTTAGATAATAATGTGAAAAATATTATCTAAAACGGACATGCATTGTTACATACTGCCTAAAAAGATATCTCTACATTAAAAAAGAAGTAGCCGCCGCCGCTGTTTGACAAATTTCGCGTTTTTAACACTTTACAACAAAGTTGAAAAGTGTTTATGACTTTGTTCATTCTGTCTGTCTGTCTGTCTGTCTGTCTGTCCGTTAGCACGATAACTGCCGTAAAAATGACTTAATCAAAATGAAATTTTAGTATGTTGTTCAGACGGTCTGTAGGACCTATGGGAATATAAATGAATAATATCACACAATTAGTTTTTTATTGAACCCGGGTTGAAAAAATGAAATACATTGAGCCCTATGGGACCTAATTTTTCTAACATTTTTTAAGCGGATTTAAAATTCACAAATTGCTTCGAAAATTTTAGGTAATAGTCAAATTGTTCCATAAAATATATAAAAAAAAATTCAGCTAAATATATTCAGTAGTTTTTTAAATAAAAATTAAAATAATAATTACACATCTTATATGAAACGATCACGTGACCATGATATGAAACGATCACATGACCCACTTCAAAATGAGATATGGCATCCATCTTGTTTCAAATTCGTGATTTTTTAAAGTTCTTTTTAATGCATATTGAGTGTTGTATCCATCCTAAAACTACTTTATTTCTGCTTAAATTCTGTGCATCTACATACTAAAACAACACAATGACAATATATTTGAGTTTAAATTCTCATTCAAATTTGATTATTTCTACAATTAAGCCTATTTTTCACCTATGTAAAATGTAAACAGCAAAATATGTAGAATGAGTTGTATTAGAATTACTGTATTTCTTTAACACAAAATAATTCAGTCCATGGAGTCTGCATGGCTGATATGAATGAAATATTAATTGATTTTATAAACAGAAGGACGATATTTTTCGATGAAGTTTTAAGCATAAAGTTTATGAATTGTAGCTCCATGGTCTTAATTTTTAAATAAAATAAATTATTATAGTATTGTATTATAGTATTGTGATGAATGAAATGGAGAAAGTTATGAATGAAATCCTGCTTTTATAGAGAGATCCAGGCGTGTTATTTTTTCTATGACTTCATTTGAATTAATTTGAGTTGTTTTCGATGAAGTTTTCAAATATAATAAATTATCGTAGTATTATGATAGATTTAAAAATACTACCGTGGAATGTATTGCATTTTAGAGATATTTAAACCACCATCAATTTATATTTCAATGCCGTCTTTTGAATGAAGTGCATTTTTTTCAATGAAGGTTTAAGTTTTCAAATATAATAAATCAATGTAGTATCGTGATAAGTTTTAAAATATTACCGAGGAATGTATTGCATTTTCGACTTTTTTAAATAAAATTGCATTGAAGTTGGAAAGTGTTTCATAATCAATGCTTTAAGCATGATTGATCTTTCTTGTTTTAAGTTTATCTCAAGCTTGATGAAATTCTATGCAAAACGTGAGCTAACAAGGAAGGTGAACGTTAGTTAATAAGAGAAGTGCAAACGGGTGCATCACGCCTGTGGCGAGCTCCGATTAATGAGAGGCAGGGATGGAGGGTTGAGAATTTTACGAGCGTTAGTAAGTCCAGGACACATAAGCGGTCGTATGGGCTGGCCCGAATGAAAGAGCTCGCAAAACTAGTTCCAGGGTTTGAGAATGCTAATTAACAAGGGTCGATCTCTAACAGGCGTATTACGTCAGTAGTACGTCGTAGTAGGCGGCACTAAAAGGCTCGAAGCAAGCTCAGCGAGGCGAATCCTAACGACTCGCGAAGCTAGTCACTGGTGTTGGCGAGGTTTAACGAAAGGTGAAAGCGTCAATGAGCACAGGACATAGGAGATCGTGAAAGCCGGCCGGATTGAAATAGTTAGCAAAGCGAGTTTCAGGTTTGGTGAATGTCAGTTACTAAAGGACGGTTCCCAACGGACATATTACGCCTGTGTAGCAGATGGTACTAAAGTGCTCGCAAACCAAGCCCATCGACCGTCAGCGAGTTACGGGGATTGGCAGCGTACAGCAAGTAGGGGGCAGAGCCTCTAGTGTTTAAAATTAGACTCAGCTGCTTTTGGAATGTAATATAAAATTCAAGAAGTCAGTTAAAATAAGAATTTCGAAATGAGTTCTTAATTATTTAAAATATACGATCATACTAATTTAAAAATAATTAATAGTAAGGATACTTAATAGTATTTTTTGAATTTCACCCAAAATTATAAATTTACCACATATTTTATAAAGAAAAATTAACATCCAAAAGCGATCTTAATGATATATATCTCAACGAACCGATAGTTAAAAAATTGAAAAAACGCCACTTGCTGAAACTGCAATGAATGAACTGGTCTGGTTAACTACTGTCAGCCATCAACAGGTACTATAGCATTTGTTTGCAATCATTTTTCATTTTCTTTTCCAGCCTTGTCATTTAACGAGCTTATAGGCCAGTGTATAATATTTTTCCTGGCTGGTTACGAAACAACTGCGTCCACTTTATCTTTCGCATCTTACTTGCTGGCCATAAACCCAGATATCCAAGAGAAACTGATAAAGGAGTTGGACGATGCCTTGCGCCAGAATAATGTAAGTATTTGGAACTTGAAAATTTAATTACTACAGTGGCTTTAATCGGGTTATGAGAATAATAATCCTGAAGTAGCATCGCGACGTTTCGATTTCATTTCAAAATTGTTGCGAGGCTTGCGGTTCGGGTACATTCAAATTCTAATTGACAATTTTTGCAACGTTGAATTCATTATAGACCTATCGCTCTTACAAGTTTTGTTTGCAATCTCACAGAAAATATTATCCTGAGTAGAATTTTTAAATCATATTCATCAATCTAATTTGCTTGCCAAAAAGTAATTTGGCTTCCACAAAGGCCACAGTACTATTGATAATAGTTTACGCTTTACTCGACAAGTAGAAATGCTCAAAATTGCAAACTTACTAAACATACAGTGGCGGTACTCCTGAACTTGTCAAAGCATTTGACAGAGTTTGGGAGAATAAACTGATTAATAAGTGCTTCTCCAGCTTTAATATCTACAGCAAGGCACTTATTTGGATCGCTGACTTTCTTAAAAATATATATTTTTAGGGTGAAATACAACAGCTATATATCCACTCGACACAGACAGAGTCAGGAAATTCCTCAGGTATCAGTACTCAGTCCGACTCTTTTCTCCCTTTTTACTGCTGAAATAGAATTGGGATCTCCTCCTTATGTGAAATATGACTTTTCGAGGATGATATCATTCTGTAGTATAGCGACTCAAATCTGGTAAAAATTTATTCTGAACTAAATAATTCATTGGTTTCCATTCAATCTTATGCAGATGATCTCAAATTGAACTTCAACTGTGCAAAATCCGACTACTATACTTACTACTAATAGGCACCTTTTCAACACTAACACCTGAGATACATTTTGGAGCCTGAAATGGTCAGTTATAATGATATTGAATACCTTGTTGAGAAAAGTTGAAAGATATTGCAACTCCTCAAATTTATTTTTGGTAGAGGTTGGGGAAAAGACCTTAAAGATTACTTATAACACTTTTATTCCTCCAGTTTTGAAACACGATTTCCAAATTTTCCAAGCTGCATCTGAAACTAATCTTTTAAAATTGGAGAGAGTACAATTAAGTGATGATCATTACTTGCGTATGTAATAGTTGTCCATCTGAAATTGTTTTCTATGAAGCTAATTTAAAACCTTTATCTCACAGAAGACTTATTAATATGTCAAAATATATTGATAACCTTAAAAGCATGGGATCTTAGAATAAAACAGCAGAGTATATTGTGAAACATGTTTTTACATTAGATTTGAGAAGTGGTAAAGTATGAAGTTAACACCGTACCAGATTTGGCATTGGTTTTGGTTCACCAAATAGTTTGCGTTGTGAAAAAAGCGTTTCCTTGTCCAGGTTCTTTTTCCCCGGCCGATTCTATGAATCGGTTGGTCAGCTTTAATTCGAAGAATAAGGTAAGAGCCCACATTAAACCAATCAAACAGTAGAAAGCATAACAATACCTACCTAATTAAATATATATTTATTTATTACTAATCGTAAATAATCAGATTTTTGCAGATACTGACGATCCATGTACACTCGTGATAACGCTTGATTGAGAAATGGAAAATAATAGCTCTCAACAATACAAAAAATTTACTCATAGATTATTGGAAATAAACATCAGATATTACCGGTACCGAAGTAAGGCTAGAGGAGATCAGGAGAACGCACATTATCGAGTTGGACCCCAGTAGTGGACGTGCCCAGGATGGCCCCAAGCAATATCTGGCTATTCGAAATTCCCGACACTACCATTCTTGGAAATGAAAATTTAGATATCTGGATAACCAATACGCAAACTAGATGAACTCAATTTTTCACATCACACATCTTTTAAATCATACCTTTTAAATAACCACCGATTGAAATTTAAGAATTTTAATTCTATATCACCGTGCATATTCTGACCATCCTGCCACCTCCAAGGTCAAGATCGAAAAAGACTGGAGCGTCCTTTTGACAACTCACACGCCACTCAATCCGGCCCTCATTGGCCAACTCGCACCTGCATTCATGACGTATCATAATTAAACTGTGCAGTCCACGTCACTTCCAGACAGCATTGGGGCCAGTCAAAATAACGGTCTCCGAACAAACTCTCGGATTTGCATGTAATCCTATGAAAACAACAATTATTTCCGCAAAATAGCTCGGTAAAAGAATAGCTTGAGTAGGTGTTCTGAAGTCGACACGACAATATTATAAACTGGGTAAATAATCAAAAACTTAAAAAGGACTGTCCACTAATCTTCACCCTTAAATAGAGTCTGATGGATTTTGAGATTGAGCCTACTGTGTTCATAGGTTGTCTTGAACCCACTGAATCACTTGCTCATTAATTTGTCTTGGAAATCATACATAATATACCTAGTAATGCTTTGCAGATTTATGCTAATGACAATAAGTATTACATTTGTAAAAACGGTAGTGCATTTTTATTAGGAACTCGGAGGGGGATTCTTAGTCTTAGGATTAGGAACACTGACAATTGATCGGGTTTTCGCTCTGAACTTCCAACAATTACAGAGGCCTTAAAATATATGAAATCCCCTGATTATGATACTGATTGTATTCTAACATACAATAAAAGTTATATTCAACACCTTAATTGGCCAGAAATCACTAACAAGACTATCCGGGACACCATCATCTTAATATATGAGATGAAGAATTTTAGATACATTCCAATTCAATGGATTCCTTCTCATATTAATGTTTGTGATAATGAGACTCCTTAGTCAATGAAGCCTGTCATCTGAACTCACTTTCGAACAATTTTCTCACTGCCTCTGAAATGCAAACCTTGATTAGATCTCGGAATTGTCAAAAGACTCCTCCATGTCATCACTGGTACAAGGCTACGAGGTCTGGAATATCGCTTCAATATGATAGCCTTAGATCCATTCAGACAGAATTGCCAGGTTAAGGAGTGGCCACACTAAGGATATGAGATGTGAACTAGGAGACATAGTTTTCCCTCCATGTACCTGTTCTTCCTCTACGACTACTCCCTCTCATCTTCTCGGCTGCAAAGGATCGACGATGGGATCCTCTTTGGGTCTTCCATTAGAGGAACAGGGGAGGGTATACCCTCATTACTTTATAGACGGCGTGATATTTTGTACCTGACCTAGCATTTTCTGGATCAAGGGGATTAGCAACAACTTTCGTTTTATTAGAAGTAAAAATTTTACGGATTTGATACATTCCAATGTTTACGTCTTACGTAGTATAAAAATAAGAGACCTTCTTTGCAATTTTGCCAACAAGACCACAAATGCAAACAATATTTGATGTTCCGAATACATAGACAGTTTTCAAATTGCTTACATAATCAAACTCAAAAGAAATATAGCATTTTATTTTCTTCTGTAAACTTTAAGACGAAATAAAATAAAAATAATAAAATGAATGCTGCACACGTTTGTATTAAAACACCTTAAAAAATATCGCTAACATTTCTTGACATTTTTCGAGGAATCGCGTCCATCATTAGAAGAATTTTACAATACTAAATAATGAATAGTATACATCGCATCATAATACTCGTTACAATCAAAGTTGATAATTCTCAACAGTCTACAATTCTTATAATGAAAATTCGAACATTTAGTTGACACAAATCCTTATTTTTTTTTCAACATAAAAGCATACTTTGCCTATTGAAAAATAAATAAAAATCTGATGTGGGCAGCACATAGGTTTTCTTATATAATGTAATGTATTTACTACTTTTACAGTAAAAAAAATAGTTTATTCTTATAGTAGATATTTATATTCTCTCCAAGATATTGCATTTTTGTCAATTAGTCGTCATTTTCAATGATTTATCGTCATTTTCATCCATTTGGCGAGATTTTTGTTAATTTGGCAACATTTAAAAAGTCGCTACTGTGGCGACATTCCGCTAAATTCGTCTCTAAAAACTTGCCAAGCGTTATGGATGGAGAAATAAGTTATTCTTATAGCAGATAAATGACTATTGACGTTCAAATACAAAAATATTACTCAAAGTATATTTTCTCATGAATGGAACGAGCTAGATCCACGAGAATAATGTCACCCAATTTATCGCATGATATTATATATGAAAAGTGAACATATTTCTCAACAGTTAATATATATATATTTTTTAATTTATAGCATTTTTTGATACATTTATTTGAAAAATGTGCAATATCTCGAGAACGGTTCATGCATGCTAGCGTTCTAAATTTTATGTCAATCGTTTTCAAATGATAAATTATATAAGAATTGTCAATTTGGGTAACTTTATTAAAGGTTTTGATTTTTTGATTATTTTTACAAAATTTCACTCGAAAATGTAGGGAGGTTCTGAACATTCGATTGTGTTTAAAAACAATAGGCTTCCGGTATTCACGGATTGTAATTTTGGTACCAAATTTCATTCGAATCGCTCCATTAATTTGTGAGATATCATCTCCACACACACACACACACACACACACACATACACATATCATCAAAAAATGTTCGATTCGTGATCAAGAATACTTGAAACGTGCTCTCCCGTCGAAAGCTAGAATTCGAATTTTCCATTCCGTCACAATACTCTCCTTATACATTATACTATGTATATAAGGAAAGTAATAACTAATATTTTTAAACTTTAGGTACATAGACAGTGGGCCCAACGGGTACACCTGCGCGAAGCACAAATTTTTGGACCACGACCGTCCGAACTAACCGAAGGTGTAAGGTACAGGTTTGGGCGGCCGAGAATTGCCATCCAAATTAGACCGGAACAAAGTGGGTGCGGCCATAGACCGTACATTCCTTCCCCTACCACTAACCTCTCGGAAGGACTTATGGACACATATATTTAACGTTCCCGTAATCCGCGTAAATACAGGGACAATTGAGAGACTGTCCCTCCACTGGCGAGTTCAGTTAAATGAGAGGGAACAAATGGATGAGAGCCCATGGTGTTTGTGAGGTTTCAGCGAGCATAGGACACGTAGAAGGTCGTTCGCGCTTGCCGGAAAGAAAAAGCTCACAAAGCGAGCTATAGGGCTAGTGAATACGATAAAAAGCGACGGCCCCTTACAAGCGTATTTTGCCTGGGTAGCATGAAGCACGAAAGTTTTAGCGAAGCGTCAACGAGTAGAACGATAAACTTTCTGACTCACTAATCGAGTTACGGGGGTTAGTGAGAGTAGCGAGCAAATGGCGATGCCCTCTAGTGTGATAAATGAGTGTTCTTAATTGTTAATGCGTTAGCGTTACGATAATACAATTTCGAGACTTCGAAAATTGTATTATCGTAATACAATTTTCGAAGTCTCAAAATTGTAAAAAATGTCACGTAATACCATAAGTACCCTATGGAATTCAATTAATATTTTATGTCGGTTTTATACAGGGAGAGCTGACGTATGACGCTATCCAAGGTATGAAATACCTCGACAATGTGATTTCAGAAACGCTCAGGATTTTTCCACCAACAGTCAGGTGAGCTAAATTTGTTTCACGTGTGTCTTTTGAACAATTTCGAACCGAACAAATGCACTTTATCCCCCATGTTCATTTTTTTAAAAATAAATATACGAATTTTGAAATGCTTAAAATTGCCAAATAAACATATCTTTAATAGAATACATGCTTGAAGGACTCACAAAATGTAATCCAGTGCATTAAACTGTGACGTCTTCTACTTGAAAATTAGCCATCCTATCTGCTGAGATTCTGAAAACACGGCTGTGAAATTGTATTCGAAGATAAATTATATAGAAAATAAAAACTTGATACAATTTTTTGTCTCTAGCACAATTAAAACTTGAAATTATTCAAATTTTTATATTTAACCAACTTTTTCTTTGGATAGACGATGATACCTGGAACAATTTTTATATGTATAGCTTATAGAAGAAAATAATAGTATGAAACACGCCATGAATTTATTGTTATCAAAATATTGTATTTGAACACAAATCGGCCAAATGCGCATAATTCATCGACTTGTGTTATTAATCGGTAAGTTATTATCGTCTGTAAAAAAGAAACTTTTAAATATTTTTTTAAGAAAAAAATTAAAAGAATAACTTGTGAACGGAAGTTCATGAAAATATATTTTAACTCTGTATTATTTAGGTTGGTTTCTCTCTTTGTTTGGGTCAAAGCTTGAAATCAAATTTTTCGGATTTGATCTTGAAATCAGATCAATCTTGAAATCAGAATTTTAAGAAGCAGTAGAAGTGATGCATTTAAAAGGACATATATAAGAATAACGAACTTTTAATTCAAAATTGTCAAAGAAAATTTCTTTTATATTCCACTGCTAAATGTTATTTCTATGTTATCACTTTTATGTTAACACGCCTTCCTTAAAATTCTGATAATGTCCAAATACAATTATTTACAGGGGTCCCATGATTTTATTTTTAGTCCAATATGACCATGAATATTATGATAGCTTATTTTTTACTTTTTAGTGCATTTTACTAAAACCGTAAAATTTTAAATGTTTTTCTCATAATATTTTTTTCATTCTGATACCACTTATGGTACTAGTGAACCTAAATAATATATGGAGTATAAATGTGTGAGAAAGTCGAATGGAATCTCGCACTCCGTAACTTTTGATATATTGTCTTCTTTTTCAGGTTAGATAGGGAAGCAGATGAAGATTACAAATTAGCTGACACTGGAATTGTTATTCCCAAGGGCATGTATATCACCGTTCCCATCTACGCTATGCACAGAGATCCCACACACTTCACGGATCCTGAAAAATTCGACCCTGACAGGTCCTAAAAATGTATTTTTTATTATATTGATTAGTTAGCAATAGCTTTGTTATGGTCTATTAGGTTGGTTCTTAAGCACTTTTGGCAAATTAACAGAAGACATACTTCTGGGGAAAGCTAATAAAATTTGAATTGATGTAATATATAAACAGAAAAAAAATCTGGTTAGAAATCTATAAGAATTGAAAGCATTAAGACCAATCAATTTGTTCACAAGCTCGATCGAGGTGTATTATTGCAGAAATACTCAGGCTAACACTGCCTCAGTACATAATTTTGTAACAAGGTTGGCCTAGGGCCAGAGGCGTATTTCAATTAGATTGATTATATAATTATGAATCAAACTCATGAATCAAACTCATGGATCAAACTGATTGTTTAAGTATGAATAAATTAGGAAACCGATTGTTAATTGATTGGAATAAATAGTTTCGTTAAAATCAAGTTAAAAATTAAATATGCTTTTGTAATCATTCAAATTATAAATTTTGCTATGCAGAAAGTTCGACCTTCGCAAATAAGGTCGATCTATCATCAAATTCACAATCATGAATAGTCACAAAACTTTAGTAAATTGCGTAATAATATGTTTCTTTTAAAGTTAAGTACATACTTATTCACCCTTTTCACTTTTGTGCTACTTTCTGTTTATTGCTGCCCCAAGAGCTCGTCCATTTAATATACTTCCATACTTATGCTTTAAACAATTATTAACCTCTAAACAATTATTAAACAATTATTATATATATAAACCTATAAGCATTTAAACAATTATTAAGCCTCTAAATAAATATTAAACATTTAAAAGATATAATTAACTATATAAATTTCGCATATGTAGTTGGGTATAAGAAAGGGTAGTGAGACTTTCTGATTTTGCGCCCGGGGCACAAAATACATATCAATGTCATAGCACTCAGATTATACTTAATGGTTCGCATGAAAATGATAGCTGAATATATGCAGAGTTCTCAAACAAATATTTTAAATTTTGATAAATAAAAGTTGATTTCATACATTGTTCAAAAGCATATTATGTTATTACACATACGTTTCCACATCGACATTTAGATGGATTGTGTGAATACAAACTTGACTATTGGAGCATCTTGCAGCCTGAGCTCATCTTTATAAAGTTAGAAGCCGACTGCATTGTAAGACAGAGTATATTGGTTTCCAGGGAGGTTTACAAAATTGGGATATATAAATTTCCTTGCTACCATGAGAAATATCGGCGACTCCGTGGCGAAGAGCACCGAAGGACGCAAAACCGGTTCACGAATGCTGTTATCTAACATGAGAGCTCGATTATTTCTTTAAATAATCAATGTCAAATTTTCAAAGCTTTGAAGTATTATACATCAATTTCAGAAAAAAAAGTTTTACTTTAATACTGTCCGGATAATCATGAAGGAAAAGCATTCTCTGAGTGGAATCATAAAATTTAAATATTACCTTGTTGGCTTAAAAGAATAAAATTGAATATAATCATTAACCAGAAAGAAACCATACTTTCGCTGGAAGGGATCTTCATGTCAATAGCAAGAATTAAGATTGACCGAATAAATATAAAAAATAATAATATCATACAGTGGTTCTGTAATAAAATATTCACATAAAAACCTTGAAATGGAAATTCATTGTGAACATGCTAAGAAAAATCCAATTTTTTGATAAATAAAATATTCTTTATGAAAACAAATTTTGTAGAACATCATTTAATAAATATTAAACTTATTTTCTTATAGCTGTCCTTTCTGAATATTTTATTTCATTTTAAGACATCTCAAACATAATTTTACAATAGTTTTACTGCCTCGTTGTAATTAATCCTGAGATATTTTAGCACATAATACAAATGCATTTTTTATTTTAGTAGAATTAAGTAATTAAATATGTATATATATATATATATATATATATATATATATATATATATATAATACTCACTACCATATTTAATTCTTTTTTCAACCTCTAAATATTTAGAATGGAAATAGAAGTATGAAATAGGCATATAAAAAATAAAACAACTCATATATTATTTTGTTTTTGCATAATTGGAGGAATTTCACAGAAATTTGCACTACCTTGGCATTCAATTTTTAAAACAAAATTTAAATTGCACAAAGAATGTTGAAATTTTTTACAACGTTTTTAAATTATTAGATGTACTACGTATATTGACAATCACTTGACACTTGCACGCTGAAACACTTGACACTTACACAAGCATTCAAAATATCGAATTTGCACTAAAAAATTGACGACAATTTGATTCAAGAAATGTTGATATATTAAAATACTCAATACAAAAATTCGAAGCTCCGAAGATTAAAGACCAACATCCGCGACAACCTATAAGTTTATGCCGCATTTGAAGGGTAAAGCAGGGCTACTATGAACCGAACGGCGAGAACACAGCCGATGAAACGAAGTCGACGAAATCATACACCGGACGAGGTCCGAAGATGATCCCGAAGGCCCGACCCCGGTAGCCGACGGATCTAGAGACAGGTCACAAGACCAGCTCCTCTCCGCCGCCTGGAAGAGCCTGCTTCGCGAATATCGAATAACTTATGGCTTGATCCACAGGTTAATGTACCACTTAGGTGAGGTGGGCGGAGGATATAGAAGAATCCACTCCTTCTTGCATATAGCGCCTCACCCCTTTCTATATCTATTCACATACCAATTTAAAGGCAACTCGCTGGTATATAATAACATCTTGTGTCGCAATCGTAAAAATTCAAGTAGAGCGTCCGTAAAATATCCCCATGCAATCTGGAAATTGGGAACAAACACATCAAGATAAAGTTCGCCGGAGTCCAGTTTCTTTATTATTTTTTGGAGAAAATATAGCCTAGAGCTCAATCGTCAACAGCATATGCTGCACTTTTTTTTAACTTCAAAAACTCGACTCCGTGAAGACTGCAAAATAATTATTACTATCAAATTCATGTTGCGCACTAACAAATGTCAGATAACTTAACAAAGAGTATTTTCGAAATAGCGTTATCGTTTCTAAAATCACCTAAGGAAGAACAAGTTCAGTCATTTAGTAACAAGATGGCATACAAAACTGCGCAAAATAAAAACTGTCTACCCTTTGAAATAAAACTATCACATATGCTTCTCCTCCCCCCCCCCCCCCCCTTCTCGGAGCTCGGCTGATATAAAAAAGACTACTCCGGTTCAAATTCTTAGTCGAACTAAAAAAAATGGTACCGGTAGAAAAGACTCAAAGCCAAAGTTTTGCAGGGCATTATGGGAAAAGACGCGTGTCACTAACCCTGCCATTATATCTTCTGTTCTAGGAATGTTTATATCAAGTGGACAACTGCAGATGAGTGATAAAACTCCCATGACATCAGCACAGCTGCAAAGGATTCCCATAATATCTTGTGCAAATCATTTTAAGCAGAAACCAAGTATATCAAAGAGTAAGGAATGAAAAAGAAGAAGGCGTAACTATTCATAATAAATTTTTACGGTCAAAAGATCTTAATAGACAAAATCCCCGTGCCTTGAAACAGACAAAGATTTTATATGGACTAGGCTATTTAAACTTTAAAACTGGATGGCTGGGAATTGGAATCGAAAAAACCTGCTTATCTCAGTAAATGTGAGAAAGAAATCTACTGCTGAAACAGCACCTGCTTTGGTACGTTGGAGGGAATCAAAGTTAGTAGAAGCGTCTCTTAATGGGTTTCTTTATAACTCTGAAATTAATTATGTTGTTACTTTCCCTGCAATACATAGTAATATATTGGGAAAGTATTGGAATCGTGTCAAAAATTGCAACTCGAGTGTTCGAGTAATCTATACGTTTTGGGGCCTCTAGAATACAATAAAGCTATTTTTAGCGTGACGTCAGTGTGTGTGTGTCTGTCTGTGCAATGTACGTATCCACTTTAACTCAAAAATTAATGAACCAAATTTTATAAAATTTGGTAGATGTATGTCATTTATGTGTGACCCTGGTGCTGATTAGATTTTGGTACGATTCGCAGTAAAAGAACCCACCTTTTTTAGCGAAATGGTCCGCAAAATTCTCATGTATCCGCTCTAGCTAAAAATGTAATGGACCAAATTTCCCAAAATTTTGTAAATTAGTTACTTATGGGATACCATGGGGCTAACTGGATTTTGGTACAATTTTGAATGGAAGAATCTGTCTGTTTTACGAAATGTCCCGACAAAATCTAAAATAAAAGACTACGTATGCTCAAATGTACCAATTAAATGCTTGTTTCACGCGTGATTTTTGACAAGAAAAATAGTAAGACCAGCCCCATTACTCTAGGACTAAGCGTCCTCGAGATACTTTAGTATTTTAGCATTTTTGTTACGTCACTTTTGAAAAAATGTCCAGTTACCAAATAAAAACGAAAATTGAAATAAAAATGCCCATTCTGTATTGTCTCGTACAGTTACAGTAAACTAAATTTAATGAATTATTAAAGAAATAAAGATAATGTAAATGTGAGTCTGCAGGAAAAGTCATGTGCTCGCCACATCAAATTTTGCATTGTTGTTGGTGAAGAGCCACAGCAACTGTGAAATCATTTCAAAAACCGGGAACAGATGATGATGAGAGCAACTTCTTTCTTGCAACATTATTTTGAATCAGAAAGCACTAATAATTGTTATTAAATATAGACAATGTTTGCGATAGACATTTTCATGCTTTTACTGAAGTGAGTAAACGGCCTCAACAGAGGCTCTTTTTTGCATATGACTTATTCTGTTTAGCAAACACAGATTTTAATTGCAAATTCGCCGATTTCAGAGCTGATTGGTAAACATTGAGATGTGTAATATGACGGCTGTACATAATCCAAAATATTACGATTGCTATATAATACGAATATAATTTTTATAGTAAATATACTATAAATGAGCATTCTATTAGGATTGTGAAAGTCAGTTAATCTAAATAACAGTTACTTGCTGGTGGGAAATTATTTTTTTTTTCGTTGATTCTGGAGAGAAAAAAATGGAAGTAGCTTTTCCGTCAATTATTGAAACTGTGTTGTCAGTCTGTCTTAGTCGTAACCATCGACGTAAGTGCGTATACGGTAACAGAATGAATCCAGGGGCAAAGTAGGAGTTACGTTTGCAACCAAAATCATAACTAAAATCCAAGGCTGTATTTTCGCGCATTTTTTTTTTACATTCTCCCTCTACCGCGTTTGGATTAATCTAGTTAAGATATTCGCGCCTTTCGTGGACGAACAGTACAGTTCTTCCAAAGCTAAAAAGATTTTAAGACTTTGTTCCGTTTATAAAAATCAGAAAATAAATGACAATAATTTGTCAAATCTTTCTACTCTAACCTGTTAATTAATGTTGTTAATACAGGTTCACCCCTGAAGAGCGAGCCAAAAGACACCAGTACGCTTACATGCCGTTCGGGATGGGACCCAGAAACTGTGTGGGAATGAGATTTGCCTTGATGGAAGTTAAAGTGTGCTTGGCCCACGTGATCAGCAACTTCAGGATCAAGAAATGTTCCAAAACAAAGGTAATTTTTTTCCTGACATGATCATTTTGCAAATCAATAAATAAGTTCTTATAACGTAGCCATATAGCCAACAAGGTTGGTAAGGCCTAAAAGGTTTTCTCCAAATTATTCTTGCAATACTATGAGTTGCTCTACTTTTGCGGTGAACTCCCAAAATGACATAGCATAACAGTAGAAATAATGCATCTTACTTTCCCCACAATATATGGTAATATTTACGGGACGAATTGGAATCGTGTTGAAGATCACAACTCGAGTTTTCGATGGATCTACTCGTTTCAAACACGAAGAAACTATTTTCAATGTGACGTCTGTACGTGTGTCTGTCTGTGAAATTGTATGCATCCACTCTAACTCTTAAACTAAGATTTGTTTGTTATATTTTGGATGATTCGAAATAAAAGAAACCTGTCTTTTTATTTTTATTTTTTTTTCTGCGAACTGACTTGCAAAAATCGTATGTATCCAACTCTAGCTAAGACACTAACTGACCAAATTTCATAAAATTTGGTAAATAAGCCACTTGTAAGCGACTCTGGTGCTGATTAGATTTTGGTACAATTCGATAAAAAGAAAGGTTTTTTTTAATTTTTTTTATAAATGCCCCACAAAAATTGCAAAAATCTAATATAAAAGGTTACATATGCTCAGGTGTATCCATTAAATGCCTATTTTATGGGTAATTTTTAAAAGAATAAGACCAAACCCAATGCTTTAATATGAACCAATCCCCAGATATTTAAGATTTTTTTAATTTTGAGGACAGAAGTCGTTTCGCACTGTAGTTGCCAAATGAAACGAAGATAGATTAAAAGTTTCAATTGAATATACTATCAAAAATGTATTCATGTTATTTTCTTCAATTAAATTCAATTCAATGCTTCATGAGATAAAAAATTAAAATTAATTTGAGCATTGGGGAAAAACATGTGCTCCCCGCATCATATTTTTAATTTCATTGACGCACACAGTGCAGTAAAGATATTTTGATATATGCTTGGTAACTTTTGTGTTATAACAGTTATCCATGTTGAGTTCTATAAAAACAAAACTGGTCTCTTCATTTGGCAGGATTAGGAATGGTTTTCAATTGTGAATGTCATAATCACTCTGGCGATTCAAAAATGAGATTATCTTATATAACGGTTTGTGCTAGATTGCCAACATAGCTATTGCAAACAGAAAGATTTGCCTGAACACTTTATTCTTTCTAATTTATTATTGTATATTTTTTTTAGAATTAGAACTTAATATCTTAGAATTACCATTACACAGAAATTTCAATTTATTAAATACATTCCTATGTTTTATTCACATTTCGTTGAATTACAATAATTTTGGCAGACCATAAAATCGCTCCAATGACTGGTACGAGATTGCAGAGCAGTGATTGAAAAACATTAGGCTACACCATTACTGAGATGGTGATTTGAGACCAAACAGAATCATGATCTGAATTTGCTTTTATAGTAAAAAAATAAATAAAGAATTATTTTTGGAAGCTGGTAAACATAAGGAATCCGTCCTACCCGAAGATATACGGTTAGATGATCTATCGTCGCGAGAGCAATATCGCACACTCAGCACACGTCCAGGCCCAGCGCCGTTAAACCAGAGCCCCACAAGCCCCAAGAATGCCGAGTCGTCCCACAGGTCGCCATGGGAACAAGCGAAACTAAAGTCAAAACGCAAGACAAAGGCCAAAAGACATCAGTACTACCACAGTGTCATCGTCCAAATCCATCTTCAAATCGGCCTCAGTCACTTGCTAAGGAAAGAAAATACACATAGCAAAAACTAAAACAAGAGTCTCTAACTCAGAGCCAACCCTAAGCAAAAAAGGTAACAAAAACAATCGTCAAACACACACACACTAATACAGAAGTGAAAAATGGTAAAATACAGTATGTACAATAATCAGTACATAAATCAAGAAAAATTAAGATCGTACTTGGATATCATAGCAAAAATAATATTAAAGGCAAATTGATCACAAAACAACAACATAATCAAAACAACCATAGC
The DNA here is from genome assembly GCA_951213105.1 of Amaurobius ferox. Taxonomy (NCBI): domain Eukaryota; kingdom Metazoa; phylum Arthropoda; class Arachnida; order Araneae; family Amaurobiidae; genus Amaurobius; species Amaurobius ferox. Next base: position 115,404,926 of record OX578135.1, on the reverse strand, counting down.
ATCAAACATCATAACATGATAACAAGATCAGCATAAAGAATACGAATAACATATACTCAGGACACTAAATACAAGACTATTTTAAAAACAAATCAATCACAAGCCACAGAATCAAGACAACCACAGCATCATAACATGATCAACATAAAAGGTAAAAACAATATGTATTCAGGACACCAATACAAGGCAGCACATAACAGCATTACGTCTGAAGAGTAAAAGTAAGACAATTAATTCGAAAGTTCTTGTTCAAGAAAAACTCCAGTCCATGCCTTATTCAGTCTTGAAAGGTGTAGAATGCTCACTTGTAGAAAGTTCGCTGGAAAATATTTAGGTAGTATTTCGCTCCAGGTACTGCACTTATAAATGTAGTGGTACATAGTACCATACTCTTTCCCACAGAATCGCTTCAAATCTTTAAAGAAAAACCTTCGTTGATTCGTCTACCATACACCATGACCAGTTAATAGCTGGTTGGTATAAAAATTCCCGTAGCACGAGTTCATGTTAACTGTCGAAAGACAACTAAACAAAACTCTTCCATGGGATGTCTGATTCCATCGTTCTTTCAAATCATCGATAATATCTTTCTTAACAAAAGTTTTCAGTTGGGTTTTACTAATTGGAAATGAAAAGGAAATTTAATCTTCCAATAATAAGTCCTTGGCCAAAGCATTAACCGCTCGTTTCCCTCATGTCCAGCATGGGCCTTGATCGACAGAAAATAAATAAGCAGCATATTCAGGAACAGCATTCCCATCTTGCCACTATGACGAGACAAACCCGATAAGCACTAAGGGCCTGTAGTGCCGCCATTGAATCACTATATATGTGAGCAATATGTAGTACAGTACAGAAAGTGGCATAGAGTTAAGTATTAAACACAGTACATTCGTTATTCTAACGATATTTACAGCTATTAAAATTCGTTAAACTATTAATATTGTTGTTAATCTGGATATCTAGTGGCACACATTCAGCAGAGATCCCTACTGCCTCAGTCGCAGTTGTCATATAGCCCTTAGTAAGGGCATTGCGAGCTATTATTACTTTCCTTATATACATAATGTATAAGGAAAGTACTGTGACGGGGTCGAACATTCGAATTCGAGTTTTCGACGGGAGAACATGTTTCAAGCATCCCTGATCACGAATCGAACATTTTTGAAGTGATGTCTGTGTGTGTGTGTGTGTGTGTGAAAGTATATGCGTGAATGCGTGTGCGTTTGTGTGTGTGTGTGTGTGTGTGTTAGTGAGACTGTGGAGACAATATCTCACAAATGGAGCGATTCGAATGAAATTTGGTACAAAAATCACAATCCGTAAATGCTGGAAGTCTATTGTTTTAAATACAATAGAATGCTCAAAACCCCCCCTAAATTCTCGAGTGAAATTTTGAAAAAATCATCAGAAAATCAAAACCTTTAATAAAGTTACGCAAATAGACATTTCTTATCTAATTTTTTCTTAGGAAACTATTGATATAACTTTTAGAATGCCAGCATGAACTGTTTTCGAGATATTGCACATTTTTCAAATAAATTTATCAAAAAATCCCATAAATTAAGGAAAAATATTAACTGTTAAGAAACATGTTCACTTTCCATATGTAATATCATGCGATAAATTGGGTAACATCATTCTCGTGGATCTAACTCGTTCCATTCACGAGAAAAGATACTTTGAGTAATACTTTTGTATTTGAACGCCAATAGTCATTTATCCGCTGTAAAAATAACTTATTTCTCCGTCCATAACGCTTGGCGAGATTTTGGCGATGAATTCAGCGGAATGTCGCCAACTTGGCGACATTTTTAAATGTTGCTAAGTTAACAAAATCTCGCCAAATGGATAAAAATGACGCTAAATCAATGAAAATGACGACTAATTAAAGAAAATTCAATATCTTGGAAAGAATATAAGTATCTACTATAAGAATAACTTTTTTTAACTGTAAAAGTAATAAATTCATTGCATTATATAAGGAAAGTCATGTGCTGCCCACATAAGACTTTTTTAATAGTGTTAAGGTGATTCTTCATTCGTACATGGTCCTTATATACACTGAAGCTCCATAACTTATTAGTATTTTCATTGTTCCCATAGTAAATCTGCTTTTTAACATGTGCTCCGAGACCACATGTAGCCCTGGTAAATCTTGAAAGTCCATGATGGAACTTTCTAACCATATCTATAATCTCACGTAAGTGAAGGATGGTGGTCAGATTGACATCAATCAATATGCCTAAATACTTCAGATCTTTGATATATTTTATACTTCTTTCTCCTAAATTGATAGAAGGAATGTGGTGTGTGAATCGTCTCTATTTATGAATCATGGTGACGCATGTTTTATCGAAGCTAATTATTAAGTTGTACTTATCAACTCAATCATTAATAGTGTTGGCAATATGCGTTCCAATTATTTCTAAACGGCGGGAGAATGGAACTTGCACCACAACAACGATGTCGTAGGCAAATTCCTGCGACTTCAAATTTTCTATTCCAAAACTAGTTTTCAAGATCCCATTTAACCACTAATAGTCAAAAGAATAGATTAGAACTTGAACCTTGGGGGGATTACAACATTGTAATTAATTGTAATTAATGAAGGTATCATTTTCCTCCACAAATACCTTCCGATTCTTCAGAAAATCTTGAGCAAGCTTAACGATACTCAGGGAAACGCGATGATATTTAAATAATTTAATAACGTCACTCCATTTTACAGTATTAAATGCATTATTAATGTCAAGGGAGATAACTCCACAGATCCCCTGATTATTTCTATGTATATTAATACATTTTATCATATTATTCAAAGTATCAAAAGTGCTAAATCCTCTTCTAAAACCAAATTAATTAGCAGAAATCAAATGCTTAGATTCGATGTGATAATAAATGCGCCTTGTCATCATTTTATCAAAAAATTTTCCAAACACAGACAATACGTAAATGGGTCTGTAAGAGGTTGCAATTAAGAATCTTTCACACATTTATGAATTAGAACCGTTTTTCAACCTCTTTCCAACCTCCTTTCAACAGGAATGGAAAATACATTTTATACAGCAAACGTTGAAGATATGGATATTTTTAAAACCAATCCTAGTCCCTGCAATACAAAAGTATATTTTGAGATAATATTAGTTAGAAATAGCTCTATCTCTCTCTAACACATACGTACACACACACACACACACACACACACACACACACACACACACACACATGTATATATATATAGTGCCTGATCGTCGACCAGTTCTCACAAAATATCAGCGCTATCTGCGCTTTTCTCTACAAGTACATTATATATTTACTTCGGAGAGGGTTGGAGAAGGCTTATGATATGAGCCATGTGTTTTTTGTTTTCGCGTTCATTAGGCTTTAACACTTGACTAGAAGTGCCTTTTCATCTTAGAACGTTTACAGGGATAAGATTCGTGACCATATTCGTGACCATGGTATGATCGAGGGAAATATGAAGTGTACGATTAAGTTTTTGCCCACTTGTTAATATTAGTGGCGTGGTATAAACATTAATGAGGGTGCTAATAAAATTTAATGAGATTGCCATCTGGTTGCACAAGTACTGGCCAAGATATAGAAATTTCGAAGTACTTATGGTGAAATAAAAAGCGCGTTACTGGGAAAAAAGCTTAGGCTTAAAGCTTAGGCTAACAATATATGTATCATATGCCCCCCTCCAAAGCGAAAGGCTTGGGTACAGACACTTTTCATGCCCAAGGCTTTTCAAAATAAAACATTTCAATATAAAATTAAAAGAAAAATCACAAATAGAATTCATACTATAAAGGCAATAGAAATATAAATATTTACAGACCTGTTTCCCAATTTTACACCATTTATGAAGATTTTTCCTAAGTATAATTATTTTAATATACAACTGACGAACTAAAATTTTATTTTATTCTGTGTAATTGTGATGAGTTAGTTTATGTTTTATATGAACACATTTTTGAAGAGTTCCTTGATCAGGGGAACTCACACACACCATTCATTCTTCTCACAGTGTTATGAAGTTTGTGTTTATGTTTATGTTGATGTATCTGATGAGATTTTGTAATCCATGGGATCCTAATAATAGCATAATTTTCAAGCATTCAACACTAAATAGTAATTCTAAGATAATATGTGATTACAGATGATCTTTAAAATACGTAAATGAAATTACATATGCACTTCATACAAAATCCTACAATATGGTTAGATATAAGTTCAAAATTTCACTATATATAAAATATGTATTTATGTTAACTTCCATTAGTTAACTAAATATACTACTATTATACAATGTTAAGTGTATTGATCTTGGGTTTAATATATCCTGATGATGACTCTAATTGGTTTCATCATTTTCATTCATTTTATAAACCCACAAGACCTATATTTTATAAACCCATAAGACTTCTTTCTCTAATTATAATAATACATTACACTTCAAATGTAACACTTAAAAATAAAATTTAACTCTTTCAAATCTCATATTCTCAACTATGTACACTGTAATATTTATCTATATGAGGATTCTCATTTTAAATCCCACTTAACCCTTTAACTGATTCTTCTAAAAAAATCTTTCTTTTTTACATGTTTATCCATTATTCTCAATACCTCTATAATCATTCCTTATTTCTCAATAACTCTATATTATCACCTATCTTAATTCCTTACGTATTCTTCATTTATTCTTTCATAACTCATCTAAAGTTTCTTCATCTTACTTCTATCCAAGTTTCTATTCTTACATTGATCCAATAACACTGGCAGTTAAAAAGGCTTATCCTCACTTGTGATTGGTATACCTTCATCCCAGTACCAATGACAAGTGAAAGTTGTTGTAAAAGAAAAAGTTTACTTTAACCACAAAGTCAGTTACTTTTTTTTACATTACTAGAGTTCTGCCAGGGTCATTGATACTCTTATATGTTTTTCATCATTCCTCCTATATCTTACACAACATAATATTTATTTCATACCAAAAATATTCTTCTTTAAAACTTATAACATCAAAATCATAGTAAAATCAAAATCATCACTAATAAAATACTTATCATTACCATAATATGCTTAATATTTATTTACAATAGTCAACTTTATGTGACTGTAACATATTCTTCAAACTTTATTTATATTACATAAAGTGGAAGAGGCAAAAATAAAACTGAAAAATTTCTGATGCTTGACAACCTTCTGGTTTGTCAAGAACCATGGGTTCTATGACCTTTGACTCTTAGTTAACTTAGTAAAGTATTATAAAAACAGGGAAAGGGGCTTTGGAGTGCATCTCTATATCGTCTCAAAGTGGGAAAGTATCTACAGAGCGACACCCAATATTGTAAACTTCAAGTGAAATTTCATTCAATATTTCAATAAAATCTGAATTACTTTATTAATTCAGGAAACAGTGCGTTTGCACGGGGATGAATTTTCTCTTTACTCTTTCAAGGCTGGGGATATAAGTATAATGTGTTTAATTTTGAACGGGAAAATTCAAGAACAGGAATTATGCTGACCAAGGAGTTTGGTGTTTCTTAGATCCAGCCAAGGGTGTAGTCGATGGGGGACGCGGGCGGACGCAGACCCCCCACCTTTTCTCCTGATCTCAAGCGTACCCCCACTTTTTATTTTGTAAGGGGACGCTCTTTTTTCTTACATTTATATATACATATATAACCCCTCTGCAGCTTGGCATAGATGGAATACTTGACCGATGGCCTCAGACTATTATTCTTTGGTCATTCTTCTTCTGAAAAAACAGACAGCATGGCACCCTGGCAGATTGGGTTGGGACGCATCACAAAAAAGAATCATTTCTCGTCATTCGAAGTCGTGTGCGAGTGTAGAAATTTCTGCTTCTGTCTCTTCGATATAAAACTAAATTACACGTGAAAAAATGAAGAGGCATAGACAATCATATCTAAAAAGTTCTTCTATTCCCAACAACGGAGTTGTACGGATTATTCTGCACGTGATATTGATACAACAGATCGACCGTCTGCTCCAGAAGAGCTGTAAAGTGCTATTTTGTATTATGTGTCAATCTTCCAATTTATTTAAATTTTACATTAATGTGATGAATCATCACTTTCATGTAATAAAAAATTAAATTGCGAAGGCGTTATAATATAAAGTACGTTAATGAATTATTCTAAAAAAACAGTTTTTTTCTAACCCCAGTCGGGCCCACCCCTACCTACGGTCTTGATTTGAATGTTTGACAATCCAAAAAACCATTAGTATTCAAAAGTCTTCATAATCAAAATATGAAACTAATGTTTTCAAGTTTTCGTTGTTAGTCTAGATTCTAAATTTTGATATTCTTAAACATAAAAAATAAATGTTTATGAGAGATAAAAGTCGTATTATTGCTCATTAAAACCCCTACAGGAATGCCACTGCAGCTGTTTCTGATGAGAGTGATATCTCTGATTCAGAATCCTACACTTTGGATGGCGACAACGACGGAAATGGCATTCAAGCGTTTGGCATCACTAAGAAAAAAAAATCTCCAAATATTTGAACTCAGAAGCTCATACAAGAATTCGTAAATTAAACGATACATCGAAATTGAATATTCTTCCTCAAGCTGTTGAAAAACAAGTTGCTACAGGGGATTTGGAAACCGAACGAATTTTTAGAACAGCCTACCACATCGCTAAGATGAATCGGCCACTTAGTGATATAAGTTCTCTTGTAGAATTGCAGAAATCTAACAGATTGGATATGGGTATAATTTTGCACTCTCCATACTCTGCAAACCAAATAATTTTCACTATTGCTAATGAAATGAGAAGAAGAATCGTAAAATGCCTAGTGGAAAATAATTCAAAACTCCCTGGTCTTATTGATGAATCCACCACAGTTAGCAACAAAACAGTACTTGTTATAAACCTGAGAGCATCAATCGAAAGAAAATCGGATCCAATTTTTATATTTCTTGACTTAATTGAATTAGAAAACCAGACAGCAGAAACAATAACCAATGCTCTCCTTAAATGTTTGAAGTCTGTTGGTTTTACCAAAGAGTATCTGGAAAAAAATTGGATCTCTTTCGTTTCTAATGGAACAAGCGTGATGTTGGGGGAAAAAATCTGGAGTTGCTTCAAGGTTGCGGAAACTGTACCCTTCAATACTTTGTTGGCACTACATGAATGATCGATTGGAAGTTGCAGTTGGCGCTGCGGCAATAGTGTTACAGCTCTAAATCATTTTAAAGCCTTCATGGAAGGAATTCATAACGTGTACAGTCAATCTACGAAAAATCAACGCCAGTTATCCAGTATTTCAAGAAAGTTGGGCCTTCAAATATTAAAAAAAATCTGATGTGGGCAACACATGACTTTCCTTATATAATGAAATGAATTTACTACTTTTACAGTAAAATAAATAGGTTTTTCTTCTAGTACATACTAATATCCTTTCCAAGATATTGAATTTTCGACAATGAGTCGTCATTTTCATTGATTTAGTGTCATTTTTATCCATTTGGCGAGATTTTCGTTAATTTGGCAATATTTCAAAAAGTCGCCAAGTTGGCGTCAATCCGCCAATTTTGTCGCCAAAATATCGCCAAGCGTTATGGACGAAGAAATAAGTTATTCTTACAGCAGATAAATTGGCGTTCAAATGCAAAAGTATTACTCAAAGTATATTTTTTCATGAATGGAACGAGCTAGATCCACGAGAATGATGTCACCCAATTGATCGCATGATATTATATATGAAAAGTGAACATGTTTCTCAATAGGAAATACTTTTTTTCTATTTTATATGACTTTTTGATAATTTTTTTGAAAAATGTGCAATATCTCGAGAACGGTTCATGTTAGTGTTCTAAAATTTATGTCAATCGTTTTCTAATGAAAAATTACATTAGAAATGTCTATTTGCGTAACTTTATTATTGGTTTTGATTTTTTGACGATTTTTTCAAAATTTCATTCGAAAATTTAGGGGGGTTCTGAACATTCGATTGCGTATAAAAACAATAGGCTTCCAGTGTTTACAGATTGTAATTTTTGTACTAAATTTGGTTCGAATCGGTCCATTCGTTCGTCAGTTATCGTCTCCACAGGCCCACTGACACACACACACACACACATACTTTCACACACACACACACACACACACACACACACACACACACACACATACAGACACACAGAGACATACATCACTTCAAAAATGTTTGATTCGTGATCAGGGATGCTTGAAACGTGCTCTCCCGTCGAAAACTCGAATTCGAATTTTCGACCCCGTCACAATACTTTCCTTATACATTATGTATATAAGGAAAGTAATAGGTCGCATTTTGAACACAAGATAGGTAGTGAGCAGTTTTAAAACTATGTGGGCTGTCTGGGATTCATATAGTTCATTATATGCCCATTTTTTTCAAGCTTCATTGGATATCAATCGAAATTCCGTTGAGCGGGCAAAATTTAAAGGGCTTGCTCGACACCTTGGCAGCTCGGAATTTTTAAGAAATTTCAGCCTTATGCATGATACTCTAAGTGAATTATCGAATTCATCTCTACAATTACAGGCACGAGATATAACCCTTTTGAAGGCAAACACTTTAATAAAACGAACAATTTGGGTTTTAGAATCTTTCAAAATTTCAGTAGGGGAAAAATATGAAATTGCCTTAAAAGCTGAAAAAAAAGGAGTTTTTGAAAACATTGAATTGACAAGCTACCCAAAACTTGCAATTATCAACCCTGGCCAGTTCCTACAAAGCCTCGTAGACAGTTTAAACGAACGATTGTTAAATAAACCAACCGAAGTGGCCTTATTATCCGATTTAACAATCCTCGATACCAGCACATGGCCAACCAACAAATCCGGACATTCGTCATGGGGAGAAATAAATAAAACGTGTATCCTCCCATTTTAATCTTAACCATCGTACAATTATCAATGCGATGAGAAAATATATTGATAATAGAGAGATGTTACCTCTTGATATATTGCCCTTAAAAGTGTGCATCGACACTATTCCACCTGGGACAGCTGAGTGTGAACTCTCATTTAGCCAGATGAATATCATTGCTTTGGATGAACGTTCAAGCCTCTTAATTAGTTCTATTTCAAATCTTCTAATGATCCACATAAACGTCCCGCCAATTACTAGATGGCAACCTGAACTATATATAAAAGTTTGGAATTCTCAGAATCACTGAATGGCAACGGACACACAATCAAGAAGAGTTGAACAGGATAAAGGCATTTGTGAAAAAGTATCTCTATGGAAAGTTCTTTGAGATAATTTCATTTCAAAATGCAAGAATCTTAATTGATTTTTCTTTCTTGAGCTGAGAATCATATGCTTTGGAGCACAATTTTTGGTTTTTAATAAATAACTAAATAAAATTAGAATAATTATTATTCTTTTGATTTTATCAGCATGTTAAGAGTTCGAGTTGGAAAAAAAAACTGGATACAATTGAAAAAGTATCTCAATACAAAATCCACGATACATTTAGAGACTAGGGTCGTTACTCAAGACATTTTATATGGGTGATACTTGTATCGCGATACTTCCCAGCCCTATGTCAATCACAGAAATTATACAGTATTGGCTAAAATTCTTAAAAAAAAGAGCCTCCCCCCACCCTTTTTACGACTACACCACTGGATCCAGCATCAAGAATTAGTTATGCGGTAACAGGTGAATTAATCATAACAACATCTTATTAATATCTTCAAGACAATAAGAGAGAGCTTCCTCTACTGACTTAATATCCTTATTACAGATATATAGAATAATGCTAGATGCCACATAGTGCAACATAGTGTCCATTGGATATCCTTTCAACAGTAATAATTCTACTACCTGCTTAAATAATCAGTGGATATAATCTTCAATTGATATGTGTCTCAGAGTATTATACACAATTAAACGTGCCACAGCATCTATCTGGTAAAATGACTTGGTTATCTAGCATTTCTTACTTTTATAATAGATAATGTAATATTAAATAAATTTAAAAATATTATTAATTACTTAGATTATCAAAGGTACTAAAGTTGCACTAAAGTCATTAAACATTATTACAGAATTTTGAATGTTATGAAATAAACTAAATTATTAACTAGATCATTAACATATTATGGAAAATTTAGAAAATAGCATTAAAGAATTCCTATTATTTAAATTTAGAAGATGTCAAAAAATATTAGCATTAATAAATATTTAATTTTTTGATTCTTGAAGCTTAAATGTTTCTGCAGGATAAAAATATCTTAATCTAGTAGGATGGACGATTTCTGATTTCTGTTTATTTAAGGGGTTTGGTCTGTCTATTTCATAATTTAGACGAAAGTTTATTTAATATAGTATAAGGACCCGTATAAGGAGAAGTTAATTTTCTAGTATTGGGATACTTGAATTCTTCTAACATAACCAAGTCACCGGGTTGGGAATCAGCTTCCAGTAAGTGTGAGTCATACCTAACCTTATTTCTTTAATGATATTCTTCAGTTCTTTCTTTAGCACTTTTTCGAGCTTCCTCTATTGGTGAGTAGATGTCGTTGTTATTAAGTGGAGAAGTATAAGGCAATTTCCCATACATCAAATAGGCAGGAGTATACCTGGTTACAGAGTGAGGGGTATTGTTGTATTCAGAAGTTACTTGCTCCAATAATTTTGTTCATGCAATTTTACCAGGAAAAGAATTGATTTTGCAAATTAATCTAATAATAATTGTTTGATTTACTCTTTCATTTTTTCCATTTGTCTGTGGTCTGTGTGGCGATGTTAACAATTGAGTAACATTATAGCTTTTCAGAAAATGTTTAAATTCAGAAACAGTAAAAGCAGCATTTCTGTCAGTTAAAATCTTCTGCGGGGTTTGAATTTGAAATATTTGTTTTAAACAATTTATATACGGATCAGTGTTGACACTTTTTGAAGGAAAAGTCTAACCGTACCTGGTAGCTTAATCTATAACAACATGTAAATATCTTTTAGCAAAATTATAATAACTTAATCCACCCACAGTATCAATAGAATTTATGTCAAATGGTTCCAGAGCAGGAGGTAAACATCCGAGAAGTCCAGATCTTTTCTGTCTGGATTATTTGTTTAATTGGCATACCTCACAGTGTTTTACATAATTTCTGGTATCATCAATGATTTCTGGCAAATAGTATTGAAGGGAAATTAAATTTATCATAGAATTTACTCCCGGATGACCAAAATCTGAATGTGCTTTTTCTAATAATTTATTTTTTAGAGAATATGGAACAATAATTTTAGTGAACCCTTTCTTTTTGATAGTGAGTACATTATTAACTTTCTTAAATTTTGTATTTGTGGTATTATCCAATTGTTGATGTTCTTCAATTTCATCTTGTGTAAGTAAATGGGCACATATTTTAAGCTGATGAGATATGGGATTTCTAGTTAACATATCTGCCTCATTATTTTTAAAACCTTTTTTGTATTTAATTTCAAAATCTTACATAGAAAGCTGATGCACATATTTTAAGCTGATGAGATATGGGATTTCTAGTTAACATATCTGCCTCATTATTTTTAAAACCTTTTTTGTATTTAATTTCAAAATCTTACATAGAAAGTTTAAGTGACCACCTAAATAATCTACCAGTTGAATGTTTAATACTTTTCAACCAGACTAATGCAGCATGATCAGTATATACAGTAAAATGATTTCCATGCAGATAACAATACTATTTATCAATAGAGTCCACAATGGCAAGACACGCTAATTCTGTTATGGCATAATTTTTTTCATATGGTCTCAATTGTCTAGAGTGGTAAGCAATAGAATATAAAGAACCATCTGGGTGTTCTTGTTTAATAATACTGACAATACTATCAGAGGATGCATCACAGAAAATATGGCATTGTTAATTGAGATTAAATAAAGTTAAAACTGGTTTTGAAATTAAAATATCCTTAAGATGTCGGAAGGCCTTTTGGCACTCTGGGGGTCCAAATCCATACTTCACTTTTTCTAAGTAATTTATTCAAAGACGCTCTAATTTTAGCATAGTTATTAATGAATTTATTATATACATTAGCACTTCCTAAAAATCTTTGTAGGTCTTTTACATTTCTGGGAGATTGCAATTTTTTTGCTTCAATATTTACATTATTGGGCTGATACTTTCCATTCTCTATTCCATATCCAAGAAAAATAATTTTTGCTATGTAGAAAATTTTAATTTAATGTTTTCTTTTTCACAAATGGAGAAAATAGTTTTTAGGTGTTCTTGATGCTCATTAAAATTTTGAGAGAATACAATTCTATCATCGAAATAATTTAGTGCAAATCTAATTTGGTATTTGTCTAAAATTTGTCTCAAAGTTCTTTGAAAAACAGCAGGAGAGTTTTTCCATCCAAAAGGAAGACGAATCTATTTATATAAACCGTAATTTGTGGTGAAGGCTAATTTTTCTCAGTCGTTTTCATTAAGAGCTATATGCCAGTATCCTGATGTTAAATCAAGTGTAGAAAATAATTTAGCATTAGTTAATTGGTCTAATACAGCACCAATTCTAGGAATGGGTGCTGTATTAGACTATCGGTGTCTATCGGTCTTACTAATATCATTGATTTTTCTATAATCACAACAAAATCTCGTTCTGGAATTTTCATCTCTTTTTTATGCCAAAGTTACGGGTGATGAATGAGCTCTATGTGAAAGTTTTGTAAATACCGCTTTAAGTAATTCATCTATTGTTTTTTAATTTTCGCATTATCTTTGGGAGATTCACGATACTGTCGAAAATGCGAAAGAGTATATATATATATATATATATAATCTACCCTGTTTTATACGTACATGAAGGAATTTTCTTGCACATATTTCGTACGAGGGAGAAAGAATAAAAAATATTATAATTATACAAAAATGAAAAATAATAAAATAAACTAAACAAATTTGAAAAATAAAAAAAATTGAAAATAAGATACACTAATAATTAATGTTTTGAATATTATCTTTACTAAAAAATATGTCACTTTAGCTTGTTTGCTACTAAAATTTGAGCCCCTTAATAATGGTGTTAGTGGCATACTCTTTTATTCAATTCTTCTGCGAATCACTTTTATAGTAAAATTTTTCATCTATGACCTGTTCATCATGTATCCCTTATATTATTGGTCGTCCAGCCTCCTACTCTAACTCCCTGAATGGGTTTGAGGGATGGTCACTTCACACTTTGAAACCCCCCCTGGCCTATCTTGTCCTCCTCCCGGATGCATCTCAACTTTTTTCTTTCAGTTACAACTGCTCACATTTAATACACATGCAAACTGTGTTCCTGCCTCATGGATCATGGTAATTCTTGAATTCCTAATAATTTTTCAATATTTCCTCGTTTAATACTTGTAGTCTGCGTTTTGGCATTTAAAGTAACTTACTATTGCCAAATCTGAAACAAGCATCTGTTTGGGTTCAATAGAATTAGATACTTAGACATGAAGATGAATCTAAGTCTAGTTAATCTCCAAAATTAAGCCAATGATGTTCGTTTCTTTTATCGGCATTGTAGCCGTGGTTTAACTGCTGTGGTGATTTTAATATTTCACAGATACTTGGAATTGGTTATTATCATTATATCTTTCTAATATATATATATATATATATATATATATATATATATAATAATGCGATTTCTGTTTCAGGTGCCATTAGACTTTCAAGTCGGTGTCCAAGGCCTTCTGCAGCCCAAAAGTATGTCACTTCTATTTGAAATCAGAAAGGACACCGTGAAAGCCCGGTAGAGGCAGAACTATAGGATCAAGATGAACTGGATTTCATTTCCTGTACACTAAAGAGGATTCACGCAATCTTCTGATGTAGACTTCTTCCACAAGTCGATCAATATTTGTGCACGAACATTTACAACTATCCTGATTCTTGCGAAATATATTTTGGTTTTGCGTGATTTAATATTCTATTTGTCTGTTTCCTGTCCTTATAAGGCTGTATTATATAATTTTACAATAAATGTTCCATTTATTGTAAGGTTGAATATTCTAAGGAATATTCATTCATAAAGGCCCAAAATTCCAGCTCTTAAAGCAAGCGAAAGATCTACCCTGTTGCATACATACATGAAGGACTTTTCTTGCACATGTCTCGGACGAGGGAGGAAGAAAAAAATTAGAAAAGTAAGGACGCGACCACTTGACCAATAACTCGCGAATACTTTTGCTGGGGTGCGATCTTTTTGGATAGGATCCCTCTTATCTTCACCGTATATATTTCATTTTATCGGCATTTTTCGAAATTTTTGTGGTCAGACTCTAATAGGCGCGGCATTAGAAATTTTTTAATGCGGTGCTGAAGAACAAAATCTTTATTCTAAATATTCTATCTTTAAAATTATCGTTCTCTATCCCCACTGAATTTCAGCAGGAATTAAAAAGTTGGGATTTTTATCAGCCCAGGGTCTCCAAAAATTGAATTCCTTAATCCTTTTCGTTTAGAGAGAACGTTCGAGACTTTTTTTAGCCATATTTGCTCCAAGAAGAAAAGAGAGCAGCACAAAAATTTTAGTGAGTACGGTCGTTAACGATATCCATGGGTGGATAAATATATATTTGAGCATAAATATTATTTTATTTTAAATTTTGACTATTTTTTCAAGCCATTTCGTAAAAAAGGCAGGTTCTATTTCTCCAAATTGTATCAAAGTCTAATCAGCGCCTGCGTAACTTACAAGTGACTTATCTACCAAATTTTGTGAAATTGTTCAATTACTTTATTAGCTTGAGTGAATAAATGCGGGTTTTGAGGGCCATTTCGCAAAAAAAGGCAGGTTCTTTCATTCCGAATCGTACCCAAAACCTAATCAGCAACAGAGTCACCCACAACTCACTTACCTATAGAATTTTATGAAATTTTGTCTATTAGTTTTTGAGTTAAAGTGGATATATACATTGCACTGAGAGACACTCATTCAGCTGTTACTTTAAAAATAGTTTTTTCGTGTTCTAGAGATCCTGAAACATGTAGAATCCGTCGAAAACTTAACTTGCTATTTTCGACATGATTCCAATACTTCCCCATACATTACTACGGTTTGCAAGGAAAATAAAACCGTGATATATAATTATAGATATAGAATTATTTTCTTATGAGCAGTTATCACCAAATATCAGAGACCGACATAGGGTGTCAAATTTTAATCAGATATACCAAGCATTCTGATCAAATTACATAACTCAATGTTGACCCTTAAACGACCTTTCCTTCACATTTTGGAAAAATGGCATAATGGACCATTTATGGAATGCCGGACGATTTTCCAAAGTAGCATATATTTTATAGCCAACTTTCGTTACACTTTTTGCAGAAAAGCAGATTTTGCACCATGTATGAAATGTATGAAAATGCTCCCGAGAATTATGAGTTACTGGAGGCTATAAACCAACTTTCCTAACATTAAACAAATAGGCTGGAAATCTACTACTTATGCGGTGTATGGCAATACCCCTGTATGCCCTTAGGGCCATCAATCGTCCTTATCTTCACTTTTCATAGTAGTAGACTACAACCGACCTTCTCTTCACTTTCAAGAAAATGAGATAACAGACCATTTATGCAGTGTATATCTGTGTCTCTGGGATAAGTTGATAACAGCCATAAAATAACTACCCTTGCAATTTTATAAAATAACAAGGAAGATCAATCATGCTTAAAGCATTGATTATGAAACACTTTCCAACTTCAATGCAATTTTATTTAAACATGTCTAAAATGCAATACATTCCTCGGTAATATTTTAAAACTTATCACAATACTACATTAATTTATTATATTTGAAACCTTAAATCTTCATCGAAAAAAATTAACTTCATTCAAATGACGGCATTAAAATATAAATTGCCTGGTTTAAACATCTCTAAAATGTGATATATTCCTCGGTAATAATTTTAGAATTATCATAATACTACGATAATTTATTATATTTGAAAACTTCATCGAAAACAACTGAAATCCATTCAAATGACGTCATAGAAAAAATAACACGCCTGGCTCTCTCTATAAAAGCAACATTTCATTTATAAATAATTCCCCCATTCATGTCATTCATCACAATACTATAATAATTTATATTATTTAAAAATTAAGACCATGGAGCTACAAGTAAGTAAAACTCTATGCGTAAAACTTCATCGAAAATTATCGTCCTTCTCTTTCTAAAATCAATGAATATTTCATTCATATCAGCCATGCAGACTCCATGGACTAAATGATTTTGTGTTAAAGAATTACAGCGATTCTAATACAACTCATTCTACATATTTTGCTTTTTACATTTTACATAGGTGAAAAATAGGCTTAATAGTAGAAATAATCAAATTTGTATGAGCATTTAAACTGAAATATATTGTCATTGCGTTGTTAAAGTATGTAGATGCACAGAATTTAGGCCAAAATAAAGTAGTTTTAGGATGGATACAACACTCAATATGAATTAGAAAGAACTTTAAAAATCACGATTTTGAGACAAGATGGATGCCATATATCATTTTGAAGTGGGTCATGTGATCGTTTCATATCATGGACACGTGATCGCTTCATATAAGAGGTGTTATTATTATTTTAATTTTTATTTAAAAAACTACTGAATATATTTCGCTGAATTTTTTTTTATATATTTTATGGAACAATTTGAATATTGCCTAAAATTTTCGAAGCAATTTGTGAATTTTAAATCCGCTTAAAAAATGCTTGAAAAATTAGGTCCCATAGGGCTCAATGTATTCCATTTTTTCAACCCGTGTTCAATCCAAAACTAATTGGGTGATATTATTCATTTATATTCCCATAGGTCCTATAGACCGTCTGAACAACATACTAAAATTTCATTTTGATTAAGTCATTTTTACGGCAGTTATCGTGCTAACGGACAGACAGACAGACAGACAGACAGACAGACAGACAGACAGACAGACAGAATGAACAAAGTCATAAACACTTTTCAACTTTGTTGTAAAGTGTTAAAAAGGACTAGGATCGTATTCATGGAGTGTATGCCGTCCATTTCCTCGAGTAGCATAATTCAATACAGTGGCTATAAGATCTTCAATCGCATGAAACGTCGTCAATTACGTCCCTTCTCCCCTTTTTTAGCTCTTGGAGAACCCAGACGTGACTAGTTTCAAATAAGTGCCGATTTGTCGGCGCGATGAGTTTCGTATCCCTGACTAATTGATTAAAAGTACTACTGAATGAAAGAGGCATGGGAGTTTGGCCAAACAAAATAAATTACTGTTATTAAAAATATGCGCATTAAAAGTGTAAGGGACCTTTCAATAAAAAAAAAACAATTTAACAGATGCAAATCTCAACATGGGTATTAAGTCTATTCCTAGACTTCAGTTACTCGAGAAATGCTCCAAAGAGCTACAAAAGTGACAGCCCTGTACAGTCCTTGCTCCTAAAAGAATCATCTCTGAACTTGAAGTCAAAAGTATATATGTCTCACCAACTTCATTGACGTCACTATTATTTCTTTTATCGGAAAGGAACTATCCATCCAGCCGTCTAGGATGCTATTTTTTCAGTATCGTGCCCTTCTTATGGCAAATTCCAAAGTTGATTGTCTTAGCTGGGTGCTAAGACCCTCCATTAACAAGTTTGTATTTACACCATGCAGTTCCTAGAAAACGCTGAGGCTAGGATGACCCTGTCAAAAACTCCATACCACATATGGGAGCGTTGGGGTATTAGTGTTGTTGTTGTTGAAACCCAGACCGTCCGACCTACCAGAAAGGTGTAAGGTAACTGTTTGGACGGTCGGGAAGTGCCACCCAATTTAGACCGGAACCCAGTGGGGAAGGCATCCACAGGGACCGTACCCTCCTTCCCCTACCACCAACCTCTCGGAAGGACTTTCGGACCCACATGTTTAACGTGATCGTACTCCGCATGAACACGGCGGCAGTTTTGGCAGTGGCTGGAATCGAACCCGGGCCTACCGAGTGCAACTCCAGCGCGCTAACCAATGGGCTACCGCGCCCAGGGGGTATTAGTGTGTAGTATTGATATTTTTCTCAGTAGAATCTTACAGGGTCCACCCAAAATGCAAAACTTTCTGCCTATCCAATAAGCAAATTTCGCTCGAATGAAGTACTTCTTGGAGAGAAATGCTACTACTCTTATGCACAAAATTCGTTTAGTAGACAGTCTGTTAATCCCAGATATGGCAATAAAATACACACACACACACACACACGCCGGCCACACAATTAGCTACCATAAGCCTTCGGGCTGGTCGTGTGGTCTGGGTCTTCAACACACACACATACACACACACAGTCACACATTTGAAAACACCTGTGTAGACACAGATGAGCGTTGATAAGTACAAGAAATTGTAATCTTCACCACATTAGCGCCTCTCACCATCGTGATCATAAAGGAATTGACCGAAAACTGGGTGATTGGCCAGATATCGTATCCAAGCTCTGCGGGTAGTAGCGAAGAGCCACTGAAGGAAAGCAAAGAGCGCGAACGTGTGTGACCATACACATATAGTACTCTACAAAAACATACATATTCAAGTTGCTTATAAAAATTTCTTAAACCTACGAAAGAACACAACACAAAAAATACCGCAGACAAACGCTGGCTCAATCCAGCGCACTATCTTCCTCAATCATATGAAACTCCTAGAGATTGACCAATGTTCGAGATTTTGAAGTTTACCCAACATCCCGCTTTTTCGTTGTCAGAGCCACAGGATTCCGAGCGAAAACACTTCCCATTTCCTTGTGGTTTTATCCATCGGACGGAGCGTGATCTTACCCCATTGCACATATAGCCAGAAGAGTCTGCCTCTCGCATCCCTACATGATCTCCGAACTATAAACCATCAGCCATACCTCCAACCCTTCCCAGTAGTCCAGTCCAGGAGTGAAGGGAAGAATCGTTTCTATAAAGAAAAGTTGATGCGATTCAATGCTCGTAAACTAATAGTAAAGAACGATTGATCCAGTCATTTCGGTGAGTGTCTGGGGGTTGGATTTCCTACATGACCCACCAAATCCTCAACACTTTCGCTCTCTTCGCTTTCCTTCAATGGATATCCACAGGCACCCACAATACCTTAGTTCGATTTATCGCCAATCACCCTTTTCTCGGTCAATTCCTGCAGGATTATTAATGGATCAGTAAACTGCTCAGTTACGGCATATTGTTGTCTTTCGTATTCTCCGCATTGTTTAAAATAAAACTGTTAACCGAAGCCAGGAAAAGGTTTTTCTATATACGATAGACAGGGTGTCCATAATTAAAGTAGAGGTGTTTAGAGCCCGATAGTGAGAAATCTGTTCGACTAAACTCAACCAAATTTGCTGTACATACTATTTAGACCATGGGATTTTGATTTTTTAAAGAACCGAAAATAGTTTGGATTTGTGCCACCGCGGGCCAAAGTGGCGCTGTAAGGTCCAATTTTTGGAGTAAAATAGGCATAGGATGTACAGAAAGTTAATATTTTACATGTATTTTGAAAAGGACATCACATATACATTTCATACGTATTTAATACATTTTATATTTACATTTGCATCTTACCTTTACATAAGTATTGCATTAATTTTTATATTGACACCATTTACATGTCTGATTCAATATGTTTTACTTGCATATGTTAAAAAAAGGGCATTCTCCGAACAGCATTCTCTACTGCAGAATGCAGCAGATCTCCATTGATTTGCTTGACGTGCAATATTATGCGGTCCTTCAAAATGGTTAAATTATCCACATTCACTTAGTATATACCAAGCGCATTACATGACCCCACAACCAAAAGTCACAAGCCGTCAGATCAGGGGAATGGGTTAGCCACTTCATACGACACGCTCGACTAATTATTCGCTCTTTGGTAAAATGCTGCCATAGGACTTCCTGTACGCGCTGTCCAATACGAAGGGGTGCTCCATCCTGCATGAATATCGTACATTCAATACAGCCACGCTGTTAAAATTGTGGAATAACAAAGTTCAGCAGCATTGCTCGATACCTGTCAGCATTGACGGAACGAGTCTTTGGACCAATTGATGTGTTCCACTCGAAAAAATACCGACCTATGATGAATGAGATGGTAAAGCTACACCAAACTGTTACTTTCGGAGAGTGAAAAGAATCTCCTGAAACGTATGAGGGTTCTCAGAAGTTCAAATGCGACAATTCTGCGTGTTTACTGTTCTATTCAGATGAAAAAGCCCTTCGTCACTCCACAAGATTTTCTCGAACTTCTGCACCTCCTTGAACAATTGCTGAGTGTGACTGATTTTATATGGATACAATTTTAGCAATTTGTACATAGCCATACCGTATCGCAGCTATAGCCATATAGCAATACCGTGAAATACGGCATATCCAGTTGCCTGGATGTTGCCCGAGCACTGCTACATCTGGCTGTGGAATCCTCCATGGCAGTTGCAACGGTATGAAGTTCTTCATTCCTTTTGGGTTTACTCTCTCGTCCTGGTAGCACTTATAAAGTTCAAGAATTTTCAAAAAGCAAAAACATTTTTCGCAAACCTGTGATAGATAGTCATTGGACCTTCCTTTAGGCCCTTCAACCTCCGATATTCTCGAAAAACAGCTGAAGCATTCTCACTTGTTTGGTAGTAAAGTTTTACTAGCAAAACACGATCACGTAATGTTAGCATAGCGAACGTTTAACAGCAAAGCACGATCGTAAACATGTAGCGCATCATCGATTCCTATATTGCGATTTCCTTATATCCTCAAAATTAGTAGCAGTGGCGAAGTAAAATTCCAGCGAATCCGGAGAGTGCCACGGGCCTCGATTCAGAGGGGGGGGGCTCATTTTAAACGAAAATTAAAAATTAAAAATCTTTACCAAAAAGAAAAAGATTTTTAATAGTGAAGAAGGAAATGGAGACAATTTCGAAAATGAATCCAAAAAAGTAGATTTAAAGTGTTCGTATTCGTATTTATGGGGAGAAAAATTAATTCAAGCGTTTCCAAATGTTGAAATAGTACTTCGTACTTATTTCTGTCTGCTGATCTCCAACGCTAGTGGGGAAAGGTCATTCTCTAAATCAAAACTAATAAAAAAAAAATCTGATGTGGGCAGCACATGACTTTCCTCATATAATGCAATGAATTTACCACTTTTACAGTAAAACAAAAACAAGAAAGATCAATCATGCATAAGCATTGATTATGAAACACTTTCCAACTGAAATGTAATTTCATTTAAAAATTTCTAAAATGTGATTCATTCAGTGGTAATATATTTTACATTATCACAGTACTACAGTAATTTATTATACTTAAATATTTAAAACTGTATCGAAATATAAATCATCTGATTCTTTATGCAAAATCAATGAATATTTCATTCATATAACTTGTATTCCAGACTCCAGAGCTAAATAATTTTGTGTGAAAAAAATTCAGCAATTCTTATGTAATTCATCTTACAATCGCTTGAGATATTTGCATTCTGCATATGTTAAAATTAGGCTTCCTTGAAGAAATAATAAAAGTTTAGGGATCATTTAAAATCACAACTATTGTAATTGCATAGGCACGGAATTTAGATACACAGATAATACACAGATAATATATATGTGTATGTGTATGTACTCAAAGTATTGGAATCGTGCCGAAGATCGGAACTCGAATTTTCAAAGTATCTACACGTTTTGGGACTTCTAGAACACGAAAAAACTACTTTTAGGAAGACGTCTGTGTGTGTAAGGGTGTATCTGTGTATGTTTCTGTGTGGATATTACATCCACTCTAATTGAAAAACTAATGGACCGAATTTCATACAATTTGGTAGGTATGTTTTTTGTGGGAAATCCTGATGTTCATTAGATTATAGTACGATTCGTAATAAAAGAATCTGCCTTCTTTGCGAAATGGCCGCAGAAATTGCCTTTATCCACTCTAGCTAAAAACTAATGAACCAAATTTAACAAAATTTGGAGTATAATATTTCAATAACCTACAAGTGATTTATATACCAAATTTAACAAAATTTTGTATATAAATCATTTGTAGGTTATTCTACTACGATTCGGGAAAAAGGAACGTGCTATTTTTGCGAAATGGCCAGCAAAAATCGTTATATATAAAAATAAAAGACTACGTGTGCTCAATTATATCAATTAAATTCCTATATTATATGTGATTTTTGACAACAAAAAGAATAAGACTAACCCCATTACTCTAGGACTAGCCGTTCTTGAGATATTCTAGTTTTTTCGCGTTTTCGCTACGCCACCTTTGACAATAAGTCTAGCTATCAAATGAGAACCAAATTTAAGTTTAACGTGTAAATTCAATGTCATTTAAAATACTTATGTTGTGCAGATAAACTCAAATTATCATTGAATAAATAAAGAGAACGAATATGAGTCTGCAGAGAAAGACATGTGCTGTCCACATCAGAATTTTTAACAATATTACACCAATGATTTATAGAAGTGAACGGGGATTATTTTCAGGCCATTTCGAAAAAAATGTATGATCTATATTTAAAGATCCATCAAATTTTTGTCGAATAAAATGTTCAACAAATTTAAGCTGTGTACCAAATTTTAACTCTCTAGGACGTAGGAAAGTGCATTTAAAATGCCATCAATTAAATTTATCATGAAGAGTTATATAAAATTTGAAAAAAATGAAAAATTGTTATCTACCAAATTTGTTTTAAAATATGAAGCCACTCCCATATGCAAAACGTTTAAACAAATGGAGAGATATTTATTATATAATATCTCTCTCTTTTCTTTCTGGAAGATATCCCAAAGTCAGAATTTAATTGAATTTGTTTTTTTCCCTATATTAAATAATTTTTTTTAATTAAAAAACTACTTAACATATTTTACTGAATTTTTTTTATATATTCTATGGGATAATGTGAATATTTCCTAAAAATTTCGAAGCAATTCGTGAATTTTAAATTTACTTAAAAAATGTTTGAAAAATTAGGTCCCATAGGGTTCAATGTATTTCATTTTTTCAACCCGGGTTCAATAAAAAACTAATTGGGTGATATTATTTATTTATATTCCCATAGGTCCTACAGACCGTCTGAACAACATACTAAAATTTCATTTTGATAAACTCATTTTTACGGCAGTTATCGTGCTAACGGACAGACAGACAGACAGACAGACAGACAGACAGACAGACAGACAGACAGAATGAACAAAGTCATAAACACTTTTCAACTTTGTTGTAAAGTGTTAACAAAGTCATAAACACTTTTCAACTTTGTTGTAAAGTGTTAAAAAAATAGGTTGTTCTTATAGTAGATACTTACATTCTTTCCAAGATATTAAATTTTCGTCAATGAGTCGTCATTCTCATTGATTTAACATCATTTTTATTCATTTGGCAAGATTTTCGTTAATTTGGCAATATTTAAAAAAAGTCGTAAAGTTGGCGAAATTCCGCCAAATTCATCGCCAAATTTCGCCAAGCGTTATGGACTGAGAAATAAGTTATTCTTATAGCAGAAAAATGACTATTGGCGTTCAAATACAAAAGTATTACTCAAAGTATTTTTTCTCATGAATGGAATTAGCTAGATCCGCGAGAATAATATCACAAAATGTATAGCATGATATTACATAAGAAAAGTGAACATGTATCTCAACAGTAATATTTTTTTTATTTTATATGATTTTTGATAATTTTTTTAAATGTACAATATCTTGAGAACGGTTTATTCTAGCGTTCTAAAATTTGTGTCAATCGTTTTCTAATGAAAAATTACATGAAAAATGTCTATTTACGTAACTTTATTAAAGGTTTTAATTTTTTGATACTTTTTTCAAAATTTCACTCGAAAATTTAGGAGGGTTCTGAATATTCGATTGCGTATAAAAACAATAGGCTTCCAGTATTCATGGATTGTAATTTTTGTACCAAATTTTGCTCAAATTGGTCCATTCGTTCATCAGTTACCGTCTCCACACACACACACACACACACCATCGTAAAAACACCTGATTCGTTTTCACGGATGCTTGAAACGTGCTCTGCCGTCGAAAACTCGAATTCCAATTTTCGACCCCGTCACAATACTTTCCTTATTGATTATAAGTATATAAGGAAAGTAACAACTTAAGAAGCGTAATGACTGATAAGAGGCTAAATAATCTGTCAATTCTTAGCATTGAGAACGAACGACCTTGTTAAAACGTTGGATTTTATAGATGTTATTGATTCTTTTGCTGCAGCAAAAGCCAAGAAGCACACTATTAAAGTACCCTAAGAAGTTTTAGTTCTTTACTTAGTATTGTACTGTAATATCAATATTTACCGCGCTGTTTAACAAATAAAAATGTATAATATTTAAAAATGTGTATCGTTTATGAAATGTTACTATTTCCATTTTGATTTAATTTCTGTTCAAACTTTTGGGTGCAAATATTTCAAGTATGTTTATTGGATAAAAAGAAAAGCATATCAAGATTTGTATAGACCAAAATTCAACGTGTTTATTTTTTAGTACCTATTTTTCTAAACTGGCTATTAGGAGGGAAGGGGGGGGGGGGCTCTTCGAAAAAGATCGCCGATGGTCACACTCTCCCATGATTCGCCACTGACTAGTAGCATGCACTAATACCGTTAGCGTCAGCTGACTGAAATTTGCGTAACGTTTTGCCTTACCACCTCTTTTCTCCGTGAAAATCTGCATATTTACTACAACGCACTACTGCGTATGGGAGACATCATTGATCAAATGTTTGATAAAATGTAATTTGCAAAATATGAATATAAAATGTAATGTCAGTAACAAAATGCATGTAAAATGTTAACTTTCTATACTTCCTATTCCCGTTTTACTCCAAAAATGGACCTTATTGCGCCACTTTTGCCCGCGGTGGCAAAAATCCGAACTATTTTATTTTTCTTTTAAAAATCAAAACCCCATGGTCTAAATAGTATTTACTGCAAATTTGATTAAGTTTGGCCCAACAGTTTTCTCACTATCAGGCTCTAAACACCTCTACTTTAATTATGGCCACGCAGTATTTTAATTCTTTAGATTTCGAACATATACGTTTAGCCCTTAAAAAGACAGTTATAGGAAAGCACATGTTCAGATGAGCAGATATTAGTTTTATAGAGCCGCAAAAGCATATTTTTTAAAATAAATGAAAAGTATAAAACAAAGTAAAAACATTTTATGTCTTCCTAAAAATTATTTTATCAGGCATATCGCTACTGTCAGCGAATGACCTTGACAGCCATTTATTTCATTTATCCCGTTTCCTTCTCATCAACTTGTCGGAACTCAGCGTGCTAGATTACACAATATCACGTCAGATAAAAAATATCGATAGGGTGTGTACTTATCACGTGATTTTTCCCGGGAATTCATTATGGAGACTAGCCGCTTGTGTTTTCAGTTTCCGACTCGCCGCCGTCTGTAGCTGAGTGTTAGAGATTCTAAGCATGGATTTACTTCAAGGAGCTAATGTGATAGGGCCAGTGGGGCCCTTGTTTGCTATTTTCTTAATCGGATTCACGACTTTGGTATTGCTCTTTTGGTAAGGTGTTTTATTTTTGAGTATCTTAAGAATACTTGAAAAGAGAATTAATTCTTTATGTTCTGATTTCTGTGACATTAGGAGCATGTTCACCGATGTTCGGAAGAACCGATACCGTAGGGGTCTAAACGTTAGAGAGGTGGTCCCTGAATTTACAATATTTATTCAATTTAAGTTGCCAATTTCATATACGTGGTGGTGTTGATTCAATGCAAAAAAAAATACTGTGCTGTGAATATTGTGCATCATAATTTCGCTACAAAAGAAATAAATCCATTATTTTAGGAAAATCATGAGTTGCTCATATTCGGTTTCAAGTATGTGCCGCTAAATCATAACAGTAATGCCGCTAATCATAACCGTATGCATCTCTGTTAAGAGCGATGGGATAATTGTCTATTAGTGAAATTATGTATGATGATCTCTTACGTATCAAAAGACGGGTGGGTCTATTATTAGAGCAGACCTTCAAAGAAAATATCAGAAAATTTTGGAGCATGTGATGTCAAAACCTAAAAAATTGCATTGATGTTTCATGATGAACTTGAATACATAAATGGACGGAGTTGAAGGGTGAAGTACACATCCTCGGCAACGCCAAATTAAAGTCTGTACGGAGTTACTTTGCTGGTTGCGGACGATCATTTTTCAACAACTTATGGTAATCAATACCACAACAAAATTAAAAACCGTCGTATTTTAGTATTTTAGTTTTAAAACCGGTACCACGCAAGATACCGTTATTTCTATATATACGAATTTTAACATTCAGTTTTACCGCTATATCTGAAATTTTAAATATTTAGACATTGTTCTACTAATATTGCTATATTTTTAAATACTAAAAATTGTTTCTAAAATTATTTCGGTAATTTCAATATTAACAACTATGACCTATCGCTATTTTTGCTTTTTTAAATATTAAAAAACTGCCAAACATATTTTGCTGAATTTTTTATATATATCTTATGGGAGAATTTGAATATTTCCTAAAATTTTCGAAGCAATTTGTGAATTTTAACTCCACTTAAAAAGTGTTTGAAAAATTAGATCCCATAAGGTTTAATGCATTTCATTTTTTCAATCCGGGTTCAATCCAAAACTAATTGGGTGATACTATTCTTTTGCATGCCCATGTATCCAACAGATCGTCTCAGCAACATACTAAAATTTAATTTTGATAAAGTCATTTTTACGGCAATTATCGTGCGAATGGACAAAGTCATAAACACTTTACAACTATGTTGGAAAGTGTTAAAATCTAACATAATTATTTATTGATGGTTCATTAGGCAATAATTCTAGATCATCTAGACAGAAATCTGATTGGATATTGTTGTATTATCTTATGTAACTAAGCAAATCAAATCATGAACATATGTATACATTTCTTAATCAATATTAGATGCAAAATTATGTTCATAATTGTAAAAATACAAATTAGCCAGTATACCTACTACTACAATCACTTTACGGGACTCCGTAAACTTACAGTATAAATTATTACCCAGATATAATTCTTAAAAAATCTGATGTGAGCAGCATATGACTTTCTTTATATAATGCAGTGAATTTACTTCTTGTATCGTGGAAAAATGATGCACCTCTAACGCGTGATGCACCTCTTTCACGCACCTCTAAATTAAAAATTATCAGCATTAATAGCATCCTTAATAAGCAATATAATCCATATATTAAAATATTTTAATAATAAATTCATTAATTAGACGTCATTTTCATTAACTTGATGTCATTTTTGCAATTTTGATGATATTGCCGTCAATATGGGGCAAAATATCGCCGAGGTGCCAATATGTCTCTAGATTATTCCCTAAGCGTGCTAAATGTATCGGCAAGTGCGACAAACGGATGGAGAGAAGAGCATTTTTTATACTTGGTATGCCCATCATATGACGGAATTAAAACATTTTAAAACATTACCTACCATTTAGCGGCATTTTTTTTCAATTCGGCGACATTGTTATCAAATCGGCAATATTTTCGTCAATTTAGCAACATTTAAAAAAAATTGCCAAATTATCGATATGGGACTAAATTCGTCGCCAGATTTTTTGCCACGCCTTACGGACGAGATTTCTTCAATTTCTTTCAAAATATCGAATTTTCATAAATTATTTACCATTTTCATTGATTTAGCGTCATTTTTATTAATTTGGCGACCATTTTAATCAACTTGGCAACATAAAAAGTCGCCAAGGCAACATTAAAATTAGGCGATATTCCGCCAAAATCCAAAATTTTACCAAGCGCTACAGAAAGGGAAATAGGTTAATCCTATAGTAGATTCTTATATTCTTTCCAAGATATTGAATTTTCACCAATCAGTCTTTCTTTCCATTGATTTAGAGTCATTTTTATCAATTCGGCGATTCTTTCGTCAGTATAGCACCATTAAAATTTGGCGATATTCTGCCAAATTCGTAGCCAAAATTTCGCCAAACGTTATGGATGGAAAAATATGTTAGTCTTATAGTAGATAAATGAGTACTGAAATCCAAATACAAAACTATTTAACCAAAGTATCTTCTCTCTGAATGGAACGCTCTAGATCCATGAGAATGATGTTAAGTAATTTATCGCATAATGTTGTATATGGAAAGTGAGCATATTTCACAGTAGTTAATATATTTTTTTAATTTTATTGAGATTTTTGATAAATTTACTTAAAAAATGTGCAATATCTCGAGAACGGCTCACGCAAGCATTCGAAAGTTTATGTCAATCGATTTCTAATTAAATTTTACATAAGTAATGATTATTTACATAACTTTATTGAAAGTTTCGATTTTTTGATGATTTTTGCAAAATTCATTTCAAAATTTGTTGGTCTCTCTAATATCCGATTGCGTTTAAAATTAATAGGATTACAGTATTTACTGATTGTAATTTCTGTATCAAATTTCGTTCGAATCGCTCCATTTGTTCGAAAGATATCTTCTCCACAGGCTCACTGACACACACAGACATACATATTTACACACACACATACACACAGACATCACCACAAAAACTTTTGATTCGTGTGTCAGGGATGCATGAAACGTGTTCTCCCGTCGAAAACTCGAATTCGAATTTTCTACCCCGTCACAATACTTTCCCTATACATTATACTATGTATATAAGGAAAGTAGTGGAGATGTTTGGTAAATTTTTAATTTTGATATGGTCAGTTTTATTAGCAATAAAATAATGATATAGTGCTAAAATGCAGTGATTGGAATTATAGCTATTTTTCAGTAGCAATGCTAAATGCTAATGTTAAATTTTATTAGCTGCTAATTGTAATTGCTAATCTTAATGCTATTCAAAACGCACCAATCATTGCCCACAATAATTTCAAATATTGAATATCTCAACGAGCAGCTATATAGTATAAGGAGTCATTACTCCCTATTTCTTAACACTAGAACGACGGATATTTTGTACTGCCTAGAACGACGGGCAGCGGTTAATTTGACCACCATAGAAAAAATACAACATATCTTTAATTTAAAACCAAAACATCATAGTTACAACATTTGGTATGTTTCTTCGACGCATTTTTTGCAATAAGCATTCATGATGCACCGCTCTTGGCATTTTCCACAGGTGGGCTTATCACATGATGAACACAAATCTTGTGTTTTATTACGGCAGAACGAGTACTGACGACGTTTGTTACTTTTCGCTACCTTTCCGTAAGGGAGGACCTGCTGGCCGCTGCTTTGTCACACAGTATGCAGATTGCAGCTCATTCACAAGATTCAAAGTATAGCACCGTCGAGCAATTTGCGAAGAATTGCATGCGCAAAATAAAATCTAGGTATTTAGGGCCGCGAAATCCAGAGCATTGTAGAGGATGTACATAGGCCATCTTCTTGATGCTGATCGTGTCGTATAGAGGCGGCTGATTTGATCTAGAACATCCACGCCACACTTTGAGGAATTTTTAAATTTTCAGTTTCTGGAACGTTATCGGCAATTTCAACATGTCTATGCGCCGTACAACTTGTGTTATGCAATGTGCAACGCCGCAGTCGGATGACATCATCGTGTGAAATTTCTCTAGCGGTCATTTTGACCGCTGCCGTCGTTCTAGGAAGATCGTTGATTTGTTCTCTCTTTATAAAACATAGAATAATTTTCTTCTGTGTTTTCAATAACTTTAAGAAATAAGAAAAGTCATAAAATTTTAATGGGCTGGGATTAGCCGTTTTTTCAGGAATCGTTTCTCAAAGTAATCATGAGGTCAAAATGACCGCTTCCATCGTTCTAGTGTTAACGTTAATGCAAAATTTACACCTGGAATGAGGAGGCAAATATCTTCCACGTAAGCCAATCATCCAACTTTGGAAATCATTTTTTGAGAGTTCCCACGCTATATTAGAGCCGACGCGTTGGTCGAACGGTCAAGGCGAGCGTTTCCAAGCGATCGTTCGACCGCCGCGTTGTGGGTTCGAGTCCCACGTAAGGCATGGATGTTGTGTTGTTGGGCGCAGCCTGGGGCAACGTCCTGGGACGGCTAAATGGTTCACGGTCCTAGCCGATGTATAGGCGAATGATGGAAGTCAAGTGCCCGGCCATTTGATTAATAAAAAATAGATATATTACATGTTGCTTTTTCTTATTTCCACTGTCTGAAAATAAATTCTTCAAATGTATGCCGTTGTACTCAAGAATTTTGAAAGAAACAAGTATTATATTTTAACCCGTAACATGGAAATGGAATACAATGCCAACTCTACGGCAAGCAGACTGAATAAAATCGGTCAAAACCCATAATATTAACGCTAACCTGGACGATTAATAAGTCTCCACGAACGCTGCTATTCCCGTTAACAAAACACTCCTTCTGTATCTTACCTGATCGAAAACCTAATAATGCAATATTAATGCAATTCAGTACGATAAACATCCCATCTGCAATTTCTGCTATCCTTCTTAACACTAACACGACACTATGCTGCCGATTTGCCATGCCAACCTCTATCTCAGAACAAAAACAACCTAAGAAAGCAATTCCGGAGCCAAAAAAAACAAGAAAGATCAATCATGTATAAAGCATTGATTATGAAACACTTTGCAACTTCAATGCAATTTTATTTAAAAACCTCTAAAATACGATTCATTCCTCGGTAATATTTTTAAAATTATCACAATACTATATTAATTTATTATATTTGAAAACTTCATCGAAAACAAATGAAATTTATTCAAATGATGTCATCGAAATATAACACGCCTGGTTCTCTCTATAAAAGCAGCATTTCATTCATAAACTTTTTCAATTCATTTCATTCATCACAATACTACAATAATTTATTTTATTTAGAAACTAAAGACCATGGAGGCAGAAGTAATTAAACTCTATGCTTAAAACTTCATCAAAAAAATCGTCTGCTTCTCTGTGTAAAATCAATGAATATTTCATTCATATCAGCTATATTGCAAACTCCAGGAGCTAAATAGTTTTGAGTTAAAGAAATGCAGCAATTCTTATACAACTCATTCTACAACTTTTGGTATTTACATTTTCCGTAAGTAGGCTTCGTTGTAGAAATAATCAAATTTGGATGATCGTTTAAACTCATATATTATATATTGTCATTGCGTTGTTTCAGTATGTAGATGCACAGAATTTAAGCAAAAATAAAGCGGTTTTAGGACGGATACAACACTAAATATGAATTAAAAAGAACTTTAAAAATCACGATTTTGACACAAGATGGATGCCATATTTTATTTTGAAGTGGGTCACGTGATCTTTTCATATAATGGTCACGTGATCTCTTCATATAAAAGGTGTAATTATTATTTTAATTTTTATTTAAAAAACTACTGAATATATTTTGCTGAATTTTTTTTTATATATTTTATAGGATAATTTGAGTATTTCCTAAAACTGGCGAAGCAATTTGTGAAATTTAAATCTGCTTTAAAAATGTTTGAAGAATTAGGTCCCATAAGGTTCAATGCATTTCATTTTTTCAACCCGGGTTCAATCCTAAACTAATTGGCTGATATTATTCATTTATATTCCCGTAGGTCCCACAGACCGTCTGAACAACATACTACAATGTTATTTTGATAAAGTCATTTTTACGGCAGTTATCGTGCTAACGGATGAACAGTCAGACAGACAGACAGACAGAATGGATGAATGAATGAATGAACAAAGTCATAAACACTTTTCAACTATGTTGTAAAGTGTTAATAATATCACCCAATTAGTTTTGGATTGAACCCCAGTTGAAAAATTGAAATACATTGACCCCTATGGCACCTAATTCTTCAAACATTTTTTAAGCGAGTTTAAAATTCACAAATTCCTTCGAAAGTATTAGGAAATATTCAAATTATCTCATAAAATATATAAACAAATTTCAGCAAAATATATTCAGTAGTTTCTTAAATAATAATTAAAATAATAATTACAGCTTTTATATGAAGATATCACGTGAATATTATATAAAGAGATCACGTGACCCACTTCAAAATAAAATATGTCATCCATCTTATGTCAAAAGCACGATTTTTTAAGTTCTTTTTAATTCATTGAGTGTTGTATCTATCCTAAAACCGCTTAATTTTGCTTAAATTCTGTGCATCTACATCCTAACACAACGCAATTACAATATATTTGAGTTTAAATGATCATTAAACTTTGATTGTTTTTACAACGAAACCTAATTTTCCCTTATGGAGGATGTAAACACCAAAAGATGTAGAATGCGTGGTATAGGAATTGCTGCATTTTTTTAATGTAAAATTATTTAGCTCATGGAGTTTGCAATATATCTGATATGAATGATTTTACAAAGAGAAGCAGACGATTTTTTTTTATGAAGTTTTAAGCATAGAGTTAAATTACTTGTATCTCCATGGTTTTAATATTTTAAATAAAATAAATTATTATAGTATTGTGATGAATGAAATGAATGGAAAAATGTAATGAATGAAATGCTGCTTTTATAGAGAGTGCCAAGCGCGTTACATTTCGATGACGTCATTTAAATAAAGTTCATTTGTTTTCGATGAAGTTTTCAAATATAATAAATTATTGTAGTATTATGATAATGTTAAAAACATTACCGAGAAGCCAGGCGATTTATATTTAATTGACGCCATTTGAATGAAGTTCATTTTTTTCGATGAACTTTTAAGTTCTCAAATATAATAAATTAATGTAGTATTGTGATAATTTTAAAAATATTACCGAAAAATGTATCGCATTTTAGAGATGTTTAAATAAAATTGCATTGAAGTTAGAAAGTGTTTCATAATCAATGCTTTATGCACGATTGATCTTTCTTGTTAAATTTTGATAAGTGCTAAAAGCTGTGGTGGTAGAAAATAAGTTTAAAAAATGAGCAGAGCCGTAGAATGAGGAACCTATTAATTTAGCTGAGGACCTTGATGACTTTGCCAGTCTTGCGCCCAGCCTGTCTTGCGCCCGCCATAAAAATGTACTCATTGTAAGGGGATTAACACGAGAACATGAGGAGAGAGAGAGAGAGAGAGAGCTAGGAAATCCAAATTCAGTATATGGTTGCTTTTGTGATACATTTTAATTATTCAAAATTTAAACCCTAAACGAGCAAGCCCGTCTTGCCAGCCATAGAAATGTGCCCCGCTTTGTGAAATTAATGGAAAACCTGAGCAGTTTAAAAGTCCAAATTTTGTATCTTACTGTCATTTGTGGTATATTTTAATTCTTTGGAGTTTTAACATTATTAGGCTATCCCGTTTTGTGTCCGATCGGTGTCCTCCATAGGAATGCACTGGTTTTGGAGGAATAACTTAAGAACAGGTTCAGCTAGAACGTTCAACTCGTTTTTTTTATTTAGTGGAAAATTTAATTATTTATTTTAAGCTTGATTGGGCTAGCCGTTCTTATCATCCCCCTCTCAAAAGAAATGCACTAATTTTAGAGAATAACTCGAGAACAGAAGCAGGTACAAAGTTCAGATTCAGTATCTGCTTGTCTTTTGTGGTAAATTTTAACTTTTTTGACTGTCAAACTTATCCGGCTAGCCCATCCTGGACTCGCACTATGAATGTACATATTTTGGGGAATTATCCGAGTACAGGAGTAGTTAGGAAGTCCAAATTTAGTATGTCGTGGTATTATGTAGGACATTTTAATTCTTTGGATTATTAAACTTATCGGGCTTGCTTATAGAAAGTCGAAATTTAGTATGCCATTAACTTCTATGATATTTTTTAATACTTTGTATTTTGAGCCTTATCGGGCTATTTCGTTTTACACACACACACCCGAACACACCCATACAAATGAACTAATTTTTAGGGAATAACTCGAGAACAGGAGCAGATAGAATGTCCAAGTTCAGAGTCTCGTTGTCTTTTGTAGTATATTTTAATTCTTTGGACTTTCAAACTTATCTGGCTAGTCTGTCCTGGGCCCACCATAGTAATATACTGTACTTGCTTTTGGGGAATAACTAGAGAACCAGCGCAGCTAGAAAGTCCAAAATAAGTATGCCGTTGTCTTTCGTGGTATATTTTAATTCTTTGAATTATTAACCTAATCGGGCTTGCCCTTTCTAGGAATGTACTCGTTTGGATGGTAACCCGGATATCCAAACAGCTGGAAAGTTCAAATGTTGTATGCCGTTTTTTTTAAATTTTGTAATATATATATTAATTCTTTGTATTTTGAACCTTATCGGGTTAGCTCGTGTTGTGCTCCCTATGCAAATGTACTCATTTTTAGGGAATACCTCGAGAACAGTAGCAGCTTAAAAGTTCAAGTTCAGTATATCGTTATCTTTTGTGGTATATAATATTGTAATTCTTAGGATTTTCAACCATATGGGGCTAGCCTGTACTAGGCCCGTAATGAGAATTTAGACATTTTGGGGATAACCTGAGTGCAGGAGTAGTTAGGAAGTCCAAATTTAGTATGTTGTGGTATTATGTAGTACATTTTAATTCTTTGGATTATTAAACTTATCGGTCTTGCTTATGAGCCCGCCATTAAAATGTACTCGTTTGAGTGATAACCAAAACAGCTACAAAGTGCAAATTTAGTATGCCGTTTTTCATTCTATATTAGTTCTTTGTATAGAAAATCTTATCGGACTAGCCCTTTTCGGGCCGGCATAGAAATGCACTTCTTTTGGAGAAATAATGACAAAGCGAAAACTTGTGAATGTGGGCGTCAAAGACTCACAAAGGGTACCCACCCCCTACGCGCGGACGGAGCGACAGAGACTACAAAGCGAGCTTCGGGGATTGTTGAGCGTGAACTAACAAGTGTCGAAGCCCGTCTGTGTGTATTACGCTTCCGTAGCAGGTTGCGAGCTCGAGCTGTTAGTGATGGCAGCAAGCAAGGGGCGGATCTCCCTTGTACCGAAAGAAAGCGTATCTGTTATTTTTAACAGTTTCCCGCCCACAGCCCAGACCCGAGGGCTCACCAAAGTAGGCCGAGGATCTAAGTTCTCAGGCCGGGAGAAAGTTGACGATCCCCAACACAAAACAGGAACAGCGAGCCACGCAACCGTACCAGACAGAGAAAACCGCTGACCCCACCATGCAACGAGCGCACCACCCGGGACACCACAGGAGACAACAGACGCACACCCCATCAGGCGGGGCCAAATGCCACCAGCCCCGGCAAGGGACGCCGACGAGGACGAACGAAATCCCCACCCAGCAGACCATAGACCCGCCCGCAAAGGAATCAACCAGACAAGCCGCGCCACCGCTAACCGGCGACGCCCACCACCCCCAGAATATTTATTAAAAAATTAAATCAACATGGTTCCAAGGGGGAGACTTTTACAAAAATCTTCCTCAACAGGCAGGGAATAAAATAAAAGAAAAAGGCATTATATAACACATTAATATTCAACTAAAAGTTCTAATATCTAGGCAACAAAACTCCACGTGGGAGATTTTAACCAAAAATTTATCCGCTGCAAGCGGGGAATAAAAATATTGTAATCAACCTTTAAATAAACAATTACAAATTAGACAAAACAAATCATAAGAAAAATTGTCCAAAATAATCTATTAATTTTACAAATAAATTCTTCCACCATTTCCAAATCCTAAAAAAGTGTATCCCAATGACCTCCAAAATCAAAGCTATCACATTTCAGTATTTAAAATAAACAATTATAAGCAATTCAATTTAATTAGCACTTTTTAGTGTATACTAAAATCCACTAATTCAATGCAAATAATCATCCCTCGATTAAACAAATTTTTCAACATAAATATACTAAAGTATATTTACAATTCGTTTCTCTACTAAAATCAATACAAGTAACTTATTCACGATAATCAAAATCAAATCAGAAATCCATAGAAACTTAAAACCCCATGCCTAAACTATAATAAATTCACTTATAGATAATTACACAGTCCAATTATCTTATTCATCAAATACTTCACACAGGGACTTACCCACGACCCTAAATAAACAAATATTGAAAATATACTGTCTATCTAGATTAACCTTAATATACAATAATAAACAAATTTCCGCGGAAGGTTCGCAAAATAAACAACTGTGTGTAATTTAATACAATTACCACTTCATTGTGTTTACTTAAATACAACTGAGTCAATACAAGTAATCATCCCACAGTACAAACAAACTTTTTAATAAAAATATACTAGTGTATACCAATAATACAATTCCCTAATAAAAGCAATGTAACCAGCCTATTCACAAAAACCAAAATCCATTCTGAAAAGCATGCAGACGTAAAACCCTATACCTAAACTATAATAAACTTCCTATAGTTGATTACACAAGTCTAAATATCTTACTCATCAAGTTCTTCACTCAGCGTCTTCCTCGTGTCTCCAAATAAATAAATATTAAAAATATACTGTCAATCTATATTAACCCTTATTTAGAATAATAAACATCTTTAAATTCTCAACCATACCCTTAACAAAAATTAAAAGAAAAGTCCCCCTGAAGCCATAAAAATTAAAAACTAAATTACTGGTTGATCCCACAATAGTTGACTAAAACAAACCCTTTGAACAACAATCCAAATCAATACAACCACTCGCGCCTCCAACCTTCAAGGTTCAGACGCAAACCTTCAATATTCATAACCAAAAACAAACCGAAAAACACCTCATGCTCAAAGTTATTTAACACAACACGTTCCATTAAACTCATCTTAATCCAAACAACACTTAACCCTTAAAGTGAACAATCCACTCCTTAGGAGGAGGCCCAATACGAATACGTTTTTAACCACAGTATTACTTAAATTTAAAATTAAATTGTTTAACCCAACTATCTTCAACCATATATTTCCATCATATCAAGAAAAACAAACAAACAAAAAAACTCCCCAAACAAAATTCTTAACCAACTAAAATAAAAAGACTCGCATCTCGAGCATAGACAAAAACAAAATCCCCTTATACTTACATCATATTAACCATGTATTCCATTCAATCAAACGTGCCCAGAGAAGCGAAGTTCACATATAACCCAAACCTATTCTCCATAATCTGTATTCCTGTTTAAATGTTTGGTGGAATTGATTTTAAGTATTAGCAACTGCTAATTAATGGGCATATAATAATACAAGCCCGGTTGTAATTTTTATATGCTCCGGATATGCCGAGCAATAGATTTTTCAATCCGGGTTCGGTAGCTTTAATTTTCCGCTACACACGACACACAGCACACACACATATGCATGCAACTCCTTTTATTATGTAAGAAAAAGTTGACAAAACAAAATTGATGTTTAATCATATTTCCTTATATTATTTGCAGGTATTCGATCCGTAAGCAGCAGTACTGGAAAAAATTAGACGTGCCTTATGTACCACCCATTCCCTTCTTCGGATCAGTATTAGAGATCATGATGAAGGTGAGATACTTTTGTCCCTCAAACGATTTCTCCACTTGCATTGAAAGAAACAGATAATGATTGTACCAGATTGACGTGTAGGTACAAACATGGATTTATGTTATCATACATGCGTGTCAAACAGACTCCATTGACAAGTTTTTCCTTAAATTGCATGTGGAGTTTATTATGGAAACATATAATATTCTGGGAAACATTTAATTCTTAAAATGTTGGAAAGCTTCACAAGAAAAGTTGGAAAAGCCATAAGAAATAAACACAAATTATTTAGAGCTAATATCATCCGCTGAACAACGTGGAATCAATTTGACTCCCGTCTGTACTTAAAGGTTAACCATTTAGTGGGTCCTATGCAAAACATATTAGATTAAACCTAAATTATGGACTAATATGATGTCATCGTTTTATCTTACAAATCATATTCAGTGATGATTTCTTGTTGTGCAGTGAAGTCATTAACATTTTCTTGTTTATTTATAGAGAGGGTAAATATATTTCTATTATACTCTGCTCTTTTTCACTCTTCAAACATTCATTACATGAGTGTACAGTAGAATATAATAGAATATTCTTGATTAGAAATCGTGGATTAGAATGGAATCGGAAATAGAGAGCCTTCGTCAAAATATGAAGAAAACCACATTCTCCAGCCTTTTCCAATCTTTTACAATAATATGCTATAGAAACACAAAATCCCTGTTTGCTCTGTTAGATGGTTATTCATATTTGAAACTGATGATTCAGTGAAAAATCATCCATTTACAAATACTAGAAAATTTGTATAGAATGGGTTCGAATTTGAGATCTTACTGTAATAACATGTGAACAGACCATTCACTGATTGTTAGTAGAATATAAAACTGCGGAAAACAATAAAGGTACTCGCACAACTAATCATTCGCTAACTTAGAAGAAAATCGGATCTCTCTCTGGGTTCCACTTGTTTTATGAGGGACTCGAAGCTAAGCTACTTAGAGGAGAAAGTTCTTTTAGTTTCACAGTAAATTTGTAATTATTTTTGCCCAAGGTAAAGCTTAAAATTTTGTTCGCATGTTCATTATTTCTGATTACTAAAAGATTCCTATTACCAGCCTTTATTGGTGCTATTAAAAAAATATTGTTTTTAAACACTTAAAAGGAAAATCAAAATTGGGCAGCCTGTGATATTCCTTTGATAATGCAATGACTTTTCGTATTTTAAATAATTATGTAGAAGATCCACAGCATAATGTTTTTGAGGTTTAATTATACATAGTGATGAGATTGCGAATTATTTTACTTTAGCAGTTCTAATTCATGATCTTCAATGGATTGAAAACCCATTGGTTTTCATCAGAATATCCTTCTAAGCGGCCCTCCTTGGAGCAATGCCTCTCCAATTTTCAATCTTTACCACCTCAACATCTTCGTTTTAACAATTGATTCATCCGAACTTCTGTCATCCTCTAGGTCTTTTTCTGATCGATGCGGGCATAAAAATTTTCTGTTGTTATCTATTCTTAGCAAATATATTATATATATTCTTATATAATATATTTGCCATATAATATGTAATATATGCTTAGCATATTGCATTCTGATAATTTTAATGTATTTGATTATGTCAGAATCTTTGTATGATATATATAATTTGAATTTGTGTCTTCTTCTATTCCTAAATGTCACCAAAAATACTACACAAAAATTTTAGCTATATTTCGCTACAAAATGTCTTTAATTGTCGCAAATTCTAAGAGCAGTTTCGCCATGTGCTGTGAAAGTCCAAGTTTCACAAGTAATTTATAGTTGTGGTTTTGTTCTTCTCCCAATCAGGTGGGATCCCTGATTGGGAGATCTAATCAGAGATCCAATCATAAATTAGGAATTGGGAGATCCAATCATGAATTGGGATCTCCCAATCCTTATTCATGAAGACAGAGATGAAAGACTAGGCAACTATAATTCGTTACTGAATTTCTACACTAATATTATTTTTACAGGTTATCTGAGATCCCGGGTAATTAAAAGAGTCGACGGATTCAAATGTTCATAAACCAGTCTTAAATACGATGGAGGTGGGCCTCTTCTGTTAAAAGCCGTGTATTTAATTTTGTTTTTCAGATTCACTTTATGAGCAGCGCTATCCATGGCAGGAGAAGCTTCCTTTACATTTTTAGTGGTTCTGCCTATAATATCGATGTCATCGACATATTCAAAAATTTAACCGGGTTTATAGTAGATGTTTCTTTTAATTGTGATATTAGAATATCTAATTACTTTCTCTAGGGCTAAGTTATAGTTAGACAAACAAATGCAATTCCCTGTTTAACACCATTTATAAGATTAAAAGGTTTTGAGATTTGGGGTTTAATTATAGTGATAAAAATCACAGCTATTTTACCATAGAAGTATTAATTGCTCTTGCTAAATTTAATTATCTGCTAATTTTAACTGATAATTTTTAGCAGCTGTTTTTTACTTTCCTTTATATACATAATGTATAAGGAAAGTATTGTGACGGGGTCGAAAATTCGAATTCGAATTTTCGACGGGAGAGCACGTTTCAAGCATCCCTGATCACGAATCAAACATTTTTGAAGTGATATCTGTGTGTGTGTGTGAAAGTATGTGTGTGTGTGTGTCAGTGAGCCTGTGGAGATGATATCTCATGGAATGATATCTCATGGATGATATCTCAACGAATGGAGCGATTCGAATGAAATTTGGTACAAAAATTACAATCCGTGAATACTGGAAGCTTATTGTTTTTAAACGCAATTGAATGTTCAGAACCCCCTAAATTCTCTAGTGAAATTTTGAAAAAATCGTCAAAAAATCAAAACCGCTAATAAAGTTACGCAAATAGACATTTCTTATGTAATGTTTCATTAGAAAACGATTGACATAAACTTTAGAACGCTAGCATGAACCGTTCTCGAGATATTGCACATTTTTCAAATACATTTACTAAAAAATCCCATAAATTAAAAAAAAAATACATTAACTGTTGAGAAACATGTTCACTTTTCATATGTAATATCATGCGATAAATTTGTGATAAATTTTGATCCATTCTCGTGGATCTAGCTCGTTCCATTAATAAGAAAAGGTACTTTGAGTAATACATTTGTATTTGAAAGCCAGTAGTCAATTATCTGCTTTAAGAATAACTTATTTCTCCGTCCATAACGCTTGGCCAGATTTTGGCGACGAATTTAGCGCAATTTCACCAACTTGGTGACTTTTTAAATGTTGGCAAATTAACGAAAATCTTGATAAATGGATAAAAATGACGCTAAATCGATGAAAATGACGACTAACTAACGAAAATTCAGTATCTTGGAAAGAATATTAGTATCTACTGTAAGAATAACCTATTTCTTTTTCTTTTGTAAAAGTAGTAAATTCATTGCGTTATATATAAGGAAAGTCATGTGCTGCCCACATCAGATTTTTTTTTACATTTGTTTTAAATACTAGTTCCAATCATTTAAAATATTCAAGACTACTGAACTGTATATACTCGGTAGTAAGGAGTGATTACTCCCTATTCTCGGATAAGTAATTAACATTCCCGGATATTGAATTAATATTCCTTATAAAAATGACAAATTGTTTGGCTTAAAAATCCCAGACTATTGTAAAATATGTATTTTTTGTGAATGGAACGAGCTAGATACACGAGAATTATATTAATAGTTTTGTCGCATGATATTTTTTATGGGAAGTAAATATATTTGACAACATTGAATGATGGAAGATTAAAATATTTGGCAGTCTTAAATGATGGCGAAGATCTTTCGTCCACCTATTTGAGTCCACCTATATTACAAGGTAAGATAAAAAAATTCGGAGTCTGGCTTACTTGACGGATGTAATTTATTGATATCATGTGTTACACACAACCACCTTCAAAATACTCCCAGTCTGCAGCTATGCACTTCTGCCAGCGCGAGTACAATTGCTGAAAACATTCCTAGAAGCACTTTGGACGAGATGGTTGGTCTTCAGTAGGGCCGTCGCAGCTTCCTCAACCTCAGATGCACTCTTGAAACGGCGTCCTTTGTATATGTTACTGTAAACGTGATAAATCGGAGATAAAGCATAATCGCCGGTTATTATGCACAATCATCAATCATCTCGGCAAGTTTGATAAACTTCACTAAATTTATCACTTTTACCGACGATTATGTGTAATTTCCAAATTAAATTGGTAGGTTTGATAAATATCACTGAATATTGTTACGAACGTGTAAAGAGACCTCCTCAATGGAGTCTCTATTGAAAACCAGAAGGAGACAACACCCGTACAGGCAACCTTTCCCATGACTTAAATTTATGGTTGCTATGTACAGAATTTCGGAGAGGTTTCCAGATTTGGCAATTCATCTCCAATTTGGTGATATGTAACAACATTTTGAAGGTTCGAGAAACATCTCGACATAACGAATATTCTACGAGATATGACAGATTTCCATAGAGAGTCTATAGAAGGAATCATCTCTTAGTTGGGAGCGGAGTTGATGTCATACGAGCTATATTGAACTGTGACATACGTCAATGTTTTGAGAATATTATAGGTTGTTTTGTGAAATTAGTGGAGCATTTAATTGCTATTTTACTGTATCTGACAGTTATTTAGTGATCTTGTAAGATAGTTATCGAGCTGTTTTACTGTATGTTATATAATTCCTGCTCACGCTGTGTTTGTGATTAACATGCTACTGGAAACACTCGTACAGGCATTATTTCCCGTGACGTCAGTCTAGGGTTACCATACGCGGAATGTCGAATAAGGGTTACCAGATTTGGCGATTTATCACAAATGTGTCGATATCTATTGACTTCCCTTTGATTCAAAAAGGACCGCAAAATAACGATTAGTCTATGAGATATTGGAGAATTCCAGAAGTTTCTATATATTGTCTATAAAAGAAGTGATCACTCAGCCGAAGTAGTTGTAGATGATGAAATGAGAGTTACATTGAACTGTGATTTTTGTCAGTGTTTTGGGAATAGTAGATGCAGTTTTGTGACATTACTTTCGTCAATGTTTTGTGATTACTATCGGTTGTTTTGTGAAATTAGTGAAGCATTTAGGTCTTGTTTTACTGTACATTGTTCCTGTTTACGCTGTGCTTGTGAATAAACGTCTTTGTTTTCCAGAAATGTGGACTCATTCTTGTATCCTGAGCGTACACTCACGATTCCAGAGGATATGCTGTAGCAAATTATGTTCCTTTATCGCTTTTCTAGTCACTCTCATATACGCTTGTTAAGTTTCCAGAAACCCCACGCCTGACACCAATTTATTACAACGTATCGTCTGGAATCGTGTGGAGGCTCAAGACACATGAATGAGTCCTAATTTTTGGATAACTAACACGTTTATTCACAAGCACAACGTAAACAGGAACAATATACACTCATGTTCAAAAGTTAAGCATAATTCGTAAAATGCGATAAATTCGGAGTTTATATGGATACAGTGGTTCACAATCAGTTGTGGCGAATCGTGGGACGAAAGTAAACCATTGTGCATATGCAAAACAGTTCAATCGACGTCGTTATGCGCAAAGCACCAGCGCACATCGGAACAAGTATAAAGCGGTCTGGAGCGATATGGCCAGTCGAGACAAAATTTTGCAATTGCTGTGGTACGGAGCGTTGTTAACAATCAAAAAGGATGAAAGATATCAGAAAGATGCCAACTGGACATGTTTTTGAATGAACAAATTATTGGAATGCTGGAATCCGGTCGATCCCAAACCGAAGCGTGTCGAATGCTGAATGTGCCTCAGTGTGTGACCTCCAAACGGTGGCCGAGGTTCCAAACCACTGGAGATGTTACCCGATAACCAGAACCAGGTCGGCCAAAAGTAACAACCGCTTGACAAGACCGATATTTGATAATAACTGCGCTCCGTCAGAGAAAACATTCTGCCAGACAACTGGGTTCAGCCCTGACAGTAGCCACAGGAGTCACTGTTTCGAGACAAACTGTTTACTGCAGACTCAGACACGTTGGTCTCTATGTCAGACGATCAGAACTTTGCATCCCCCTGACGTCTGTACAGAAACGCGCGTTTATAGTGGAGTTTGGAACATCGGCAGTGGAGTGGACAACAATGGAGCAATGTCATGTTCAGTGCCGAGTCCAGGTTTAGCCTGCAAACTGATTCCCTTCGTACCACGATCTAGAGAGTACGTGGAATGCGTTTTCACCCGGGAAACATCACGAAAAGACGTCGTTTTCCTTTTGGGGGAGTTATGGTCAGGGCAGGCATCATGATGGACGGCCGCACAGATCTCCGCATCTTTGACACGGGATCGGTTACAGGTCAAAGATACAGAGACGAAGTCTTTGAGCCTACCTTTTGCTTGTTTCGAGGTGCTGTTGTTCCTGATTTCATATTCATGGATTATAACACTCCTCTCACCGTGCGGCCTTGGTCGGCGACTTCCTTTAAGATAAAGATACCAGCACATGCAGTGGCCTGCCAAATCTCCTGATATAAATTCAATACAGCATGTGTGGGATATGCTCGGGAGACATCTTTCAGCTCTCCGCTACCCTACAAGCTCCGTTCTGCCATTGAAAACTGCACTCCGTGAGGCTTGGAACTCTTTGAGCACATAACTCCTCGAAACCCTCTTCGAAATTATGGGAAATCATTATGCATCATGCGTGGTTACCCGAGAATCTCGCATACCGTATTAAACTACAGGATCACATTGTTTTAATCATTCAGTTTCACTGAAGTTGACCCTTTTCCTTTCAACTCTCTTCTTTGGATAATAAAAATCGTTATTATCCTTGTTTTTCATTGTTTTCTTCTTCTATAACCCTATTACATCCGCATACCGCGTGTCCTTCCATTACGATGTAGATTTCCTGAAATTTTCACCAAAACAGCAACTATGCTTAACTTTTGGACATGAGTGTATAGTAAAATAACTCGACAACTATCTCACAAGGT
This sequence comes from Amaurobius ferox, assembly GCA_951213105.1. Taxonomy (NCBI): domain Eukaryota; kingdom Metazoa; phylum Arthropoda; class Arachnida; order Araneae; family Amaurobiidae; genus Amaurobius; species Amaurobius ferox. The sequence continues at coordinate 115,360,527 of OX578135.1, read as the reverse complement.
CCCTGAACCACTGTTAGGTACAACAAAACGGCAATTAAATGCTCCACTCATTTCACAAAATAGCCGATAATATTCTCTCATATCTCGAAGAATATTCATTATTTCGATGTTTTCTCGAACCTTCGGAAAGACGCCAAAAGTCACCAAATTGGCCTATAAATCGCAAAAATCTGACAACCCCCCCCCCCCCGAGCTTCAACACATGACAACCTTAGATTCACATCACAGGAAAGTTTGCCTATACAGATTTTTCGCCTTCTGGTTTTTAAAAAAGATTATTTTATTTATTAAATGCATTATTTAGCAAATTTACCATCCTAGACTGGCCATTATGCATAATGTCCAGTAAACTTGATTAATTTCGTACGATTTATCATATTTACCACTACCAACTGCCGAGTATGCATAATTACCAGTAAATGTGATTAATTCGCAATATATGAAATCCATTTATCAAACTTACCGAAATGATTGGTGATTATGCATAATAACCGGCAATTATGCAAAATTACCGGATTTATCACTTTTACCGTAACATATACACTCATGCTTATGTTGCAATACCACGAAGGAATGATTAGATTAGAATGGTAGTTATAACGCATATTACTAATGGTGATACAAATATTTACCTTTTCAGACCAATACAATCATATTGCTGGCACAAAATCAGTATTTTGTGACTCCTCCTCTAGCGGCAATAAGAGATTCTAAACGTCGCGGCATCGAATCAAAAAAAGTTTGGATACATTTCTGTGGTATTGTCTCCCAGGCTTCTTCGATCCGGACCCACAGTTCATTGCTGGTGATTGTTGGAGAACAGGAGTGGCCCAGTCGCCGAGTGACCATATTCCATACATGTTCAATGGGCATTCCAAAGAAGAATTGGTATCTGCTCCGCAGGGGAAAAGGCTTGGACATTCTGAGCAACGTGTGGTTGGGCGTTGTCTTGTTGGAATACAGCGCCGGGCGTGTGCTTAATGTAGGTTATACCTTCAACCTCGAAAATCTCCCTGATCTAACGGTTGCTGTTGAGCATACCTGCAATGCGCAGCAGCCGGGGTCACCTATGATAGCCAATAGCACCCTACATCGTCACACTTAATGTTCTTGCTGTATGACGCTCTAAAATGCATGAGATAATTTGACGTTCACCACGATACCGTCTAACGCGTGTGCGGCCATCATTGTAGTGCAACGGGACTCGTCCGAAAACATGATTTGGTGCCGCCAATCCGTACGCCATGGTCTGCACTCCCCGCCAATTGTTATCTGAAGCATCGACGGTTCTTGGTCAACCCTATCCTGCGCAAAGGAATGCTTGCACGCAGTCCTCTGCACAGTAGACGCCTTTGAGCCGTAGAAGTTCACAACGCCACATATATGTCTGTCGAAAACTCAGACCACTTGACTGACCCTAAGGTTTACAGCAGTCGTTTGAGTGGCCGGACATATATGTCAGTTCAGTGTCCTAGTGCTGCGCTGACACTCGAGAAAATGCTGTACGGTTCATCACCGCCATTCGGATGAAATTTCTATGATCCAATGTTGTCATATTGTGCGGTCCACTGCCGGATTTTCGACTCGTCCGGTTTTCTTCAATCCACTGCTTCCACACTCACATTGCTGTCGTTTCCCCGTAAGTGCAACAACATTCCGGTACGAAAATCCTACTTCTCGCAGGCCGATTATGTGTCCCCGTTCGAACTCTGTGATTTGCTTATAAAACTCTCTCTGACGTTTTCGAGACATAGTTACTCCAACAGAATAGTTTTCAACTCGCAAACACCGATACCATATTTGTCTAGCTCTTCCACAGCCCTCTATTTACATTCATTCCTCTTACGACCTTTCAAAGGGCCCTGGGGAGCCCAGGCATGCGCATTCACTCTGCATTTCTAGCCAATCGCATATACTACCCTGCTTTGCAAGTCCCATACGTTTCATTCTGAACTGACAATTCCTTCATGATTTTGCAATTTCCATAAGCATGAGTGTACTATGTACATTGCATGTATAGAACAATGAATAAAATTATTTTAACCTGCAACTATTTCTGTGTATTTCACTTTAGCCCATTCATGACGTAGACCTGGAACGCTACAACAAATACGGCCGAATATATGGGTAAGATATGTTTATATTTATATTTTAAATATAAAGAGTATGACCACTCGAATTTATCATACATTTACGTTTCATATTCCTTTATTCCATATTTTGCATTCTGATTCATCAGGATGGAATAAAATATCTCTTTCAGAGGTTTCATTGTCAGTTCTTTTAAAAACTCCTCTATGGTTTATAATAAAATCTAATGTGTTTAGTGCACGACTTACTCCATAATCTAACAAATTTAAGCTTTCATTTGTCTCGATATAGCTAAACAGTCGATTTTATTGTAGTTATTAATTAAAATAAGAATTCTGAATTTTAACGAAGTCCTTCTTCCTTAATTCTTTGCTTAATTTCCACTCGATGTAAATAAAGTTTAATTTACAATGTCTTGAGAACGTCTCATGTAACTCCTAAGAAAAAGGGTTAACTTCTCACTAGAAGAATGTATACAACACCTACTCACTTGGTAATAGTTAGCACAGGGAATTCCTTCACAATTCCTGATAATGGGCGCGGTAGTATTAAATAAACTCATATATTGTGTATAGCCAATAAACTCATTTAGCCGATTGTTGAAACAGAATAAGGGTAGAGAGGGTATATCTTCCAATGCAATTTTAGTGTTTTCATTTAGTATATACAAACGGGATCAGGATGTTTTATTAGGGGAGCGGTAGCTCCCCTAATAAGCGCGCGGGAGTTTTAGTAATTTTTTAGGGAGTAATTTAGCGCGCGGGAGTTGCACTCGATAGGCCCAGGTTCGATTCCAGCCACTGCCAAAACTGCCGCCGTGTTCACGCGGAGTACGATCACGTTAAACATGTGGGTCCGTAAGTCCTTCCGAAAGGTTGGTGGTAGGGGAAGAAGAGTTCGGTCCCTGTGGATGCCTCCCCCACTGGGTTCCGGTCTAAATTGGGTGGCACTTCCCGACCGTCCAAACCGTTACCTTACACCTTTCTGGTAGGTTGGACGGTCTGCGTCTCAACAACAACAATTCCTGATAATAAATATGAAATAAGGAGATATATCATAGAAAAAACATTCAAAATTCCAGATAATGAATACGTACAAATTCCATCCAGTAATCAAGAAAATACTCAACTTGTCGGCCCTTTACCATTTTTAAATTATGGTTATTGTCCTATAAATTATGGTATGGCCATATTCTGTCCCTTGTTGACGAATAGCAGAACCCGCGGAATCATTGTCCAATGGTTGTGAAAGGATGACCACACTTTCTTGCTTACATTTGACTCATTATTATAGGGTAGGTCGCTTCACTGAACTCCAATGCTGCTCTGATTTCCATGCCATAGTCGTCCATGCCATAGTCGTTTCCATGCCATTCCCTTGTTGACAGCAAAACCCGCGAAATCACTCTAAACCATTGTCACTTGAACAAAACATGCAGTTTAAGCTTATTAAAGAATCTTATACCAGCAGCTTACCCATTCTTCGTACGGAATATATGTTATAAAGAAACATAAAATTGACAATGATATGCAAATTCCTATGCTATTCTTAATGGCATTGTTATCCAAATCATTCTATTAAAATATTTATATTAATGCTCCTAAAAAGAAGTTTAAGAATCTCTGTTCTCGCTATACAGAAATTATCTTCGCAGACCAATCTGAAGAATACAACAGTCTTTTTGGTCTCGTTGTTAAACAAATTTGCAAAAAAATATGAAATTGAACCAGTATATGCCAAAATAAAAACGCTAAAATTGTATCGGAAGATATACCCGTAGTACTTATATTCCCGAATATTAGAAGATATACTCGTATATTAGTAGAAAATTACCCGTACTACAACATATGAATTTGAAAAATCGTTGCCAAAATTCAACAGATGACGTGATAAAGTGAAAATATCAATTATCTTTAAACTTGAGCGCTGTAATTGATTCCGATGTATGTCAAAATGAAAGCGCTAAAATTGTATGGAAAGATATAACCGTATTACTCATATTTTAGAAGATATATCTGTGCACTTATAGAAGATTACCCGTATTACAATATATGAGTTTCAACCGTTTTTTTCCAAAATAAAACAGATGATATAATAAATTGAAAATATCAATAATCCCAAAGTAATCTTTAAAAATACAATCAAAAATGCAATTTCGATAAAATTTATTTCATATACAATTATTTATTATTTAAATTGGAAATATATTTAATAAAAATCGTCTGCCGCATTAACACATTGGATTTAAATCCGTTGCTAAGCGACATAATATCAGTTTTTTCAAATAAATTTACAGGAAAAATATCATCTGCAAATAAATGTCTACGAAAGGTTAAACTGTGCGTTTTTACCACTTTACAACATAGTTGAAAAGTGTTTATGACTGCGTTCATTCTGTCTGTCTGTATGTCTGTCTATCCGTTCGCACGATAACTGCCGTAAAAATGACTTTATCACAATGAAGATTTAGTATGATGTTTAGACGGTCTGTGGGGCATATGGGTATGTAAATGAATAATATCACAAAATTAGTTTTAGTTTGAACCCGGGTTGAAATAATGAAATACATTAAACCCTATGGGACCTAATTTTTCAAACATTGTTTAACCGAATTTAAAATTCACAAATTGCTTCGAAAATTTTAGGAAATATTCAAATTGTCCCATAAAATATTTAAAAAAAATTCTGGAAAATATGTTCAGTATTTTTTTAAATAATAATTAAAATAATAATTGCACACATATTATATGGAGTGATCACGTGACCCACTTCAAAATAAAATATGATATCCATCTTGTGTCAAAATCATGATTTTCAAAGTTCCTTATAATTTATATTTAGTGTTGCATCCGTCCTAAAACCGTTTTATATTTTATTTTTTTCAGTGCATCTATATACTGCGCAACACAATTACAATATTTTTCAGTTTAAATGATCATCAAACTTTGATTATTTCTACAACAAAGCCTAATATTCACGTATAGAGAATGTAAACACATCAAGCTGTAAGATGAGCTGTATAAGAATTGCTGAATTTCGTTAACGCAAGATTATTTAACTCTGGAGTCTGCAATATAGCTGATATAAATGTAACATTCATTGATTTTACATAGAGAAGCAGACAATTCTATTGTATTGCCTATTTCGATGAAGTTTTAAGCATGGATTTAGACAGTACTTTTACCTCCACGGTTTTAAGTTTTTAACTAAAATAAATTATTGTAGTATTGTGATAATTTTAAAAATATCGCCACTGAATGAAATGAATGGGGAAAATTTTATGAATGAAATGTTCACTACTTTTATATAGAGAACCAGGTAATTTATATTTCGATGGCGTCGTTTGAGTAAAGTTTCTTTGTTTTCGATTAGGTTTTCAAATATAATAAATTATTCTAGTATTGTAATAATTTTAAAAATATCACCACTGAATGTATCGCGTTTTAGAGATGAATAAAATTGCACTGCTGTCGGAAAGTGTTTCATAATCAATTCTTTATGCATGACTGGTCTTTCTTGTTAATTAAATTCTAGACAACCTCTACTCATCGAAACTCGAAACATGGAACACATTTTATGTGGGGCTATTCCAAGCCAACCTACAAAATTCCATCAAATTCGGTTTGGCCTTTCTCCCGTGATGATGATACAAACATACAGACAGACAGATAGATTTTCAATTTTATTTATATAGATTGGCATGGTTAATTAATCACTGTCTTTTTGTTTTCAGGCATTACGAAGCCAACCGACCACTGCTGTCCATTGCAGAACCTGATGTGCTCCGTGACATCATGGTCAAAGATTTTCTGTCCTTTACGGGAAGAAGGGTTCGTTTAAAATCAGCTCATTTGTAAAATAACAAATAGAGTACCATATTAATATGGTCGATGTATTCAACACAAAAAACTTACAATCTCAGTCTAACTAATTTGCCTTTACACTATTCTCTTCAACTTCACATGGATTCTGTTTGTCCATTTGTTCGAGATATTTGATGAGTTGATGAGCTATCCTCGGCTACCAGATCACATAGCTAGCTGAAACTCAGCACACAGTTTCATTTCGCTGAACATTTTCATCTATAAAATTTTAACGCCATTACA